>CM075336.1:59176593-59536782 GCA_037788925.1 Mytilus galloprovincialis
CACTAGTGGCAATTTGTCATTATTTTTATGAAGATTGTAAACCAAATAAAATATTTATTCAAGTTATATCGTTCCATAAATCATGCATGCCTACAATGTAATGAGTGTTAGGCCGTGTTCAGATTTACCTAAACTCGGTGGGTCCGTGTAACACTTATCAATTCAAAGTTTAAAAAAGTTTTCAAATTTTAAATTTTTGGAATTTTGATTAAAGTTTTAAAATATCGAAATTCCAAATTGTGTAAAAGTTTTGAAATTTTGAAATTTTAACCAAATAATTGAAATATTAAAATTCTTAATATCGTTTTTAAATTTGTTAGTTAAGAAATTTGATCAAACTTTAAAAAAACTAAACCTAACGTGCAATTTTGATTATTTCACTTTTTGAAAGTTTGATTTTTTAAATTTTTGATTAAAATATCAAAAATAGAAAAGGGGCGAAAAGAGGGGTACCTGTAAACACGGCTCTGATTATAATCATTCTTAGTTAGGAATAAATAGCACGAAATATATCAAATCATTTTTAATTAAAAAATAAATAATTAAAAGTCTTTTTTTTTTCATTTTAACATATTAGACATCACATGGGATAACAGTATCCTGAAATTCTAAGATTGTGCATCTATTAAAAAAAATATTTAAACCTATTTAAACCGGCATCAAATAAGTTGATTTAGATCTGTAATAGAAGGTTAGCGTTTGAGATAAATAATTCAGAGCTATTTGGTGTCCCCAGTGCCCAATATTTAGAAGTAACAGTGAAAACTGACCAACTCGCAGTAGGCCAAATAGTATTATTCGCCTTTTTGACGTTCCTGATGAAGGTAAGATCCAGAAAAGCGCTTCGGTCGCATATAACTTTAAACGTTTTGTTTTCTTTTTTATCGATTGCATGACGATTATATATTGCCTTTTATGATTGATTTCAGTTCCAAGTTATGATACGGAAGGAATACTTAATTTATGGTGTCGCAATGAACGTTGTGCTAGTCGTGCTTCAGCTGGCCCCTAGACAAAAACGTGTACTGGTTCAGTGATGGTTCAGTGATAATAGACGTAATAAACTCCGAAATATAACAATGAACTAAAATCAAAAGACAGAGGCTCATGAATTGGGACAGGCGCACACATGCGGCGGGGTTAAACATGTTTCGTGAGATCACAACCCTCCCCTATACCTCTAACCAGTGTAGAATAAACAAGCACACAGCAATACGCACAGTAAAACGCACTTTTAAAGAAATCCAAGTCCTATGTCAGAATAGGAAACAAAAGAAACTAATCAAAATGACAATGATAATAAATTAACAAAGGACTATTATATATAAAGCTAGCAGTTACTGACATATCCCAGTTCCATACCTCAATTGAACTAATTGAAAGATTTATATGTCTTCATCATATGAATAACAAGCACAATCCCTCCCTGTTGTATTTATTGCTAATTTGTTCCTGAACATTCATGAAATATTTGTCACTGGCAACCAAAAATCGATAATTTAAAATAGGTTGTTTACATACAAATTACAAAGAAACTTAGGATTCAACTCCCTCGGGCAAAGTAGCCCTTTTAGATGGATTTTGACATGTTTAACATCACTTTGGCCAAACACCTCTTCAATTGTTTCGGTTCTTATATTTACTTGACTTTCAATATTCAGTTTTCAGCGTTCCGTAGGTGAATGCTTTACTTAAAATTCAGCATTTTACATTGTACTGGTTTTTTTCGAGAGTAACATTGGTGTATGGCCAAAAAAAAAGAAAAATCCATCATGCAGCTGCCAGCGTGGCACTCTCTTTACACGCCTTATTCTGATTGGACGTACCTGTGTTCTTTTACTTTGCCCAAAGTTGATTGTCGTACGATAACTTAAAAATGCACAAATAACAAATACGGAACAATGATATCCCTTAATACAAAAAAAATCCCTTTTCCTTTTATTTGCTATTTAAAAACAGAGGTTGATTTAAGGCCCCTAATGGAGCTACGTATATGATAAATGCATATACTTTTTACAAGCATCAGTCTAAACTTTGTCTAAGGGAGCAACCATGTAACTTCAAAAGTGGGGATATGGTTGTTTTGTCGAAGTGAGAAAAAAAAATCGCGCTAAGCGCTAACAATTTTATTAAGTTTTTCATCGCTATTGATCAAATTATTTGGTTCAAAATTTAACACTTTAAGGCATGGGGAAAATCTGGATTCAGAATATTTTTTTTGTCCTCTGCTTGAACAGAATATTTTTTTTTTTTCATTAAACTGGGGATTAGAATATTTTTATGTACCATTATTGAAGCCCCTCGTGGAAGTATCCAAGTAAAAAAAGTGTCACCTTAGTGACAATATTAATATATCGGATTCCCAAACAGATTACCATTTATCCCTGATATAAACTTTTGAAAATAATTTTCAATTTTCAAAATGCCGACACCTACAAATAGATAGATGGGCGCTTAATGTACAGCGTCAACTATTACATAAATATGAAGGCTGAAAAAAATGTTTATGGTATACATTTATATGATATGAATGTGTTCAGCTTTTACAAAACCAGAACGATAAGTTGAATGTTAACGTTTACTTTATTAGACCTTTTTAATTTTATTTGACTTTATTGGCCTTTTTAACCTAATTTGATTCGAGCGTCACTGATAAGTCTTTTGTAGACGAGACGCGCGTCTGGCGCAAATACAAAATTTATATCCTGGTATCAATCTATGCCGGATGAGTTTATGTAGATACCTTATAACAGTATCCTGGCTCCAGGTTACGAATATTTGATCTTACTCTTTTTTTTCAGCGTAAAAAAGATATCAAAAACATCCCACATTCCAGACTAGCACAACTTTCATTGCGACACCATGCATGAATTCAGTATTCCTACCGTACCAATACTTAGAACTGAAATCATTGATACAAGGCAATATGTGATCGTCATGCAATCGATAAAAAATGAAAACAAAACGTTACAAGTTGCGACCGAAGCGCTTTTCTTGATACCTTCTTCAGGAACGCTGTAATTGAAATAGTTGATTTAAACGTTAAAGATGATCGTTCAAAATGTACATGGAATGGTATATTCATCTGCCGACATGATTGCAGAAAGTAAGAAGTCGTAGAGCAAAACAGAAAAATTTGAAATCGAATGAGATAATACAACGTGTATTGAGCCGTTTTATTGCTTAAAGTTCAGTAGAAAATATATATACATACTCAACCTAACCATACTATTTCCCCTTCTGCGAGTTGGTCAGATTTTACTGTTTCTTCTAAAAGATGGGTGTTGGGAAAACAGCAAGAAAAATGGTCATTATCAGAGCCGTGACTTGTTTTAAAATGAATTCTCTTCTTTTGAGAAATATTTATTTTGTCATCCAATTTTTCACCGCTTACAACTGTCTGCCTGTGGTTTTATTTTATACATTAACTTTTAAGTATCAGTATGTTTTCATTTCATTTTGTTTCGTTTCGTTCCGCTTTTATTTCGTTTCGCAGTTTACAGGTACCCCTCTTTTGGCCCCTTTTCTATTTTTGATATTTTAATCAAAAATTTAAAAAATCAAACTTTCAAAAAGTGAAATAATCAAAATTGTACGTTTAGTACTTTTAAAGTTTGATCAAATTTCTAAACTATCAAAATTAAAAACGATATTTTGAATTTTATTATTTTAATTATTTGGTTAAAATTTCAAATTTTCAAAACATTTACACAATTTGGAATTTTGATATTTTAAAACTTTGATCAAAATTCCAAAAATCTAAAATTTGAAAACTTTTTAAAACTTTGAATTGATAAGTGTTACACGGACCTCGGTGTTATGTTAGTGTAAGGCCGTGTTCACATTGACCTAAATCCGGTGTTGTGTTAGTGTAACTCACACGTAAACTAAACACAATTGCGTTCCCATTGATAAAACTCAATGTTTACATGTAGTGTAAATCATGTTTTACCTACACACAGTCGATAGTCAATGTAGGCCTTGTGTAGGTTAAGTGTACACAAAACTAGGCATTAAGGACATTAGTTTTATCGTGTATATATTTAAGGAGGAAACTATTTTTGAGTAAAATTGATATTTTTGATAATTATTAGTTGAAACTATTTTTGAGTAAAATTGATATTTTTGCTAATTATTAGTTGTCCAAATTTTACAGATTTTTTTTGTTAGAAAAAATTAACGTACTTTATTAACCCCTAATCAAGACTCAAAGCAGCATAATTGCCGAACCCATAAGGCAGCAACCAATTGATTTTCGGTGTGTGTGTGTGTGGGGGGGGTGGGGGATATTATAGTCGAGTATAAAACATAAAGGCTAGGGAGTGGGGTGGTGAGCTATGGATTTTGTTTTGGAAACAAAAAATGTTTCCAGTTTTTGGCCCTGAAAATTTTTTTGTTTGTTTCACCCTACTGAGCTGCCACTATATATTGTCACCAAAATTTGTCCTGAAAAAAATCAATAGCTCACGCCCCCTCCCCCTCCACAAAAAATGAAGTAAATAGTTGCTGCCTAATTCATTTGAAAAGGTCTTCCCGAATCGACTTGACGTACACAGAAATATTCGCCACTGGTCTTTACTCAAAAAACGATTCACGCATAAATGCATGACTTAAAAAAGTGTGAGGTAAATGCTATGTTTGTCTAGTATCTCAGTTCTGTTAAATAACACGTAAAATAAATTAAAAAAAACGTTACCCTATTCCTTTACCAAATACTCCTCGGAGAAGAAATACCATTTGAAACGAACAGAAAAAATAAAAATGTAGTGATCCCTAATATCTCAATCCTTTTTCCCGGCTGTAAGCACGCTGTTGCAGCTAACATTTTCTAATGCGTTATCCAGACATCTCTAGTATATTCAAACTACTGCAAATTATATAAAAATGGCTTTCATAAAGTAACAACCACTTAACTTAAAAAAAGGGGGAGGGTTTTTTTTTTTTTTTATCTGAGTCAGATTTTTTTTCGCGCGTACGTTTTTATTCCTTTTTTTCCGATGCTGGTGATCAAATACTTTTTCTTCAATATTTAACACTATAATAAAATTAACGGTACCAATTTTCTTGCACCAGATGCGCATATAATGTATGGGGAAACTCTTGATTCAGAATATTTTTTTTATCATCTGTATGACCATATTTTTTTTTTATCAATTTGGGGATCGGAATATTTCCATTCCCATCCCCCACTCCCCTTTTGAAGTCAAATGGTTGTTCCCTTACCGCTAGAAAAGATTTCCAAAAATTTTGAATTCAGTTCTACGTAATGAACATTTAAATGACATATAGTTTACAAGTGGGAACAAATCTTATGTACAGGTAGCTAAACAAGGTGTATAGATGTGAACAAATGTAATGTGAAACCAGTGTACACTACACTAAACTAATTGTAAACATGTTTACTCTACACGGCGTTTGGTGTGAACACGGCCTAATTCACACAAAAACTAAACACAGTAACGGTTCTATTGATAAAACTCAATGTTTACATGTTGTTTAAATCATGTTTTGTCTACATGCAGTCTATATTTTCTCGCTACATTGAAGACCTGTTGGTGACCTTCTGCTATTGTTTTTACTATGGTCGGGTTGTCTCTTTGACACATTCCCCATTTCCATTCTCAATTTTATTTTAAAGTCAATGTAGGCCTTACGTGGGTTAAGTGTACACAAAACTAGATATTAAGAAAATGAATTTTACCACGTGTCTTTGAAGCAGAAACGTTTTTTGAATAAAATTGATATTTATAATAACTATTAATTAAGTTATTTGCATAATTATTTGTCTGAACTTGATATATTGCTTTGTTACTTAAGAGAGGGGGTAGGAGGGGTCCTGATCCCGAAATCCCGGGCTTAAAAACACCAGATCCCGAAATCCCGGGGCTTAAAAACACGAAATCCCGAGGTCCCGAAATTCGAAAAAAACAATTCCCGGATCCCGAAAGGGTCAATCCCGAAATCCCGAGCTTAAAAATACCCGATCCCGGAGTCCCGATAAAGGTCCTATCCCCCCTCACTTAAGGTAGCATTATTAAGCCGGCCTACTTGTGAAAAACCGTTGTTGTCGGTATTTTCCGGAGTCACATTTTTTTTTTCGATCGAAAGTTTTCCGAACTGCTAGAAAAGTTTTCGAAAAATTTGAATTCGATTTTATGTAATGAACATTTAAATGACATAAAGTTTACAAGTGTGAACAAATCTAATGTACAGGTAATTAAACCTGGTGTATGGATGTGAACAAATTTAATGTGAAACCAATGTACATTACACTAAACTAATTATAAACATGTTTACTGTACATGGCGTTTGGTGTGAACACGGCCTTATTCACGTATAGTTTTATAAAAGATACCAATACCTTTACAGACAACTTATTGTATAATCACGGTGGGTATGGTTGTCCTGCGAGAGAACGTACTGTGCTGGTGATTTGGTCCTGACGGGTGCTGGTGGGTCCTGATTCTGTGCTGGTGGGTTTGTTTACATTGTATCAGAACGGCAAGAAAACGACTGTTTTGTTGCTTAATTTTCTCTGATGCGTCATAAGTACCATGCAAAGTATATTACAACAATATAAAATTGCAAAAGTCGTGCAAGTTTGTTAAACGGAATTGTCCTGACGATGTGCTGGTGATAAGAAAAACGGTCCTGGTTCTGTGCTCCTATGTCCTGGTTCTGTGCCTTTATATTTTAGTTAAAAGTGGCAAATATTCAGTCAAGATCATTGATGCTGTACTGTTATTGACTACTAGCTAGTAATTAACTGTTGTCTGCTTTCTTGAAATTGACATTGTTATGAATCTGTTTACTGTTATTATGAGAGAAAAAAAAAACCTATTTTTTATTCTTATTATAATTAACTGTGATTTTATTTATTGGCCTGTTAATGGAACCCTTCTTGCCCCCTTTTAAGATAAGAAAATATGTTTACGATTTTCGGGATTACGATCATTTTGCAAGATCGCCAAAATACGTTGTAATTTATACAATACTTATATAAAGTAGATGATGTTGTATGTTTGTTGTCAATGGACAAATTTCCATAAGAAACCAAAGAAAGTATGTGTTAACAACCATACGTCATTGTACGACCTTCAACAATAACCCATAAAATAAAAATGTAAAAGGTTTTGTATAAAAATGGAGAGCAAAAATATAGAAGAAAGGACTTTCTGAGCGTTTGAATCATATGTCTTTAGCAGCTTAAAACACATTTGTTTGTGAAAAATTGAGTGCTGACTATAAGAATGACAATAGTATTGCGGGTTTGTTTGTTGTTTTTTTTTGGGGGGGGATGGGGGATAAGTTAGAGCGAGGTTACAGTGAAAGTGTTAAGCTTGGAATAGTTTCCCGTAAGATTTAAAAGTTGTATTTTAAAAGAAAAATGTATCTTACAGCTATTAAGAATCACTTGCTGTATCTGTAATATTTTTTCAACATATTTTTTTTGTCTGAACGGTTATCAGGTATTTTTTTCGAAAGTTCGATAGAACACTAAAAAAAATCACTATTTTATGAAAGGGCAGACTAGAATATGTCAGAGAATGAAGACGAGATAACCTAGAGAACATTAACAAAACTAAGATTTATTAGCTTTTTCATTTCAAAATTCCAAAATAAATAAATATTTTTGATAAAGAATTACAGGGGAGGAAGTGAACAATGTGTCCTACTTTTCTATATTTAAATATTTTTATGAATAAAAAATCAAATGTGCCTTAATTATGATTGAAAATGAGTAAATAAAAAAACTACCAAACTAAAATACATTTTTATTTTAATATTGGTAATATCACTAAGCTTTTAAGTTTTGTGTGTCAAACACACCATCTCTGTAGTAATTATGACTCCTTATTAAGATATTTCACATCTCCATTTTTTTTTCTGCATTTTTTTATATTGTGAATTCTTAGTATTATTATATTAAAATGTAGACTTAATTTATATTTAAAAAAACTGAATCTAAAGCCAGATAAATCAAACATTTTTGTTTCTATCTATCCGTTTTCAGGACTTTAACAATCAACGTAAACACGCCTGGAAAGTAAAACGCGTACTCGGCTGTCTGTAATCGACCATTTTTAGACACCCTCCTAAAAAACAAGCCGGGGTGGGGGTTCAGAGATGCAAATTAAGTACTTAGATCAATATTTTATATTTTCGTGTATGGTTTATCACCCCCTCCTGTGGCCTGTCAATTACGAAAATGTGCAAACTGCAATAGTATCAAAACAGCACAGACAATGAATAATAGAGATATAATTTTGTACATTTACATGTATCAAAGGGAAACTTCTTGCAAAGCATTATTATTTATAGTTCATTATTGTATTTAGTAGAAAAAGAGAATTTGGTGAAAATAAAATCACTATTTTTTGTAGAAAATTCACAGACCTTTGTACAGAAATTTTTGTTATGTTTAGCATGGGATCAACACAAGGGTGCATTATCCTTAAAAATCTATTTAAAAGTATTTGAAACTGACGTTTGCTTTGTTAATTGTGCCTTCAATTTCAAAAATTAAAATATCTCGTAACTTCATACTACCAATTATCTTAGATGCTCAACATAAAAAATAACAAGATTGTTATTGGCAGGAAATGGCCACAGCATTTATTAACAGATATGATATATGTACTATTATATGAAATGCAATTTGTGATATGATATATGTACTATTATATGAAATGCAATTTGTGATATGATATATGTACTATTATATGAAATGCAATGTGTGATACATGTAGATCTATGAACTAAAATTAACTGATAAAAATGCATATGTGTCTGAAAATGTTATATGATGATCGCCGAATATGTTTGAGGTGGCAGACCATATATGAAAAGGGGAAGTTCAAGATAAGCTATTAACCCTGGAAATCAGAGGCTAATGCTATCATACGATTACAATAAGTCTGTAAACTGCAAATATGTTATCTAAGCGCAGCGAAATCTGCCATAAATCAAGCGACTAACCCTGGATATCAGAAGTTATCGCTACCAACGCAAAGTTTACATGTTTGAATGTAGATTTCTTTCCAAGTTATCCATATAATTTCTATGTGCATGTAAGTCCACTCCTCGTCCAGGATTTGTCTTTTTTCTTGAATGACCGTCTCGTCATTAAAACTTTTGTACATCTTTCCAAATTGAGTGATGGTTTAATCGATGTAGACAATACAATTCTGAAATAAACAAACAAAACAAAACAGCAGTATCCTCCGTAGAAATTGCATTCTACTAATTTAAGGGAGGGTGGGCGGGTTTTAGAAGATAAATCTATGGCTAAAAATGCGTATGCTTTTCCTAAATGTCGACGTCAAAAGGAGGATTATGGGTAAATCAATCACTTGTAAAGATCGATAATCCAACTAGAAACGAAATACTATTACTTGACGGAGTAGTATAACGACGGACAGTGGTATGAGCACTACCGATAACTGATTTAAAATTTAGATTTTAAATCCTATTGAGTATAAAACAAGTAAATAAGTTTAAAAAAGAAATTCTTAGATTAAACACCTAGATTTAACTTTAAAAAGTCAAAACAGTTTAAAACAATACAAATCTACACACACAAATAACTGGCTTAATTTCAACTGATTTTCAACCCGAATCGCTATAAGATCATATATAAGCTCAACTGTGTCGAGGGATCGTGTGAGGTTCATTTATTGTCTTGGCGTCCGTATTACAATGACCAAATGTTACCAAATGATTTTTTCAAGAGTGAATCAATTCCTGTCAGTTTGTATTTGTCCAATCAAATCCCAGTATGTATTGAAACTCCGCCTACCTATTGTTTGAAAACATCCAAGCAAACATAGCAAGCAAGTCAATCAAAGTTTTTTTTTGCATGCTTTTATAGAAGAGCTGTACTATATAATGCAAGGAAGCGTTTAAGTCTTTCGCCAAAAAATACTATCAATTTCTTTTTGTCCTATGTAAACTTACGTACCATTTTCTTCCATTCATGATCATCAAATTGAACTGTAAAATATTGCTTGGTACCTTCTTAATTCCTTTATGAGTCTTATGTAAACATAATTATGACAATAACTGTTGTGAGAACAAGATTCACTGCACACTTTTAAAGTTCTGCTTCATCAAACATTAAAATGTGAACTTAAGTTTTGAGACTTTTTTAATCTACACGATTGGGATTTTTGTATATGAGAACATGGTTTATCTATTAGTTGAAAATGCGGCTTTGAACTAGCTTTCAGTACCTGCAAGCATTCGTTATTCAATAATGTGTGTCTTTGTGTTATTATTGTATGTAATAATTGTTGTGTTGGTACACCACTGTAACAATGAAGGAGGAAATGAGGAGGGTTGGTTAGGTGGAAGTGGGGAGGGGTATGCGGAGCGCTAACAAACATGTCTATGCGGCATTGGCTTTGATCATTGTTGAAGCATCAATGTAAGGGGCATTTAAAATATCTTAATAAAACTATTCTTATTTTAGATACTATACAATACAATACAATACAATACAATACAATACAATATTTTTATTTTCCAAATTAAAGGGCCCATTAAGAGCATAACATTAATTACAACATGACATAAACATTACAGAGTGATTAAAGAAACATAAAATAATAATTGAAATTCAAATGCATGAAGAAAGGATCAGTGGTCAAGGGGAGATAGTTTTGATATATTTTAGAGTATCTAACTAATTTTCTGATTTTCTTAGCTGCAGGCCTTTATCCAGGTATGCACATAAAATAGATAGAAATCTGCTATCTTCATTAATCATGATCCATGAAAAAAGATCATTTATATTTAAACTATCTAAACTGGGGTATTTTTTTTATATAATCAGTGATATCTCTTCTGAGGTTATTGTAAATAGGGCATTCCAGAAGAAAGTGCATTTCATTTTCAATACAATTTGTATTACAATATAAACATATCCTCTCATGTCGAGGTAATATTTCATATTTACCACATACATTGGTAATTCGTTCATGTCTGCCAGTTTCTATTCTTAAACAGTGATTGCTAAGTCTGTATTTTGTTAATAAATGTTTTTGTGGGTGCTTTAAATCTAAATAATTTTCATAGTCAAATGACTTTTTGAATGAAAAATAAGTGTCCAATTTGCCTTGATTCTGTAAATAAAAATCTCGCATTTTCTCCCAATCATTTTGAAAATTTAATTTGAGCTGTTTTTTCAATAAGTTTTTAAATTTATTTTTTCCTAGATTTTTACATATATTTAGGTCAATACCCAATTTTTCACTGTAGAAAATGATATTAGAGAGCCATGAATTATTGGAACTGGTTTGACCTTTACTTTCTATCATTTTTAACTCAGCATAAGCATTTTTCAATAAATCAGATAAAAAATTCTCTAGTCTATGCCAATACATAAACATATGTGTTAGCAAATTTATATAAAGAGGATATCTACCCAATTCAGACAGGACTGCTACATTTGTGCACATCTTTGTAACACCAATAATATACTTACAAAATTTTAAATTTAGCTTCTCAAACTCCCAATCTTTAAATATGTCATAAAGGGACAAATTTTTCCTTTTAGAAATAATGTTAATAACACCCCAATTTTCACAACCATAAGTTACAATTGGCTGTATACAGTGATCAAATAAATGCAAAAGAGTTTTAATAGGAGGATTAGATGATTTCAAATCTTTATAAAGTTTAAAACTGGCCTTTTGACCTTTTTGGAATAATTGTTTCCTGGCTCCATTAAAGTTTCCAGTATTTTGGATGACTATGCCAAGATATTTGTATTGTTTAACACATTCAATAGAATTATTTCCTACATTGAAATTTTCATTAAGGAGTCTATATTGTTATCTGATATTGGACGAAAGATGTTGCCCTTTTATGTAATTATTTAATACAAGTTACGATCATTTCAAAACACATATTAAACAGCCAAATGGATGCACAAGAGCTAAAATAGGAGTCATAGATCCTATTGACAACAATTATCTGCCCAATTTTATTGATTTTGTAATATTTGTTTCAAATATGACCAACTTCTTATCCAAAATCACCAGCACCGTATCAGGACCCACCAGCACAATGACAGGACCCACCAGCACAGTATCAGGACATGAATAAATTGAGAAAAGCTAAATGTTAATAAATTGCAATGTTTTTTCACAAAATAGTTTTGTCGCGTGGATTGCGGTATAGAAAGCGGACTCTATGAGCATTTTTGTTTTATTTTTTCAGTTCGAGATTTTCTGAAAATGAGCATTTCTGTGTTACGCTTACTGAAAAAGTTTAGAGGGTCAACTTTTTAATTGTTTACATATGAACCCATAAGAAACAAAATTGAAAAATCTCAACCGTTTTCTTCCATTTTTTATGAGTGAAAACGTCAAAAATCATTATTTTCGTCTTTGTTTACATTTTTTCATTGATCACCAGCACCCGTCAGGACCAAATCACCAGCACAGTACGTTCTCTCGCAGGACAACCATACCCACCGTGATAATAGTACCTTTTTAAAATAAAAAAAATCATTTTTAGGACATCTGGATACTTGTTTTCTCAGATGATATTGGTTATTTATACTTAAGAAGAAATTTCTGTAAAAAATAATACAAAGCACATGTTATTCACATATGATAAAATATTACATGGTACTAGTATCTTTATTGCATGACATTTTCTATCACGCATTTTCTGTGCTGAAATGAACATTACTATGGCTGGCAGTATCAATAAACGGTTTGACTTTATGATATGCAAACAATTGTATTACAGATTTACACACATGTATATTGCAGGGGTATGCAGTGTTACATTAGGGAAACCACGAACAGTATCATAGAACTTTCGGGACAATTTCGTGTAGTTTTGTTTCTGTCGCAAATTAAAAAGGATGTGACAACTTCATTTATTATACTTTACGTTAAATTTCCAGTTTTTGATTGGTTCATACCAGAAAGACTATTCTTGCTACCCCATGCCTCAGCGGGAGATAATATTTTGAATGTCACCCTCTTGTGCGGACCAGTTTAAAATCGATAATTCAAAAGACAATGAATTGCATTTACATCAATGATTCTAAAGAAGAAGCTACAGTTTAACGTGTTTGTATTGCTTGTCATTTTGATAAGAAAAAAAAGCTTGCTTCAATTGTGTTATCTTTGTGCAACTAAAACGTTATTTTGTAGACGACTTCATTAGTCGTTATTTTTACTTAACTTTAATGAAAATAAATGATAACACATGCAGTATAATATTTAACAACTGTTACCTGGGAAAGTGATAGAGCAGATAATATCCCTCGAAATTTTTTATCAAACTTGACTTCGCCGCGGATGGCAATGTTTTTCTGGGCAATAATCTACTCTATTACCCTCTCAGCAATGTACTATAAATAGATCATCATACTCCATTCGCATTCCTATTATTAACTCAATGTCTGAATAACTTTATGATGTGAGGCTGTCTTAAAATAATGATTTCTTCTTAAAGGTACTTTCATTATCAATATAACTGTTATTGTAATAATCATTCTTATTTCTATTTGCTTTTACATGATACCACAGTCCCACTAGGCCACGATCGCACTACGATCTGTAAAAAAATTGAAAATGTTGACTATCGTAGTGTGATCATGCAGATCGCAGTAGGGTCGTAGTATGGTCGTGGTGAGGTCTTCATGATCGTGATGAGCGTGGCCAACTTTAAACATGTTCTAAACAATCGTGGTGCGGTTGTGGGGAAAAGAAATCATAGTAGAAGTGCAAAAAGAGTGCAGTAAGGTCGCTGTACCATCGTAACGATATCGTCGCGAAAGCGCTATTCTAGTCGGAAGGACTGCGCTACGATCTCACAGCGACTTTACTACGACCTCACTACGACCATAACGTTCGTACCGCGACCCAAACACGCTTCCACTACGAGTATACCATGCTGTTCAATACCATAGTACGATTTTTTTATTTTCATATACAATTTATAAAAGGCTGCGAGTTTTTGTATGTCTGTATGTAATTTGGACCTCTTGTCCTTTTATCTCCAACGTCTCAATCATTCTTGACACATCTGTGTCGTTTACTTAACACGGGTGTCATTCGGTTTATCGAGAGAAATGATCGTGAAAGAATATCTAACGGCGGTCAAGTATTGAGAGACGATCGTGAAAGTTCTGGTAACGGATCGTGGAAGACATTTAATCGAGAAGACATATGAAAGGTCAGTAAATATTCTAATTTAATTAATTACACAGACACATTTACGACAAAATATAACTGTCTGTCAAAATGGTTCAATATTATGATCAGTATGTCAGAATATCCAGTTTCAAAAGTACATAGTTATTACAAAATGACAAAAGGCAGATTGCTTCTCGACATTTCAATAACATAAAAAATGTAAACAAACACGATTTTTTCACAAATTCGACTAGATAAACTACTTTTATCAGAATAAGGTCATTGTATTTGAATTAATTAAACGGTTCTCATAGTTATTTTGTATAAATATAATCTGAAACTTGGTAAATAAAGAACTATTTATACAAAATTAATTTTTTGGATCGTGAAAGATCACGTACCGCATTTTTGAAGATCGTGAAAAGGATCGTGAAAGATCTGATGCTACGAAGATGTTCAAATTATTCTTCAATTATATGACCATTGATATTTGATATTGGTATTGTGAAAGGCTAGATAGGTCAACATCCTCAATAGGTTTAAGCATTTCAAAGTATTAATATTTTCAGAAAATGAAAAGAAAAAGAAATAACAACTACGGCAATAAGAAAAGACAATGGGTGACAAAAAGTAAAATCACAAAAATACTGAACTTAGAGGAAGATCAATTGGGAAAGTCCATAATCACATGGCAAAATCAAATAACAAAACGCATCAAAAATGATTGGACAAGAACTGTCATATTCCTGACTTGGTACAGGCATTTTCAAATGTAGAAAATGGTGGATTAAACCTGGTTCTATAGCGCTAACCCTCTCACTTTAATGACAGTCTCATCAAATTCCGATATTTTTACATTGATGCGTTAAATAAACAGACACAATAAATAAAATAGTCAAAATATGGGTACATCAGTCATCATCGTTTAACAATTTTAAAAGGAACAATTTAACAGAACACAAAAACACATCTATTTTAAAAGGAACAATTTAACAGAACACAAAAACACATCTACTATCTACGAACACATTTATTGATTTGAGTGTCTGACGTCAGAAAATTTTATACGTCACATAAATTTGTCGTTCAATGTGCGTACAAACAATTTAAAATTTTTTTTTCCAAACGCCAAAAAAACAATCCAGTGAAGTTGAGCCAATGGAAGAGGTTGAAGATGCAGATAATGTTACAGAAGCAACACACGAATATTGTGAAGATGAAGTGGAAATTAATGAGATAGTTAAGTTAATACCAATTGTTATCAAAGAAATAGCAAGGTTTGGATTCCTACAGTATCTTTATATGTTGTTCAATCTAATAGCAAATAAGAAATTCGACTTTTCAAATATTTGCTTTTTATTGTTTTGTGACATTTTAAGGTTTTGGAGTACACCCACAACAATGTTAATGCGGTATATAAAGGCACCAGTAGTATGCCGCTGTTCAAACTCATAAATCCATGGACAAAAAACAAAATCGGGGTAACAAACTAAAACTGAGGGAAACGCATAAATATAAGAGGAGATCAACGACACAACACTACAATGTAACACACACAGAAACGGACCAAACATCAGACAAAATCTCACGAGAATAACAAATATAAGATCAAAACCAAATACAAGAATTTGGGATAGACAAGTACCGTGACACGTCTTATCGCAATGTCAATTTACACTCAAAAATAAGAGAAAACAAACGACGCAACGTTAAATTGTAACACACACAGAAACGAACTACAAATATGTATAATATAACAATGGCCATATTCCTGACTTGGTACAGGACATTTTTAAAAGAAAAAATGGTGGGTTGAACCTGGTTTTGTGTCATGCCAAACCTCGCACTTTAATGGCAATGTTAAATATAACATTGAAATGACAACATAATATTACAGGACTACAATACAAATAAATAGGAGAACATATTAGACAAAGAAACACATGATTAATGAATAACAAAAAGCATCAGGTTTAAAATTCAATACGCCAAAAACGCGCCTCGTTCACACAAGACTCACTAGTGACGCCCAGATATAAAAGATCGAAAGCGAAAAAAAGGGACAAAGTAGTACAGCACTGAAGATCAAAAGTTGAAAAAGGTTGTGTCAAATACGGCTATGTTTTTTATGCTTGGGATAAGAACATCCTTATTATCCGTTTAAAGAAACCAAGCAGTTCTGGTTCATTGGTAAAATTCTATTTCATGGACGTTTTCAAAGGTTTATGACTGGATATAAAAACACTGATTTCTGATTACTAGTATTAAATCTGGTCACGCATTTTCTTTCACGATCGAAATAAAGTAAGTTCAACAAATATACTATCATAAGTAAAGCAAACAAGACATTATAGCATTTGCGCTTTGGTATTCTATAGTATGTACTATATAGTTAAATTAATCCTTATCTGCGTTGTTTATAAAGAACTTAAAAAGTTCTGTTGCACAAAATGTTGGTTATCGTTCAATCCCAAATTACATGAAATGTGCTGTTTTTGCTATGATTTTTTGTTTGATGGATAACATTTTGGTTTAAACGTTGCATATCCATATGATTGGCTAACTAGAGTCGGCCTGCCTGAAGTGCACTAGACCGATTCACAGAGCTGAATCTTTCTCACTTATTAAGACACGTTATTAGTTGTTGTTTTTTTTTAACTTTCGAGGTAAAGTGTTTAATAGAAAAAAAGATAATAGCTTTAATGTTCATCCTTATCAAAATAGTTACAGGCTTCAACCACTTGCAGATTTATCAAATGGTTTCTGATTATTATATTAAATCTGGTCACGTATTTTCTTTCACGATCGAAATAATACGTTGCCTGATCTTGCACGATCAAGTTTGATGGAAATTCAACAAATTCAAGGTTTTCATAAACAAATTAACGCTTTTAATGGTAGAATATACTTTAATTTTACTGTACTATCAGATACACCAAAGATTAAATTTCAAATATATCATGATATTCTGAAATATGACCATTATAGGTACAAAAAGTGTGTTATTTGTAATTAATTTCATAGACACGCATTGCGCCTTTTGTGTTTTTTCAAAAAGTACTTCATATTTTCTTTATCTTCTTTCACAGTTATGTTGAGGAAGTTAAACCATTTTGACAGACATATTTTTTTGTTCGGATTTGTTCCGCGTTTTGAAAATTAAGCGATTTTTTCAAAGATTCTGAACTAGAATGTACATTAAATGTCTTTCACGATCCGTTACCAGAACTTTCACGATCGTCTCTCAATACTTGACCGCCGTTAGATATTCTTTCACGATCATTTCTCTCGATAAACCGAATGACACCCGTGCTTAAGCATCGTAATTTGATATTGACGGACCAGCGATAAGTTGTGATTGAGGTTGCATTGATTGGTCCGACATTTATCTTCTGGGTCATGATTCGTTACTATCAGATCTCCCTCTGGCTCTACCTCTACCCTTACGCTTACGTAGATTTTGGTGACATGACTGCGTTGTTTCCGAGAAACTCTACGTATCAACGAGAAATAGAAAGAATGATACAGTATTTATATAGAACACGATGTTGACTTATTGCTGAGAGTAATATCGCGGTTTGAACGTGTTATGATCGTAGTATGTTCGTTGTAAGAGCGTGGTATAATCGTAGTAGAAGCGTGGTAAGATCGTTTTGCAATTGGATAAATCATGGTATGGTCGTTGTGAGGACGGAATAAGCGTAGAAAGATCGTGATAATTGTAGTGAGGTCGCACGCAGAATAAGCGGGGTTAGAACGTGGTATAAACGGAGCGGGATAGTTGTAGAAGCGTGATGAGGACGTACATGTAGTAGCATCGTGAAGGCAACGAAAATTTACATTTTTACCGCTCATACCGCGACCTATTCACGATCTGAATTCATTTTAGATCGCAGAGAGCGTGGTGCGATCGTGGTCTAGTGGGACTGGGTCTTTAAACATATACATGTTGGTTAAAGTCAAAATAGTTTGGCGTGTTTTCAGTTAATACTTCAACGCCGTTTGACTTATTATAACAATGACAATTATTTGACTACTAAGTAGTTATGGTACATTGGTGAAAACACCATAAGATACGCTTTTTATTGATGAACCATTGAAATAGGTATATGAAGAAGAACTTCCCCAACACCTTCGTATTGTTAGCTACTAACAGCCTCAGAATGACAACACTCTATAAAACAAGTTTAAAGTGAAAACTAACTCACTCAATCGTCTATCAGCTTGTGACATTTAGCTGAAAAGAATCATGGCACAGCACAAACGAAGACAACCAAGAGAAATCATGATCCGCTTTTTAGCTCACCGGGCCCGAAGGGCCAAGTGAGCTTTTTTCATCACTTGGCGTCCGTCGTCCGTCGTCCGTCGTCTGTCGTTAACTTTTACAAAAATCTTCTCCTATGAAACTACTGCATGGGCCAAATTAAACCAAACTTGGCCACAATCATCATTGATGTATCTAGTTTAAAATTTGTGTTTTGTTACCCGGCCAATCAACCAAGATGGCCGCCATGGCTAAAAATAGAACATAGGGGTAAAATGCAGTTTTTGGCTTATAACTCAA
The DNA here is from genome assembly GCA_037788925.1 of Mytilus galloprovincialis. NCBI lineage: Eukaryota > Metazoa > Mollusca > Bivalvia > Mytilida > Mytilidae > Mytilus > Mytilus galloprovincialis. Next base: position 59,195,317 of record CM075336.1, read on the forward strand.
AAAACCAAAGCATTTAGAGCAAATCTGACGGGGTAAAATTGTTTATCTGATCAAGATCTATCTGCCCTGAAATTTTTAGATGAATAGGACAACTCGTTGTTAGGTTGCTGCCCCTAAATTGGTAATTTTAAGGAAATTTTACTGTTTTTGGTTATTATCTTGAATATTATTATAGATGGAGATAAACTGTAAACAGCAATAATGTTCAGCAAAGTAAGATTTACAAATAAGTCAACAGGATCAAAATGGTCAGTTGACCCCTTTAGGAGTTATTGCCCTTTATAGTGAATTTTTAACCTTTTTTCGTAAATCTCCATGATCTTTTACAAAAATCTTCTTCTCTGAAACTACCGGGCCAAATTAATCCAAACAGCCACAATCATCATTGATGTATCTAGTTTAAAGTTTGTGTTTTGTTACCCGGCCAACAAACCAAGATGGCCGCCATGGCTAAAAATAGAACATAGGGGTAAAATGCAGTTTTTGGCTTATAACTCAAAAACCAAAGCATTTAGAGCAAATCTGACATGGGGTAAAATTGTTTATCTGGTCAATATCTATCTGCCCTGAAATTTTTAGATGAATTAGACAACCCATTGTTGGGTTGCTGCCCCTAAATTGGTAATTTTAAGGAAATTTTACTGTTTTTGGTTATTATCTTGAATATTATTTTAGATGGAGATAAACTGTAAACAGCAATAATGTTCAACAAAGTAAGATTTACAAATAAGTCAACAGGACCAAAATAGTCAGTTGACCCCTTTAGGAGTTATTGCCCTTTATAGTCAATTTTTAACCTTTTTTCGTAAATCTCCATGATCTTTTACAAAAATCTTCTTCTCTGAAACTACTGGGCCAAATTAATCCAAACTTGGCAACAATCATCATTGATGTATCTAGTTTAAAATTTGTGTTTTGTTACCCGGCCAACAAACCAAGATGGCCGCCATGGCTAAAAATAGAACATAGGGGTAAAATGCAGTTTTTGGCTTATAACTCAAAAACCAAAGCATTTAGAGCAAATTTGACGAGGGGTAAAATTGTTTATCTGGTCAAGATCTATCTGCTTTGAAATTTTTAGATGAATAGGACAACTCGTTGTTAGGTTGCTGCCCCTAAATTGGTAATTTTAAGGAAATTTTGCTGTTTTGGGTTATTATCGTGAATATTATTATAGATAGAGATAAACTGTAAACAGCAATAATGTTCAGCAATTTAAGACTCAAAAATAAGTCAAAATGACCAAAATGGTCAATTGACCCCCTAAGAAGTTATTGTCCTTTATAATCAATTTTTAACAATTTTCATAAAATTTGTAAATTTTTACTAACATTTTCCACTGAAACTACACGGACAAGTTCATTATAGATAGAGATAATTGTAAGCAGCAAGAATGTTCAGTAAAGTAAGATGTACAAACACATCACAATCACCTAAACACAATTTTGTCATGAACTGTCTGCTTCCTTTGTTTAATTCACATATACCAAGGTGAGCGACACAGGCTCTTTAGAGCCTCTAGTTATAAAAGCACATAAACCATACGGAAAATATGATATATTATGAGTTTGACTCTGTCCCTTTGGTATCTTTCGTCCCTCTTTTACATACACTGATATGAAGAGTGCCAGTTGATAGCACTGTACATTTTAATTAATTAGCACGGATTGTCTAACTATTGTAATAAAAATGATCGAAGGTAGAACAGATCAAATTGACATATTTTTGCACGTTATTTAAGTGATATCTCTCCAAAATATATAGCGCAAAGTGTTTCTGAAATTGTACGTATGAAGAGTATAAATATATACATGTACATTTAATATGTTGTATAAATATATACATGTACATTTAATGTGTTGTAAGTCCAGAGGACATTTTTTTTACGTTTGTGTCGTACTGATTTAATTGACTGTCCCTCTGGTGTCTTTCGCCTCTCTTTTAAACTAACGTTGGGCTTAAAATAAGAATGAAATCATGTTGACAGTTTTTAGTCAGTCAAGTTAAAGATAAGACAACAGGAAATTTCTGTCAAGGATAAATTATAGTTGTCATCATTGGGTAATATCCTTATGTTTACATAATGAAATAAGTGTTTACATACTACATTATACATGTTATATACGATCCTATAAATCTATGTAAAATGTATTTAATCTTTATGATCATTTAAGGAAGCTGGCTTGTCATGTTCTAGATTTTTTGTCAGATTATCGGAATCCTCTGGTTTTATCCATTTGAATGCATAGAAACAATTTGCACGGTGACCCCCATTTTTCTTTTTGTAAATCTTTTACATGTATAATGATAAGCCATCTGTAAAAGTCTTATAAAATTTTAATTACTTTTTAACAGTTTTTGAGAACTTCAACATGTCAATGATAAAGCTATGAAAAGTCAAGAGAGAATATTTTCCCGCCAAAATTTCAATGGCTAATATCTCGAAAACAAGCATGCTGACCTATATACTTTTTTGGCTCTATGGATTCCTTTATTAATACCCTATATATAAAAACTAGTGTTTTGAAAAGTTAATTACTTCGAAACTGAGAAGCCAACTCTCTTACTTCTTTTTTTCATCACAGTAATAAATGTTATTAGGCATAAGACGCGGATATAAGTGCCTATGAGACAACTCTTCATTAAGTCACAATTTGTAAAAGTAAACCATTATAGGTCAAATATGTCAAAGTGCGGTCTTCAACACGGATCATTGGCTCTCATCGAATACCAAGCTATATCAAAGCCCCCCTCCCCTAAAAAAAAAAAAAAAAAAAAAAAACCTTAAAAAAAAAGTAAAATCACAAAAATACTGAACTTAGAGGGAAATTAATTCGGAAAGTCCATAATGACATGGTAAAATCAAAATACAAAATGCATCAAAAACGAATGGACAAGAACTATCATATTTCTGACCTGGTACAGACATTTTCAAATGTAGAAAATGGTGGATTAAACCTGGTTCTGGTACGCTACAAAATAGTCAGTTGACCCCTTTAGGAGTTATTGCCCTTTATAGTCAATTTTTAACCTTTTTTCGTAAATCTCCATGATCTTTTACAAAAATCTTCTTCTCTGAAACTACTGGGCCAAATTAATCCAAACTTGGCAACAATCATCATTGATGTATGTAGTTTAAAATTTGTGTTTTGTTACCCGGCCAACAAACCAAGATGGCCGCCATGGCTAAAAATAGAACATAGGGGTAAAATGCAGTTTTTGGCTTATAACTCAAAAACCAAAGCATTTAGAGCAAATTTGACGAGGGGTAAAATTGTTTATCTGGTCAAGATCTATCTGCCCTGAAATTTTTAGATGAATAGGACAACTCGTTGTTAGGTTGCTGCCCCTAAATTGGTAATTTTAAGGAAATTTTGCTGTTTTGGGTTATTATCGTGAATATTATTATAGATAGAGATAAACTGTAAACAGCAATAATGTTCAGCAATTTAAGACTCAAAAATAAGTCAAAATGACCAAAATGGTCAATTGACCCCCTAAGAAGTTATTGTCCTTTATAATCAATTTTTAACAATTTTCATAAAATTTGTAAATTTTTACTAACATTTTCCACTGAAACTACACGGACAAGTTCATTATAGATAGAGATAATTGTAAGCAGCAAGAATGTTCAGTAAAGTAACATGTACAAACACATCACAATCACCTAAACACAATTTTGTCATGAACTGTCTGCTTCCTTTGTTTAATTCACATATACCAAGGTGAGCGACACAGGCTCTTTAGAGCCTCTAGTTATAAAAGCACATAAACCATACGGAAAATATGATATATTATGAGTTTGACTCTGTCCCTTTGGTATCTTTCGTTCCTCTTTTACATACACTGATATGAAGAGTGCCAGTTGATAGCACTGTACATTTTAATTAATTAGCACGGATTGTCTAACTATTGTAATAAAAATGATCGAAGGTAGAACAGATCAAATTGACATATTTTTGCACGTTATTTAAGTGATATCTCTCCAAAATATATAGCGCAAAGTGTTTCTGAAATTGTACGTATGAAGAGTATAAATATATACATGTACATTTAATATGTTGTATAAATATATACATGTACATTTAATGTGTTGTAAGTCCAGAGGACATTTTTTTTTACGTTTGTGTCGTACTGATTTAATTGACTGTCCCTCTGGTATCTTTCGCCTCTCTTTTAAACTAACGTTGGGCTTAAAATAAGAATGAAATCATGTTGACAGTTTTTAGTCAGTCAAGTTAAAGATAAGACAACAGGAAATTTCTGTCAAGGATAAATTATAGTTGTCATCATTGGGTAATATCCTTATGTTTACATAATGAAATAAGTGTTTACATACTACATTATACATGTTATATACGATCCTATAAATCTATGTAAAATGTATTTAATCTTTATGATCATTTAAGGAAGCTGGCTTGTCATGTTCTAGATTTTTTGTCAGATTATCGGAATCCTCTGGTTTTATCCATTTGAATGCATTGAAACAATTTGCACGGTGACCCTCATTTTTCTTTTTGTAAATCTTTTACATGTATAATGATAAGCCATCTGTAAAAGTCTTATAAAATTTTAATTACTTTTTAACAGTTTTTGAGAACTTCAACATGTCAATGATAAAGCTATGAAAAGTCAAGAGAGAATATTTTCCCGCCAAAATTTCAATGGCTAATATCTCGAAAACAAGCATGCTGACCTATATACTTTTTTGGCTCTATGGATTCCTTTATTAATACCCTATATATAAAAACTAGTGTTTTGAAAAGTTAATTACTTCGAAACTGAGAAGCCAACTCTCTTACTTCTTTTTTTCATCACAGTAATAAATGTTATTAGGCATAAGACGCGGGTATAAGTGCCTATAACAGACTCTATTTTAAAAGAGTAAAATCCATTTTATTCCTTTTTATAATCTTTTTCAATGTTTACTATAAATGAATGCAGATTTCATAAAGAAATAAACAAATTTACAATATTCCATGTTTTTATTCTTATATTTGATAAAACCTACATTAAATGTTCGGGAAATTTCCCAAAATATATATGAAAGTAATGAAATATTTGTGGTAAAAAAATGTATATGACAACTATTTATTCGGGAAATGTCCCGAACTCATTTTCAACATTAAATTTTAGGACATATATGTTGGCAAAACGTTTAAAAAAAAAAAATCTGAAACACATTTCGGGAAATATCCCGACAAAAATAAACTAAGTACAAAATGTATAACACAGATGTCTGCAAATATTTTCGGGATTTATCCCGAAAAGTTCAATGTATATGCTCGATCTCATGACTAATAATTTCTTTTCACATTTCGGGAAAAATCCCGAAAATATAAACTAAGTACAAAATGTATAATACAGATGTCTGCAAATATTTTCGGGATTTATCCCGAAAAATTCAATGTATATGCTAGATCTCATGACTAATAATTTCTTTTCACATTTCGGGAAAAATCCCGAAAATATAAATCTAATATCAGGCACACACTTTATTTATTTTGGTGCATAGATTTGTTTTTCCCATTTCGGGAAAAATCCCGAAATAAAATCTACAAGCCAAAATTTAGAATTTTGATTTCTTAAACATATTGGGAAATATCCTGAAAAAACAAAATCTTTAAGATTTTTATACAACACAGAATTTTGATACAAAAGAAAGTTTTTATGTAAATTTGTTTCTAATATTTGTTAAAATATTATGATTCATAGAAAATATGTCTCACTTACAAAAAAAGTATTTTAATTATATAACCATACTTTTCATTACAGTTCAGAAAAATAGTATTTTCTAAGAAATATAAAGGTTGCTCTCTATTGCAACCACATTTGCAACATATTTGCTATATTTGACAAAGTGCATACAATAGATTAGTCTGATTAGAATAACTGGTTTTAAAAATTACTTCTGAATTAAAAAGACTAAGATTGATGATATTAAGTATGGTATATAATAATGCATGTATATATGCAATTACTACAGTCAATGACAGTCTAGTTAACTAATATGCTCACATATAGAACTACAATCACAACAATGTTACTAAAAAGTGGTTGCATTTAAGGAGCTAAAAGGCATCAACAAGATTTACAGGATGTATACCTATTCAAATAAGACGATATTGCATTATTACATTTATACCAAAAGAACAGTTTGAAAGATATCAGGAAGTCTTCAGTCCTTTAAACTATGTTTGTCTTTCTTTTTCTCTCGCTTATCTTCAAATCTGTGTCTTTTTAGACTCACGCCAATTTGTCCTCCAAAGATTTCTATGCATCCTACAAAGAAAAGTCAATTCAAGTTCAATATTTTAAAGTCCTTCAGGCATATTATTCATGATTTTTTTCCAGCATATTTTGTTCTGTCTTATAATCATGATAATAGATGAATTTGTTATCACATGTCTTTCATGGCTTACTGTATGTCATTTGTTTTGTTCAATAATTGAAGACTTACCACACTAATGATATTTAAATTTTGTTTCTTATTATGGCGGTTGTTTCCTAAGCAATCATACTGAATCTTTTTTTTCTAATCTGGTGTTCTAATTTTTTTGAAATATATATATATGTGTGTTACTTTACCGATTCTTCATGTTTTTACCTACAAACAAATGGGCATTTATTGGCTCCGACACAAAAAAAATCAAAATAATAACAAAAAATTAAATAGGGAATGTATCAATGGATCACAGATGATGCCCCTGCTTGTATATCATATAAAGTTATAAAAGGACATAACTGAAGAACGGTAAAAGTGACTCCACCAAAAACACTTAATCTGATTTAGTGGTAATCAGGTAATAGGTATTGTGTACAAGTTCCATAAAATGTGGTTTATGCAAACTTAATTTAGAGAACGGAAAGAAAAATTCAGTAATTTTTCCATTTTCAAAGGCGCATAACTCTAGAAAATTTAGTGACAATCTTTAAAGTCAAACTTGATCTGTATTTTGTGGTGATAAGTATTGTGTACAATATCATAGCATTTGGTTGAGGCAAGCTAAAGTTAGTGAATTGAAATGAAAATCCAGCAATCATTCAATTTGTGAAGGGGCATAATTCTAGAACAGTTAAAGTGACCCCCTTAAAATTCAAACTTGATCTGTATTATGTGGTAACAAGCATTGTGTATAAGTTTCATTGCATTTATTTGAGAACAGAAACTATAAATATAAGCATCTTTTTCATTTGTTAAGGGACATAACTGCAGAACAGTTAAGTGACGCCACCCCCTTAATTCATACTTGATCTGTATTTTGTGGTAATAAGCATTGCTGTGAATTAGTTTCACAGCATTTGGTTTAGAGGCAAACTAATGTGAGAACATTGAAATAAAGTTTCACCATTTTTGTTTGTTTGTAAAGGGGCATAACTCTAGAACGGTTAAAGTACATGACACCACAAAAATTCAAACTTGATCTGTGTTTTTTGGTATAAGCATTATGTATCAGTATCATAACATTTGGTTGAGGCAAACTGAAGTTTGAGAACAGTAACCAACTTTGGGAGGTATGGAAGGATGTAGTCATACAGAAGGTCAAGGGTAAAACTCCTGTGGGGGCATTAAAAGGTCGTCCTTAGCATGTCCTTAATTGCACAAATGTAGTTATTTGTGAACATGGATGCTAATAAACAATTGGCCAGCTAATGTGTGATTGCAATACGTATATATATATATATATATAAAATGCAACATTCAAATGTCATTTAAAAAAGAAGATGTGGTATAATTGCCAATGAGACAACTCTCCACAAGAACCAAAATGACAAAGAAATTAACAACTACCAAGCCTGCTTTACTTATGATTGAAAGTTCGATGCTTTTTTCAATAATAATACATAAACTAGATCCATAAAAGATCCATGAAAATGACTGCATGGTCAGTTTAACCGGTCAGGCAAATACAGCTTACAATCATTTCATACAGCAATATAGTGGCCTTATTGCTACATAAGTGTCTAAGAGACAGAGTGTTTTATTTGTGAAACAGCACATTTTGTTAGAAATAACATATTTTTGAACACTTACAAACTTTAAAACTTACCTTTCACATCTTCCCATTATAATTTAGATTAAAAAAGACCTTGAACTTCAAAGAGAACTGAATCATTATCAGAGACCTTTCTCTTCCTGTTTGTCTAGGCTAACTGCATGTTCTATGGATATGTCAATCTGAAAAAAGAACAGAATGTCATAAAACTTCATCATTCATGCTGAAAATGTTTACTGTGGAATCATTATTCATGGGATACCAATTTTCTTGGTTTTCATTGAAACAGACTAGATGAACCATAATTTTAAATGTTAAACGAATTACAAATGTGCCATCAGGTTGTATACAGACTTTGACAAAACCATAAAACAAATATCCATGAAATATACAAAATCTCTTTAATCTACGAAAATTGATACCCTCTAAAATAAATGAAACGTTAACCACAGTATCATCCTTAGTATTTTTTTTTACACATGAACTGCTTGAAGGCACATCATTAAAATTGTGATTTGCACTAATGGATATAGATATTAGATTAATTACTATGAAATTCTGTCTATGAAATTAGGATAGAGTTATGATTTTCACCTAAATAGGTGGATCTTGGATTAATTTCTATGAATTTATGTCTAGAAAAAGAACACAGTTGAAAATAGATATATAATATATCATTCATTACGAGTAATCAATCGAATTCTTAAGCAGAAAACTTCAAACAGTATTCAGCAAATACTGGAATCGTATATCAAAATAGATTCTACAAATGTTAGTAAAAATTTACAAATTTTATGAAAATTATTATAAAAATTGACTTTAGAAGACAATAACTCCTTAGGGGGTCAATTGATCATTTTGGTCATGTTAACTTATTTTAAGGTCTTACCTTGCTGTACACTATTGCTAATAATAACAAAAAGCGGCACAATTTCCTTAAAATTACCAATTTAGGGACAGCAAACCTAACAACCGGTTGTCTGATCAATCTGAAAATTTCAGGGCAGATAGATTTTGACCTGATAAACAATTTACCCCCCCCCCCCCCCCCCCCTTCTCCATGTCAGATTTGCTCTAAATGCTTTGGTTTTTGAGTTATAAGCCAAAAACTGCATTTTACCCCTATGTTCTATTTTTAGCCGTGGCGGCCATCTTGGTTAGATGGCTGGGTCTTTCAGACACATTTTTTAAAACTAGATACCCCAAAGATGATTGTGGCCAAGTTTGGCTTAATTTGGACCAGTAGTTTCAGAGGAGAAGATTTTTGTAAAAGATTACTAAGATTTAGGAAAAATGGTTAAAAATTGACTATAAAGGGCAATAACTCCTAAAGGGGTCAACTGACCATTTCAGTCATGTTGACTTATTTGTAAATCTTACTGTGCTGAACATTTATTGCTGTTTACAGTTTCTCTCCATCTATAATAATATTCAAGATATTAAATAACCAAAAACAACAAAATTTCTATAAAATTACAGATTCAGGGGCAGCAAACCAACAACAGGTTGTCTGTTTCATCTGAAAATTTCAGGGCAGATAGATCTTGACCTGATAAACAATTTTACTCTGTCAGATTTGATCTAAATGCTTTAGGTTTTGAGTTATAAGCCAAAAACTGCATTTTACCCCTATGTTCTATTTTAAGCCGTGGCGGCCATCTTGGTTGGTTGGCTGGGTCATGCCACACATATTTGAAACTAGATACTCCAATGATGATTGTGGCCAAGTTTGGTTTAATTTGGCCCAGTAGTTTCAGAGAAGAAGATTTTTGTAAAAGCTAATGACGACAGGTGACGCCGACGCCGGACGCCAAGTGATGAGAAAAGCTCACTTGGCCATTAGGGCCAGGTGAGCTAAAAATAAATTTCTTTCTATCTATCGTGATCATTACAGACATTTTTTGGTAAAATAATTTCTGAAGGACAAAACATACTACAATGTACTATAAAGGATCAATTAACTATTTTGGTCATAATGTAAGCTCATTCGCAGATCTTTAACTTAGTTGAACATAAATAAAGTGTCTCTACATCTATCATATTTTCTGCATGAAACTTGAAATTCTGCTAAAATTTCGTCTTTCAAGGGAAATAACTCATATAAGGATCCACACTACTGTTTCGCTGTTTTAAATTTATCTTTAAGATATCTATAATTGTTTTCAATATGACAATCATTGTTAACAAGAACATATATAGCATGTAAAATTTGTGCGAACTTGCTTTTTCAGGGGCAATAACTTCAAATAGCCAAGGGTTGTCAAGATTAGTCTTAATAATTAAGGCAGATTAATCTTAAAATATTAAAGTTTGTTTACCAAACTATGCAGTGTTTCTTAATTAAAGGACAAGATAACAAGAGGCTCTCAAGAGCCTGAATCGCTCACCTGTATTTTAGAGGAAAAGATTTTTAAATGTTATAGCAAACTTGATCAACACATTGTGCATGTTGTGTAAAATTGACTTAAAAGGGCAAGAACTCGTTAAGAGGTCAATTAACAATTTTGGTCACATTAACCATGTTAACTTTTTTGTAGATCTTACTTTGCCGAACATTATTGCTGCTTTATTTATTTTGTAACAGTTTATATCTATCTATAATAATAACAAAAAACAAGATACCCTAAGGAACATTTAGTTAAAGTTTGAAGGTATTTGGCCCAGTCTTTTCAGAGGAGAAGATTTTTAAAATAGTTTACGATGTGATGGCGTAAGATCACATAGGGCCTTTCGGGCTGCCATGAGCTAACCAGATGCTCTGCAGGGCGCAGCTTTATATGACCGCAGAGGTCGAACCCTGAACAGTTGGGGCAAGTATGGACACAACATTTAAGCTTTTACAGCTCTGAATTTGGATTGTGATTAAATAATTGACACAACATAGGTTTCTGACACAGAATGAATGTGGTCTATAAGAACTTAAACTTAAAAACTTAAAAATTTTAAAATGGATATTTACCTATTATGGTCCAATATCATGAATATCAAAAATCTAAATACATAGTTAGATTCAGCATATCATAGAACCCCAAGAATTCAATTTTTGATGAAATCAAATAATGTTCAATTTTAGAACCTTTAGACCTCAATGTGGACCAATTTGATAACTGGGCTCAAATATTAAAAATCTAAATACATGCATGTTAGATTCAGCATATTGAAGAACCCCATATATTCAATTTTTGTTGAAATCAAACAAAGTTTAATTTTGGACCCTTTAATTTGGACCTGAAGACCAATTTGAAAACCGGACAATACTGTGCAATTAAATATTTCTTGCTATTGCGCAAAACTGTGCAATTGAAAATTTCTTGCTATTGCGCAATATTGTGCAATTAGATATTTCTTGCTATTGCACAATACTGTGCAATTGAAGATTTCTTGCTATTGCACAATACTGTGCAATTGAAGATTTCTTGCTATTGCACAATACTGTGCAATTGAAGATTTCTTGCTATTGCACAATACTGTGCAATTGAAGATTAATTTCTTGCTATTGCTGAATACTGTGCAATTGAAAATTTCTTGCTATTGCACAATACTTAATATAATAATTTTGGACCCCGATTTGGACCAACTTAAAAACTGGGCCCATAATCAAAAATCTAAGTACATGTTTAGATTCAGCAGACCAAAGAACCCCAAGAATTCAATTTTTGTTAAAATCAAGCAAAGTTTAATTTTGGACCCTTTGGACCTTAATGTAGACCAATTTGAAAACAGGACCAAAAATTAAGAATCTGAATACACGGTTAGATTTGGTATATCAAAGAACCCTAATAATTCATTTTTTGATGTTATCATGAAATCAAACAAAGTTTAATTTTGGACCCTTTTGGCCCCTAATTGGTTGGGACCAAGACTCCCAAAATCAATCCAAACCTTCCTTTTGTGGTCATTAACCTTGTGTTAAAATTTCATAGACTTCTATTAACTTATAATACTAAAGTTATTTATCAAAAACCAAGAAAAATGCTTATTTGGGACCTGTTTTTGGCCCCTAATTTCTAAACTGTTGGGACCTAAACTCCCAAAATCAATCCTAATTTTCCTTTTGTGGTCGTAGACCTTATGTTAAAATTTCATAGATTTCTGTTTACTTATACTAATGTTATTGTGCGAAAACCAAGAAAAATGCTTATTTGGGCCTTTTCGGCCCCTAATTCCTAAACTGTCAATTGGAACCAAAACACCCAAAATCAATCCCAACCTTCCTTTTATGGTCATAAACCTTGTGTTTAAATTCATAGATTGCTATTTACTTTTACTAAAGTTAGAGTGCGAACACCAAATGTCTTCCCACGACGAAGACGCCAACGTGATACCAATATACGACCAAAAAATGTTTGCGGTCGTATAAAAATTACAAAACATATACTAGATACCCTAAGGATCATTTAGCCTAAGTTTGGTTAAAATTAATTAATTCAGTATAGTTTTAAAAGAGAAGATCTATGAAAAAATGTACACCAGACAATGGATGTTCCAAGGGATGGCAAAAGCTCACATGGCCTCTAAGGTCAGCTGAGCTAAATAGAAAATAAAACTTTTGACAAACAGAAAAAAAATCATAAGTCAGGGGCATTATTTAAACAAGTCACATTTGAAATTACCTAATCCTATATAAGATATGTTGAAAACAAGGCTATTTTAAATATTATTTTAATAGTCTTAAATAGGTAACTTTTCTAAATATCATTTTTATAGGTGTCCATGAATAATGCAGATTTTACTAGCTTTAACAAGTTTTCACAGTCATCTGGTTATTTTCCCCATGAAATGTAACACTAATCAACTTACTGATGCACTTATCCCTTATCTTTCATAGGATGCTTCTGGGTTAAAGATTGGTCTCTAGGGACTATAAAATTATCATTTTCCTCCTAAATCTTGAAGATAGACTGATATAAATAGAAACATACAGTTTGTGAAATATTTCAAGTTATTTATAACTGCTAACCCAAATCAACTACATGTGTTCCTTCAATAAGTGTTATTACTATTTTTTTCAGAAATATATAAAATAACTTATTCAAGTAATATTTTTGTCATGATTTTTAACTTAAACCTTTATCTCCATACTCTTCTCAAATTTATCTAATAAAATCTTTATTTCATGATATAAAATGATAAAAAAAAACTCATTCAAACTACATTTAATCTATGATTCTTGTAGAATTTAAAAGAACTCTATTAAGTAATTTTATCATTTTTAAAAACAAAAATTACTTATATATAAATATATTTTTAAGTAACTCGAAAAAAACTACTCGTTTAAGTAACGCCCCTGACTGTTTATAATTTTTTGATTTGAGATTTAAAATTTTGTATTTTATGTATGAATCATGTCTTTCTCAGTTTTTTTCAGTTTTTCTTTTTTTATTGGAGAGTTACTAGTCTTTTGCAGACAAACTCCTGTCTGACCTAAACACAATTTCAGAGTATTTGTCATTTATGTGTTTATATGGCTTGATTTATTTAAGGTCTAGATAGGGGTTCTGTATACATGTATCTTTATTCTTTAAATTATTTTTTTAAATCTCTATTTTTTATATTTCATTTCAGCACCCTAGCTGTTATTCTGTAATAATTTAATTTTGGATGTAACGCGTCTTCTGATTGGCTGACATTATTTTGTTATCAGCCCATCGACATAGTTCAGTCATGTGACTGAGATGTCATCAACGTTTTTTAATGGATTTCTACCGTTTAAAATGGAATTTAGAATTAAATTATAAGAAATGACTGTAATATTTTTTCTGTTTATTCAAAATAATTAACATAAAAGAAGTGGTGCACACTGCCAAATAACCCGCTACACGCGTTATTCAGTGTGCACCAAATTTTTTATGTTATTTCTTCATAGACAGAAAAAATATTACAGTCATTCCTTAAATATTTATTTAGTTTTAGTTTTCCTTCTTTCCCCCCCCCCCCCTTTATTCTGTACATTTTGCCTCTTATTCCCTATTTTGTAAACCCAATCTAAACTCTCATCCATGTCAAATATACTTTCAAATGACATACTTGTACAAAATTCTTAAATTTTATATTGTAGGCAATTATCAACTGGTGAAATTCAGAAACTAATTCTTAATACTTTGCATTTAAATCAATAACAATAATGTGTCCATAGTGAACAGATGACCCACTAGCACTATCATTTTTGTATGTTAAGTGGACCATGAAATTGGGGGCAAAAAACTAATTGGATAATAAAATAAGAAAGATCATATCATTATAGGGAACAATAATTATTGTCCTAGTTTCAAGTTGATTGGACTTCAACTTCATCAAAAACTTAAACTTGAAGCCGGACAGACAGATAGGAACAGACGCATACTTATGACTCATCAGAAAGCATAATGCCTAAAGGTAGGACATAATATCCTTAGGTGACAGATTATTAAATGTATCACTAATGCTTATATCAATATAAATATTTTTTAATTTATATATATCTATCATAGAATTTCTTAGAATTATAAAACATACTTAATTTCTGTATGTCTGTGGCGGATCAAGAATTTTTTTTAAAAGGACCCGCTCAAAAAATCACTAATGATTTGATCCCTAAATAAATTAATCAAACAAAATTTTATCAAAAGGGGTGCCCGGGCCCATTAGCCCCACCCCCTTAATCATCCTCAAAATATAACTTTAAGGAGACCATACACAATACAAAAAAATAAACAATTATTGGCACTAAGTATGAAATTATTACTTACAATAAATTTTTCAAAATTCTATCCCTGTATGCATGTCGTTGTGCACATATACAATACTGTGTATTCTAATCCTTCTCTAATATTATTTCACTTTTATTCACATTAATAGATCTATTCCCATTATACTTAATTAAGTCCATTGAATGAATGACATTGAATGTGGTGAGAGTATATAAAAATTATATATATGTATAACATTTACTTGTGTTTTTATATTTAAGTACAATACACACAACATGTACAAGTAAATGTGACCTGTTTTTATCCAAAGATTTTAGGAAGACATTAAATGAATTTCTCTTTTATCTCATTGCAATTGGTTACTATATGGATTTATATTGATGTCATGACCTCATTACTGGACATCATAAAATGTGAAGAGCAACATAAATTTATATTGAAAATCACACATAGTTGTGCTACTCTTATATCTCTTCAATTTATTACAATATTGTTTTTGTGGTAATTTTGTGAAGAACCATGCAGTGGAAGAAAACAGTTCAAAGAAGAAAATGGCAAGTTAATTAATTTCACTTTGAAGTTTAGTTACAGTAATATAAAATTAAAAGATAATGTCAACAATTCTCTATCAAATATTTCTTTAAAAGTTCAACAACAGTGGGTTTGAAGTTTAACAGTAACTCATCATTCCCTAATTAATGCATATTATGACTATATATATATATACAAATGTAATTTATATGACTATATATACAAATGTAATCCTGTCTTGAAATAACTGGTTCAGGATAGTTTGAAGTGAATATTTTGACATATATATATATACAATACAATACATGTACATGTATATACAAATATTAATTGAAAACTACGTTCAAACCTATGATTGTTTTGGATAAAAACCGCAATTTTTATATGTGTGCAATGTGAAACAAATTTCGTTGTAGAAGGGTCTAAATACAGCACAAACAACATTTTCCAAAAGACCCAAAAAGTGAAAAAGTATATTTTAACAAAACCCATTTAACTAACAGATCATACAAATATATATCCCATGTTCATGCCTTATATATCATGTACTGTATTACAATGTTAAATAAAAACTGTGGAGAAAAGGTAACACAGGGACCCGGCCATCGAAAACTTTATTTTTGTGAAGCCCAGGTGGTCAAGTGGTCTAGCGCCTCAGATAAACATGATAATGTGCAGGGGCCAGTTTCCCGAAGCTGTCTTAGGGCTTAGACATGTCTTAGGATGGTCTTACGATATATCTTAGTCCTAAGTGGGTTTCACAAGGCGGTCCTAAATTAGGACATCTCTTTATATTGGTCATAAAGTTAAGACTACACGAGAGGTGTCTTATGATCATGTGTTAGGATAGTTGTACGTTTATTTATACAACTTTCACTCATTTTTATATCAATTTTGCAAATTTTCTAATATTATTTTATTTCTCTTTTCCTTTTCCTGCTCAGTATACCTAAATATTTATAGGTTGACAGATCAAATATAATGATTTGTCAACATTGAACATTAAATTTATTGACATCAAGAATGCATGATTTTATCCTTTAACTTTTTTATAACCGATACAGTGTTGGGTTAAATTTAGAGGAGTTGTATATATACATGTGCATACCTTCTATTGATGATTTAAATTATCTTACAATATATATGTGTATGTTTTTTAATAGATCTTTAATAAAAAAAAAATTGTATCGTAAATATATTGCTGATTAATGACTTCTGTTTAGTTTCTCTCTATCTTCATGATCTTATTTAGCTCTTGATCCAAACACAAGAGTATTTTTTCTGATCATTTTTGCATTTTAAAGTTTCTCTCTATTTATTTTAGTTTTCAAGATAATAGGCAAAATTCAATCGAAAAAAATGACCTTTATTGCCCCTACTCCTTTGATTCCATATTGTATACATATTATATATTGTATTGTAATGTATTGTATTGTATTTCATGTATTTGGACCAGTAGTTTCAGATTACAAAAATTTACCAAAAAATTATTTAAATACTGACTATAACTCCGGTCATGTTGATCTACTTGTAGATCTTACTTTGCTGAACCTTATTGCTGTTAAAAATTTCTCTCTATCCATAATAATATTCAAGGTAATCAATGTTGTTTCAGTAAATCAGCTGATTATGTGCTTACCAGCTGCACATGGTCAATCAATTAAAAGCAATAAATTTCTTCAGTTTAAGTGACCACAAATAATTGCTCCCAATCAAGCATTAAATTTGTCTGACCCTAAAATGTTGTGGAACAGTATCATTATAAATCACAGCTTTATTCTGTTAAGCTCCTGTGCATTTAGCATGTCAGTTAATACATGATATTGAATTATGCTGGCTGAAATTGAAGTTATCAGAATAAACATAATGTTGGAAGAAAATATTTTAGAAGATGTAGGAACTTTTCTACAAAAACATCACAGACACTGGACAAAAACTATAAAAAAAATCCCTTGAAAACACATAGAGAAAATATAATAAAACGCATCAAAAACTAGTGCAAAGAATAAATAAAGGTAGTTTTGTTACTCAAATATTAAATAGTTGTTTCCAGATTATTAGGGTTGGTGATATGATGATATATTTCACTTTATTCATCCAATTGTCATAATATTAATTTTTGTGTTTCAATAACAGATTTTGATAAAAAAAAAAAATTGAATACAATTATACACCTTTAATAATTTATTGCGTCTGAAGCACTTTTCTGGATTTACCTTCATCAGGAACGCTTAAAGCCAAACATTTAAAATCCGAAGATGTATAAGTACCGAAACAATTGAAGAGCTATATGATGGTCCACCAGCAGAGGTATCGACCCAGTGATGTAAAAAATTGAAAACAACACGTTTAATAATTTATTGCGTCCAAAGCGCTTTTCTGGATAAATGTTTGTCTAAAATTAACCCCTATAGTCCAAATACATACAGGGGCCAGTTAGTCCTAACTAGACTGTACGAGTACACTCATAAATATTGGTCTGACCGTACACATATATAGTCTGACCGCACGAATATAGGTGTACGGTCCAAATACTCATATGGTCTGGAACATATATACAATATGAAGTTTAGGATAAAGATTGAGGTTTTATTAATAATAACATTATGCAAATAGACTATAATATAAAAAAAATCAGGATGAAAGGAGTAGGGGCATTAAGGCCTGGTTTTGGCCCAAGAAAACAAAATGTTTGATAACTTTCTCAAATTGGCACATACTGTTGAGAAATGCATAGGGTCAAGAAATATCAATGAAAAACATTAAGATTTTTATGTGATGACATCATAATTACGTCATAATATATACTGTTTTCACAAAAATGAATTTATGCAGTTTTCTATCTTTAATTCTGTTGTAGAAACATTGTGCACAGCCAAGAAACAACAAAATAATTTAACAGAAACTTAATTATAACTATCAACATAATCTCACTAGTATAAAGTTGTTTCTTGGGTGCGCACATATATACTTTTTCAATCTAAAATATACTTAAAAAGTTGATGAAAAACAAAGAAAATCACGAAATTTAACAAAATATGGTAACTTGTTTAATGTCCAAAATTGTTTTGTTTTTCTGAATACCTTCTACCTTAGATATTGTACAGTAATTTAAAAATATGTATGATAACTTTTAAATTTGCAGAAATTTTTGGACCAAAAAAGAAGCCTGGGGACAGGAGTTTGGAGAAATAAAATAGGGGATGAGACACTTTGCCAAAAAAAAGGCAGAATGACTTATTAAGATCTATTTACATGCATGTAAAAAAGGGGAGGATAAACTAATGAACTAGACAGCACTAGTACACATTTTTGTTTTGGGACTAGCTGAAGCACGCCTCCTGGTGTGGGATTTTTTCGTTATGTTGAAGACCCATTAGTTGCCTTCTGCTGGTTTCTGCTCTTCTGGTAGCCAGGTTGCTGTCTTTTTTACACATTCCCCATTTCCATTCTCTATTTTAGTACAAAAAAGGCAGGACCGAAAAGAGTGAAAAATACATAACAACTAATAGAATGCAGGACAAAATTTTTCATCCTAGACCCCCATAAAAACCAATTGGTAGGTCCCTTATCTATACCTTTCAGAGACAGAGGGTGGATAATGGGTTATTTTTGTGCGACATGATTGCCGTGTTTTTATTTTACTTTCTATGTGTTTTAACTTTTTAATTTGACTTTAAATTTCTGTCTTACAAGACTGGTGCCTCATGCAACATATTCTGCTTATTTAATTTTATGAGCATCTTGATTTTCAAACGCTTATTTTGCATGCTCAGTATTGTTCAAATAAAATTCAAACGCTTAAATTGGCAGGGATCGTCAAGAAATACTTTTTTAAAAGCTATAAACCAAATTGAATTATAACATAAATGTGTATTATACTTAATCAGGAATATCAAATGTAAAGTTTATACAAGTGGGTCTCATTGGGGTCTAAGCGTGACGCGGGATTGCCGATTTTTTGTAAGCGTGACAAGTGAAAGTGTGAACACAGGAAATTAGGTCTTGCGGGACCCGGGAAATGACAAAAAAATGAGAATTGCTTATGTACATAGTGTAGGTGGGATACGGGAATCTGACAAAACAGTAAGCGGGATCCGGGATCGGAACCCCCCCAATGAGACCCCCATACAAGGAGGCAGCAATTTCTCAGTCAGAAAAAGGTTCAAACCAAAGCATTTATTTTTCGTGCAACGTTCATGACAGAAAACGTTCAACATAAACATATGACTTATTTCATTTTTATTCCGTGCAAAAAAAACACCACTCTTACCACTACACTGCACTGTAGTGACCTACCCTTATCCCCCCCCCCCCCCCCAAAAAAAAAAGAAACAAAACAAAAAACCTAGCTCTTTAAACGTAAATTATACTCTCACACTTGTTTTAACTAAATGTTTACCATATAGGACCATATTGAAATAATTTCAACAACAGGCTACCGCCGTACTGTCAAGTTTTCATTCTGCATCTTCAAGTTCAAGGTCACAACAAGTTTGTCTTACCTGAACTGGTTCCCTGATTGCATTTGGATAACAGACGTTCTTCTATCGCACAGCTGATGCATGGGGTCTTGAGAAATAAAAAGTTTCAAGCATGTCTGGACTGTTAGTAGTAGAAGTTGAACTTTACCAGTTTGAAGGTGAGGATGTTTGTTTCGTCCACAGACCTGTTACCCGTCACCTATTCTGTAAATTTAAACTTTTTCAGACGAACCACTTCGGTTTGGAAATCCTCAGGTTACCTGACAGTGACAGGTATATATGAGGAAAATCTGAATTCCGAATATTGTTTTTGTCATTTGCTTGACCACAATAATTTCAACTGGTCAATGCTTATTACATAGAGCAATAAATTCTCTTACACAGTTTAAAAAAAAACAATTTAAAATTCAGAAATAAAGTTATTCATTTCTGAGATTCATTTATAAACAATACTACCAAATTTTATATAGACCAATTCAAGTACACCTTTGGCTTTGGGTCCAGGGTTTTCTTGACTTTTAATTGTATTTAATTTAAAGTTCTGTAGACTTTTTGTAAACAATAAATGCTGGCATTAACATATAAATACTTGTTTTAGTGACTTAATCACAATGAAAATCTGCAATAAAATATTACTCTGGACTTACTAACTATTATTATTGTATAGCAATATAATATTTCCCACAGAAAGCAGTGGTGTAGCTTGCCTTCAGTTTATACCGAGGCAGGGGGCCAGGGGGCGCAGCCCCCATAAGCTATTGAGGTTTTTACAATTTGAAAAAGAAAATCGTTCAATTTCAAAATAGTTGCTGTTCAATGTTATTTCATCATAATAATGTTAATTAAAATGTATATGCCTTACTGTCTATACTCAAAGCTATAAAAATAACAAAATACGTGAAGGTATCACTTTTTTTCATTCACGATGAACATGACAACCGGCGAATAACTAACATTTACTTTATTCTGAAGTTTTCATTATAAATAAACAGTATTTGGTTGATTTTTTTTTTATAAATAAACTGACGTTATGTATTAACTAACAGACATATTTCTCTGGAATTAGTGATTCCTTTAAATATTTTAAATTCCCTGCTTGTGAAAACGTACTATGAATTTAAAATAGCGAGAATAAAACTTAAGAACCACAACATATAAATTATTTTCTGTGCACTATGATATATTAATGCATATTTTGTTTTGTTTGGTACCAGAGTCAATGAACATAGTCGTAGGGGAACATGTCAACGGTTATAAATGAGGGTTTTAATGCTTAGAGTGGGATTATCAAATATTTATTTTTTAATCATTGTCGCCCATAATTTGATTTTCCTTTATTTTATAATTAAGCACCATTAATTTTAAATCCATATTCTTTTAAATTTAAATTAATTTCAGGGCCGATTTTTCCCGTTCTCTTGAAACCTCACCAGGCCCTCATATACTAGAAATTATTCTGACGTAATCAACGACAAGATCTTAGTTTTAACCAATTTTTACTTAAGAATATTTTTACTCGCAGAACATATATTGCACTCGCAAGGTTGTGCAATATAATAATTCTACTCGGGACAATATTCCCCAATATTCATGCAATAACCCTTTTATTATTAACCCTATAATATTATTTTAATTTATCGGATGCTGTGAAAAAGTGTCCTTTAATTGGACATTATTTCATGATAAAGTACTATTAAATTCAAGGTTGACTTTCAATAAGAGGACTTTTTCACAGTGAAAGGTGTCCTTTAAAGGGAGATAATAAAAAATTCACTGATTCAATGAATCACAGCTTATTGGGAGCTGTCGACAAGCACTAAATCTGAAGAAACTTCTTACATTTTTTGTACATGAGCAAAATTCAGTACACAGAAGGTGGCACAAATTTACAAAAATGCAAGGATCCCAGGTTTGGAATGTATGAAATGCTAGAAATGAGACAAAGTAAAACTCTGAAATCAGGCACAGCAATTAAACAGTATAAAAGCATGAACAGGGCTTTTTATAGCTGACTTTAGGTATGGGCTTTGCTCTTTGTTGAAGGTTGTACAGTGACCTATAGTTGTTAATGTCTGTGTCATTTTGGTCTCGTGTGGACAGTTGTCTCATTGGCAATCATACCACATCTTCTTTTTTATATGAACTGTAAATCATAAAAAAATATTTATTGTGCAACCTGTCCCTGGTGACTTGTACATTAGGTCAAACCAATAGACTAATTGATAGAGAGAGAGTTCACAAAGTGACAGCAGATAAAGGACCCGTCAATTAGAAACTCAGCATGTTTAGGAACACTTTGACCAATGTGGAAAGAGAAAATTTAAAATATATCCCTTTTTAGCTCACCTGAATTGAAAGGTCAAGTGAGCTTTTCTCATCATTTGGCCTCTGTCGTCCGTCTTTGCTGCCCCTGAATTGGTGATTTTAAGGAAATTTTGCAGTTTTTGGTTATTATCTTGAATATTATTATTGATAGAGATAAACTGTAAACAGCAATAATGTTCAGCAAAGTAAGACCTACAAAAAAGTCTGCATGACCAAATCGCATTAAAGTCGAGTGATTGCCCTTTATGCTTTATAGTCATATTTTTCGTAAATTTTTGTAATTTTTAGATTCTTGGGTTCTTTATCACCGTGTTTCATCGTACAGCGGATATAGGTACTAACCAAGCGGGCGTGAGCGATTTTGATCTTACACGGTAACAAAAACTTTGTTTTGTTCACATAATATTAATGTGTACTTCAATCTAAGCATAATTGCTGTTTTA
Organism: Mytilus galloprovincialis; assembly: GCA_037788925.1. Lineage (NCBI taxonomy): Eukaryota > Metazoa > Mollusca > Bivalvia > Mytilida > Mytilidae > Mytilus > Mytilus galloprovincialis. The sequence goes on from CM075336.1 coordinate 59,217,786, forward strand.
AGAAATGATGGTTAGAGATGTCTCATTAGTTTCCCAAAACAAGAGGGATTACTAAAACATTGTAAAAGCATGTGCAAATACTTGTCAAAGAAGTTGGCCCTCGTCTCATCCGATATGATTCTATATTCATTGCAACTCTTTTTCCGATAGAAGGTCAATGTGTGTGTGTAATAAGTATAGCTGTTTCAATAATTGGTGTTGAAATCTTTCATACATATTTGATTTTTCAATATTTTATCCCTAAAAAAGTGTTGTGTACGGTGTTTAGCTGACCACAGAAATCCTTATGTACGGTGCATAGTTATGTTGTTGTACACCGTACACAAAAACATTATTTTTATACTTGTTTATTACCCAAAATGTTTCAAGGAACTAGTAATCACCGGTAGGTTTATGATTGGTGACTATTATTTTTGCCCTGTATTAGGTTTCTTTCAGATAAAACATGTAAATGTCTCAATAACTGTATTGAAATTGAAAGTTGGTGTTGACATTCACAACTATTTGCACTTGTACAAGTTAATTGTTCTTAATAGAATATCAAAGTTGTTTTATGAATAGGAAAAAATCGATGCAAAAATTATTTGGGAGCAGGAATTTCAAATGTTGAGAAATGTACGTTGAATATTGATCAAGCAAAACAAAGATTTTCGTTACCGTGTAAGGTCAAAATCGATCATGCCCCCTTGCTTAGTACCTATATCCTAAGATCTACAAACGCATCACCATCATCAAAACACAATTTTGTCATGAATCCATCTGTGTCCTTCGTTTATAATGATATGCACATAGACCAAGGTGACCGACACAGGCTCTTTAGAGCCACTAGTTTAAGATGTGGACCGAAGATAAAATTCCACGTAAAGCCAAGGAACATTATTTTCTTGAACTGTATAAGCTGACTTTAAAAAAGAACCGTGAATAAGATTCCGTAATACACACAAACTACCGAATGACATTACTATAAGGTAACGTCACAAGTTGTTACTAGTAACCATAACAATTCTGTCTGATGAACTGTAGGTGATGCGGTGAAAGTGCTAACAGAAACAATGTTCGATTTATAATGTGTTTTTTTGTGCTTTTTATTTTTAAACTATATATATATATATATATATATGTTTTCTTTGAAAATTTCTTAATACATTGTTGGTCATCAAAAATGTGTGTAATTAATATTTACATGTACTTGGGACCTTTTAAATGTTCAAAATTGTTCTATTAAATTTGCTTAAAAGTAATCTGAAGCAATTTCTAGACACGCTTCTATCATCAGGGTAAAAAGCCTTGTGACCTAAATATTGATAAATCAGTTAAGGTAATTCTTTTTTTTTCATTAATAACAAAATCTACAGATGATTAAGTATAAAATAATTATATATTTCAAGCAAACTATAAGAATGTTTAAAATTTTAAAAAATCACAGAATCTAAATAATTTTTTTTAACTTTGCATTATTTGTTAAAGGGACACTCAGTGACAGTATGGACTTAGTTCATCATTATGATAGGAGCACATGTCCTGTGCATGCTGTGTATATAGTATAATAGATTTATTATGTCTTGTCTATCTTTTGTTTGGTTAAACTGCCTACTGGGAAAACATTATTACATGTTTACATTCCCAATTACTAAGTACTATTTATAGTCAATTATGTGTGAAAAATTTCAATTTCATGGGTTTAATCCCCCAGGATAAATGAAAAGATATGAAAATTTTATTTTCAGTAAGTGTCTCAGTTACTTAATTAAAAACAATAAAAATATTAAATTAGGGTAATATTAATATTCCCCCAAAAAATGAACATTGAAAAGTTCTCACTCTGATACACATTTCAATGATCAATAAAATCATCTTTTATAAATTAGATGTGAGGACATGATGGGTAGCTAGTTTATAAACTCTTTCCTTACTTAGAAAAAGCACCTGGTTTCCTTAAGAGCACAAAATTTCAGTGGGAGGGTACAAAGCCTCTATATATTTACAGTTCTCCTGGATACTGATTTGTGAACATGTAAAAATAAGGCAGTTTAATCACTCATGTAACCTCAACAATGATAGCGACAAATGTATAATTTTATTTACTTTTGAGCTCACCTGGCCTAAAAGGCCAAGTGAGCTTTTCTCCTCACTTTGCGTCCGGCATCCGTCGTCCGTCATCGTCGTTAACTTTTACAAAAATCTTCTCCTCTGAAACTACTGGGCCAAATTAAACCAAACTTGGACACAATCATCATTGGGGTATCTAGTTTAAAAATGTGTCCGGTGACCCGGCAAACCATCCAAGATGGCCACCATGGCTAAAAATAGAACATAGGGGTAAAATGCAGTTTTTGGCTTATAACTCAAAAACCAAAGCATTTAGAGCAAATCTGACAGGGGTAGAATTGTAAAACAGGTGAAGATCTATCTGCCCTGCAATTTTCAGATGAATCGGATTACCCGTTGTTGGGTTGCTGCCCCTGAATTAGTAATTTTAAGGAAATTTGGCTGTTTTTGGTTATTATCTTGAATATTATTATAGATAGAGATAAACAGTAAACAGCAATAATGTTCAGCAAAGTAAGATTTACAAATAAGTCAACATGACTGAAATGGTCAGTTGACCCCTTTAGGTGTTATTGCCCTTTATAGTCAATTTTTAACCATTTTTCGTAAATCTTAGTAATATTTTATAAAAATCTTCTCCTCTGAAACAACTGGGCCAAATTAATCCAAACTTGGTCACAATCATCTTCTGGGTTATTAGTTTGAAAAATGTGTCCGGTGACCCAGCCATCAAACCAAGATGGCCGCCATGGTTAAAAATAGAACATGGGGTAAAATGCAGTTTTTGGCTTATAACTCAAAACCCAAAGCATTTAGAGCAAATCTGACATGGGGTAAAATTATTTTATCAGTTCAAGATCTATCTGCTCTAAAATTTTCAGATGAATCGGACAACCCGTTGGGATGCTGGCCCTGAATTAGTAATTTTAAGGAAATTTTGCTCTTTTTGGTTATTATCTTGGATATTATTATAGATAGAGATAAACTATAAACAGCAATAATGTTCACCAAAGTAAGATTGACAAATAAGTCAACATGACTGAAATGGTCAGTTGACCCCTTTAGGAGTTATGGCCCTTTATAGTCAATTTTTAACCATTTTTCGTAAATCTTAGTAATCTTTTACAAAAATCTTCTCCTCTGAAACTACTGGGCCAAATTAATCCAAACTTGGCTACAATCATCTTTTGGGTTAGTAGTTTGAAAAATGTGTCCGGTGACCCGGCCATCCAACCAAGATGGCCGCCATGGCTAAAAATAGAATATGGGATAAAATGCAGTTTTTGGCTTATAACTCAAAACCCAAAGCATTTAGAGCAAATCTGACAGGGGTAAAATTGTTTATTAGGTCAACATTTATCTGCTCTGAAATTTTTAGATGAATCGGACAACCTGTTGTTAGGTTGCTGACCCTGAATTGTTAGTTTTAAGGAAATTTTGCTGTTTTTGGTCATTATCTTGAATATTATTATTGATAGAGATAAACTATAAACAACAATAATGTTCAGCAAAGTAAGATTTACAAATAAGGCAGCAACCATTTGATTTTCTGGGGGGGCTATGGTTTTTTTTTCTGTGCAAACTTTTTTTTTCGCCTTCGGCGAAGAACAATCTATTTTTTTAGCGACAAACCGAAGACAATCTTTTTCTTTCAATTTTAGCATTACATATAGTGGCAGCTAAGGGTGAAACAAACAATTTTTTTTACTCAGGGTCCAAAACAAATTATTTTTTTCACCAAAACCTGGAAACAAACTTTTTTTTCCAAAAAAAACCATAGCCCCCCCCAGAAAATCAAATGGTTGCTGCCTAAGTCAACATGACCGAAATGGTCAATTGACCCCCTTAGGAGTTATTGTTCTTTATAGTCAATTTTTAACAATTTTCATAAAATTTGTAAATTTTTACTAACATTTTCCACTGAAACTAATGGGCCAAGTTCATTATAGATAGAGATAATTTTAAGCAGCAAGAATGTTTAGTAAAGTAAGATGTACAAACACATCACCATCACCAAAACACAATTTTGTCATGAATCCATCTGCTTCCTTTAATATTCACATAGACCAAGGTGAGCGACACAGGCTCTTTAGAGCCTCTAGTTTCAATTTCTCATTGATGTGATGTAAATTTTCTGTTAGAAACTCACACGACTGTATGATCTAAATTAGTGTGACAGTTGCACAAGACTGTTTTATCTTAATTTTGCAGATTTTTTTTCTAGGTGTACAACTGTGCAAGTATTGAACATCAGCTTGAAATGCAATGTGAACCTAAAAGACAGCATAATAATGGACAGATGTAAGTAATGATAAAATAGTCAATGATATGGGAAATGTATGAAATTGTAAGAAAAAAGTTGACAGACATATTGTTTTACACCTGTCCCTCCGTCGGTCAGTTAGCTATAAGTCAAATTACAGCCTTCAACAATGAGCAAAGCTCATACTGCATAGTCATATATATAGGCCCTGAAATTACAATTTTTTGGGGGATTGTATAATGGTATGATGTCGTGGTCGTAGTCGTCCGAAGACACATTGTTTTCCAGATAATAACTTTAGTTTAAGTGAATAGATCTTTATGAAATTTTCTCAGAAGGTTCAAAGTACCACAAAAGGAAGGTTGGTATAAATTTTGTGGATGATGGTCCCAACCGTTTAGTAAAAGGGGCCCAAAACAAGCATTTTTCTAGTTTCAGGATAATAACTTAATATACAATAAAATTGTGAATGGAAATGGGGAATGTATCAAAGAGACAACAACCCGACAATAGAAAAAAACAACAGCAGAAGGTCACCAACATGTCTTCAATGTAACGAGAAATTCCCGCACCCGGAGGCGTCCTTCATATTTAAATTGCTCTGAAATTATACCTCAATGTTGAGACCACAAGTAGAAGGTTATGATTCATTTGAGGGGTTATGGGGCCAAAGTTTAGGAATTAAGGGCCAAAAAGGGGCCAAAACAAGCATTTTTATAGAAACTTCCCTTCTGTTAAGGGGTATTTTAAGGGGCATAAAGAGGGGAGGGGTTACAATATGGGATTTTATTTTTAAAAAATTTCAAATGACTTGAAAACTGTAAGTGATAAACACCATGCAGTCTTCAGAAATGATCACAGGACAATAAAACAAATTAAATCAAATATAGGATGAGTCCCTGGGGGAAACCCCCACCCTCTTCAATTTGAGAATGTGCTATTATCTTGTAAACTGTCCAGATCCCCACCCTAAACCATATATATTCTTGTATGGGACAATAAAACAAATCAAATGAAAGAAATGGAATTACTTTGGGGTTCACCCCACCCCCTCTTGTTTGATAACTTGTTAACCATCCAGAACCCCACCCCTAAACCATATATATTCTCGTATGGGACAATTAAACAAATCAAATGAAATAAAAGGGAAGTCCTTCGGGTTTACCCCCACCCCCTCTTATTTGAGAACTTGTAAACGGTTCAGATCCCTACCCCTAAACCATATTTATTCTTGAATGGGACAATTTAACCAATCAAAATAAATATAGGGGGAGTCTATGGGGTTACCCGACACCCTTTTCTTAGAATACTTGTAAACAGTAGAGATCCCCACCTCTAAACCTTATATATTCTTGTATTGGATAATAAAACAAATCTAATAAAATATATGGGACCATGGAAATGGCTAATTATGGGAGCTTTGTTTGGGAGACTTCCTGTTACAATTACTTCTTGTTTATTACATCTTTTAGTGTATGAAAGTCATTATACTGCTTCCACCTTTCAAAATTCTAATAAAGCTCTATCTCTTTAATGGATAAATAAATGAAACTAGTCAAGAACTCAACAGATAATTTTTTTTCAGGTTCTCTGATTGTACGTACCTGTTGGCCACACACATGAATATTCTCATTGATCCTGCATTCAGCTAAATATCAGAAAAATTAAGAACAAAGGAAAATATGCTGAAACTGTACAGTCACTAGTCAGGATTATTTCAGAAGTGCAATTATAATACAATATACGTTACTGGTTAATTCCTATGATTTGTAAATTTAAACAACACACAGAGGCTTTGCATTATTGTTTTACAAGAAAGACACCAAAAGATGCAGTCAACATTTATCATTTTTATCAAAATACGCCCAGGACAAATCATGGGTACACTTAGCTTGAAAGATGGTGTTTTCATACCAAAATTTCCTGGAAGTAAAAGAAATAAAGAACCAAAATTCATGTCAGCAATCAGGGGATAAGATGAATGAATACAGAATAAGGTACTGTCATGTTCAGTCTTTATAAGAGTCCTGATGCTCTATATATACAATAAAATTAACGGTATCAATTTTCTTGCACCAGATGCGCATTTCGACAATACATGTCTCTTCAGTGATGCTCGTGGCCAAAATATTTGAAATCCAAAGCTTATATAAAAGATGAAGAGCTATAATCCAAAAGGTCCAAAAAGTATAGCCAAATCCGTGAAAGGAATCAGAGCTTTGCATGAGGGAGATACATTCCTTAATTTATAATAATTTCTATCATTTTGTATCAGCAAATTTTAATAACACAAAAACAAATCCGTATTTTCATGCCAGTACCGAAGTACTGGCTACTGGGCTGGTGATACCCTCGGGGACTAATAGTCCACCAGCAGAGGCATCGACCCAGTGATAGTAATAAAATTAACGGTATCAATTTTCTTGCACCAGATGCGCATTTCGACAATACATGTCTCTTCAGTGATGCTCGTGGCCAAAATATTTGAAATCCAAAGCTTATATAAAAGATGAAGAGCTATAATCCAAAAGGTCCAAAAAGTATAGCCAAATCCGTGAAAGGAATCAGAGCTTTGCATGAGGGAGATACATTCCTTAATTTATAATAATTTCTATCATTTTGTATCAGCAAATTTTAATAACACAAAAACAAATCCGTATTTTCATGCCAGTACCGAAGTACTGGCTACTGGGCTGGTGATACCCTCGGGGACTAATAGTCCACCAGCAGAGGCATCGACCCAGTGATAGTAATAAAATTAACGGTATCAATTTTCTTGCACCAGATGCGCATTTCGACAATACATGTCTCTTCAGTGATGCTCGTGGCCAAAATATTTGAAATCCAAAGCTTATATAAAAGATGAAGAGCTATAATCCAAAAGGTCCAAAAGGTATAGCCAAATCCGTGAAAGGAATCAGAGCTTTGCATGAGGGAGATACATTCCTTAATTTATAATAATTTCTATCATTTTGTATCAGCAAATTTTAATAACACAAAAACAAATCCGTATTTTCATGCCAGTACCGAAGTACTGGCTACTGGGCTGGTGATACCCTCGGGGACTAATAGTCCACCAGCAGAGGCATCGACCCAGTGATAGTAATAAAATTAACGGTATCAATTTTCTTGCACCAGATGCGCATTTCGACAATACATGTCTCAATGTATATGCATTTTGTTATGCCCCGTCATAGCGGTGTGGGCATTTAGTTTTATCCTTGTATGTTTGTACATAATATTAGATTTAAGAAGATGTGGTATGACTACCAATGAGACAACTCTCCATCCAAGTCACAATTTGTAAAAGAAAAACCATTATAAATAGGTCAAAGTACAGTCTTCAACATGTTCAACACATGTACAGAGCCTTGGATCACACCCAACAGTAAGCTATTATTAATTTAAGGACCCAAAAAATTACTAGTGTGCAACCAGCTTTCAAACATTAAACCAAAGATTTATTCTATATGAAAAAAAGAGAAAAGAGAAACTCTTATAGTGCATGATTTTCTCACTGTGTTGAAGACCCATTGGTGGACTTTGGTTGTTGTCTGCACTTTGGTCGGGTTGTTGACATATTCCCCGCATTTCCATTTTCAATTTTATTAAGAAGTTATTGAACTTTATCCTTTGAAAAAAAATTCAGAAACATTATGTACATTATGATCATTGTGATAGTGTTAAACATCAGACAAGGCAATCAAAATGGTCAGAGGGGGCAAAGAAGTTTTGTTATAAATGTCAAATGGTTATAGTCTCAACCTATCATCATGATCAAAATTGTTGATTTCACAGTTAATATTTACTTTTAGCATGTTCAGCGGAATGGAATGTTTTTGTTATATTTTATTAAATGTCGATTTACTTTGTTCTTATAGGCAGGAGTAAAAGGAAAAGAAAACAAGGCATCAATAAAGAAGCAGATCAATTTATATTGATATGTAATAATTCCAACTGAATATGTTACAAACATTGCACATGCTATGAAGATTTATTCATATGTATACTATGATTTGTAGTTATATTTTATTGTATACTTTTGTAATATTATAGAGTACTACTACATGTATTTTTATATTTTGCTGTGGAGAATATCAAAGAAATTTAGAAAAATATAATTAAAGATAGTTTCTTCCATGTTTTCTGTGACAAAAAAATTGTGCAATTAGGAAAATGAAATGAGGCTACATTATTGAATATTTTTGAGTTTGAGTTTGAGTTTTTTTTTTTCATTCCTATTTTAAAATTTCATTGATATTTGAATGAGTTGAAACTAGTTTTTATCAATTAGTTTGTTTTCAAGATGAACAACAGTACAGTAGGTAAAGGTTTTTTGTACAATAGTTTACTATGATGTTATGGTCACTCAAATAAACTTGAAACTTTGTACTTTCAAGTGTTCATTATGAAGTCAGTATTTTTTAAACAATTACAAATAAGTTACTGAACATGGAAATCTGACTGTGGAAGAAGGGTACAATGTGTTATGGATGCATATCTCAATTGCCCTCCTCACCAGCCTCTCAGTAATAGAATTTTGACTTTGAAAATTTCCTTAGTTTACACTGAAATATTTGTGATAACCGGGTTAGTTCAGTTTAAGGAGAACCAGGGGTATTTTATATGCAGTTAAATAAGCTTTTGGACAAACATGAGCTTGGGGATTTTAATAATCCTGACTCTTAAATCATAGTTTTATAACTTGCAATCTTTTTCAGTTTACATGTTAAAGTTGATACTTAGGCCAGTTTAAAATTGACCTCTTATAAATAGAATTTAGAGGTAACAAAAAGACCCCCTTTTTGTGGGACAAATTGGCCTGATATTATATTTAGAAATTTACTGAAGCATGACAATAGGGATGCAATAGAGAGTTACCTTAATATTTCTAAGAAAAGTAATGAAAAATGTGGTTGTAAACAAATACATATTTTTTTCAGTTAGAAACATATTTTTTATGAATCAAAATTTTTATGAATCAAAATTTAAAAAAATAAATTTATGTAAAAACTTTTTTAAATGTATCAAAATTTTGTGTTGTAAAATCTTAAAAGATATTGTTTTTCAGGTTTTTTTCCCAAAAATGTTTAAGAAATCAAAATGCAGTATTTCTGCTTGTAGATTTTATTTCGGGATTTTTCCCGAAATGGGTAACAAAAATCTATGTAAAAAGTGTGTGCCTGATATTAGATTTATATTTTCGGGATTTTTCCCGAAATGTGAAAAGAAATTATTAGTCATTAGGTCTAGCATATACACTTGATTTTTCGGGATAAATCCCGAAATATTTGAAGACATCTGTGTACATATTTTGTAGTTAGTTAATTTTTGTCGGGATATTTCCCGAAATGTGTTTCAGATATTTTTGTTAAAACGCTCTGCCAACATATATGTTATAAATAATAATGTTGAAAATGATTTCGGGACATTTCCCGAAAAAATAGTTGTCACATACAGCTTCACTACAAATATTTTAAAACTTTCATATATTTTGGGTAATTTCCTGAACATTAAATGTAAATTTTATCAGTTTTAAGAATAAAAACATGCAATATTGTAAAAAATGTGTGTTTCTTTATGAAATTTGCATTCAATTTATGGTAAACATTGAAAAAGATTAGAAAAAGGAATAAAATGGATTTTACTCTTTTAAAATAGAGTCTGTTCTATGAGACAACTCTCCATTAAGTCACAATTTGTAAAAGTAAACCATTATAGGTCAAATATGTCAAAGTGCGGTCTTCAACACGGATCATTGGCTCTCATCTAATACCAAGCTATATCAAAGCCCCCCTCCCCTAAAAAAAAAAAAAAAAAAAAAAACTTAAAAAAAAAGTAAAATCACAAAAATACTGAACTTAGAGGTAAATTAATTCGGAAAGTCCATAATGACATGGTAAAATCAAAATACAAAATGCATCAAAAACGAATGGACAAGAACTATCATATTTCTGACCTGGTACAGACATTTTCAAATGTAGAAAATGGTGGATTAAACCTGGTTCTGTATCGCTAACCCTCTCACTTTGATGACAGTCTCATAAAATTCCGTTATATTTTCAATGATGCGTTAACTAAACAGACACAATAAATAAAATAGTCAAAATATGGGAACAGCAGTCATCATCGTGTAACAATTTTAAAAAAGAACAATTTAACAGAACACAAAAACATCTATCTACAAACACATTCATTGATTTGCGTGTCTGACGTCAGAAAATTGTACACGTCACATATTTTTGTCGTTCAATTTACATACAAACAATTTTAAAATTTCACATAGGCAATGTTAGCATACAGGGTAAAAAAATTAATAGTATATAAGAATAAATTTCAGAAATATACCGAGATTTAAAATAGATCAAAAGTTATATAGAATTTATAAGAATCCACAAATAGCTAATTCCACTACGCCATTGAATGATTTTGACGTTTATGGTTCAACGCATTTTGTAATTCATATTACACATATATCATAATGACATGAAATAGAACAATATCATACTGACGGGATCTTTGAAAGTACAGAGTCACGTTATAAGAACCAAAGAAACACAAAAAGTCGCATATACAAAACACACCACCAAAAAATGAAAGACAATACAAACACATTGACGGGATGTATAAGTACCGAGCCACATCAAATATTACTTAAAACAATCCATCGGTAAAAGTAATATTATTAATAGAACAAATACAAATAAAAGAACAATAAATCAAATGGAAGAACAATAAAACCATTCAAACAGGAAATCAAACGGTCTAATCTATATAAATAAAAAAAGAAAGAAACGAGAAGCACTTATGAACAAACGAAAACCACTGACAGCAGGTTCCCGACTTATTACATGTGTACACGTTCCAGACCATATGAGTATTAGGACCGTATACGTATACTCGTACGGTCCAGTATGAGCTGACCATACATGTATTTGAATCATATGGTTTAAATTGAAACAAAGATTTATCAAAATCTTTTATTTTTAGTTTTTAAAGTTGTTATTATTACAATTAGATGGATAAAGTGAACAAGAGAACAATTGAAATTAGATATTTGATCAATTGTAAATCTGATTTCTATTTTGGTACTCTCGCCCAAGGTGACAGACACTTGCTACCACAAGTAACGTAATATTTTTTATATTAACATGTTTGCAGCTCATGCATGATCCTAAGCATTTGCACTTTTTGTAACGTTGCTAATTATTATAAAACAATTGCCGTCCCACATTTTGTTTACTACCGATAACTACAATTTCAGTGGGCATAACTCAATTAATGTTTTACTGATCGACATGCTAAATATAAGAAATTAACAGATTTAATAAGCGTGAATTTTTTAAGTAGTTTTAATATTAAGTTATTATTTCAATTACATTTGAACTTTCAGTGGCGTATCTGGGTCTTTTTCACGTGTACGCCCGAACCTTGGCGAGGGATATGAGGGGTGCCAACCGCTCAATCTTAAACTTATTCATCGTGTTAACCTGGAAGCTAGCCTAATGGTCATTGGTTTTAGAGAAAACGTCCAAACCAATTTTAATTTTAAATAAGTTTAAAGGGTGCCGTGAGTGAGCATATATACAATCGACAAAAGCACTTTTTAATGAACACGACATTTTTTTTTCTAAGAGGTGCAATATAACAAAATTCTAGAACACCTAGGATTTCTTCCCACAAAAAGTTAATCAAATTTATCATTCCTTTAAAGGCATTTAAAAAAATCTAAAATTTTCTTTTGATATTTTTTCTTGATCTGGAATATTTCACGACAATCTATGAAGGTTTATAAAGTGAGCATGTAAAACAATTAATTGCGTAAAGAAGAGTCCGGCTATCTGTCTATCAGAAAAGAACAGAAAAATGAACGAAAGCAAATGCTTTCAAAATTTTAGCTTTAGACATTAGTCATAGAAAAAGCTTATTCGGCATTTTCATAAAATTCGATGAAGGTTCGACAAGTAGTTAATGTAATTGAGAAAAAAACAAAATGTAAGCCCAAACTGCGACCACTTATTAAGTGCAGAAAGAAATACATTTTGTCCTTAAAATGCGGGAAAGTTAAAGATATAATTGCATTATTATATTGCCCTGAATACTCTTTTGATCATAAACAGTTTCTGTCAAACTTTCGTAAAATTTCACGGAGAGTCATTCAAAAGACTTTATCCACATTCGGAACCTAAATATTGACGCCGCTTTGTCTCGCTATTGGGACATAAATTACAGGCTCGACAAAAATACAAACAGCATATAGAATCTGAGCAGATAGTGAATTGCTTTAAATATAAGAAAGTTACATAGAATTCATAGTAGATTCAGACTTTTACAAAAGATATATTAAATTATCTATTTGAGTAAATTTAGTCCCTTTTTATTCAAAATTACAATCCATTGAAAAAGAAGCACAAGGCTGATGTGCTTTTGACCAGTTTTTCTTATTCTATGTCCATTATTTGTTTTATTTTCAAAATTTAAGTGTACGCCCGGGCGTTTTGACGTAAACGTAGCTACGCGCATGACTTTTTATATTAATTTGAGAGTTAAGTTATGTTGATCTGTTATATGCATTTGTATCTAATAAACTTGACTAACTTCTTGATATTAGTCAGACCGTTTGCGTACGGTCCGACCATATGAGTAATTTGAAAAACTACGCATACGGTTCAGACCGTACGCGTACGCGTACGGTCAAAATACTCATACGATCTGGAACATACACAACTGTAGCGGGTTTAAACGTTAAAATAAGGGTCAACGCTAACTCAGTAGTGTAACATCCAAACATATAAAGACACACTGTAAAATATCATTTAACATTGCTTAACTTAACCAAAAGTATACTTATACAAAAAGTCAACATACGCTGCAAACATAAATTTGATCTTTGGCACAATATAAGTACAAAATCAAAACAACAATGGATGAGATGCGAAACAATACAAAAAAAGACACAACAAACTTGGACAAATGGCTGCCAAAAAAAACAAAAAAAAAAACAGTACAAGAACAGAGGTAAACATTTATAGTTCTACCAAACATTTATCGAACCCGGTATATTTATTTTAGAATTAGAGGGACGAAATATAACACTAGATAAGTAAACTTTTAATAACATAAAATCATTACACATTGTATCAACAAGTCCAATTAACCAAAAAAAGTACAATTTGCGCGTGCTCGCCGTTAACAATTAATAACAACAAATAATGCACGAGAGACTTGTTTTGATTAGGATTATTCTAAAACAATTATGTTTGTTTGTTTGACAAATTCTTTGAATACTCTATATAAAAAGAAAGTTGTGATAAATTATTGCCGCAGAGTTTATATTTCCTGCAGTTTTATTGTCTCTCTCTAGATGTCTAAATGGGATTTGTCTTCATCTTCTCCAACTCTTAAAATGATGGATTAAATAAGGCGTCGTCTTAAGGAATCTCGCTTGTCATGTTTTGGAATTTTGGTCAGATTTTCGGAATCCTCAGGTGTTATCCATTTGAATGCCTTAACAAATGTCCGGTGACCCTCATTTTACTTTATATAATTCTTTGACATGTATAATGATAAGCTGTCTGTTAAAGTCTTATAAAATTTGGATTATTTTTTTTATAACTTTTGAGGACTTATATAAGGTGAAAAAGGGGAACATTCAGAATTTAACCAAATTTGCTTCATTTCACAGATTTTAAAGAAATTAACTCAAATATGAAGTTTTATAAATATTTAATGAAGATTGATAGAATCCTGGGCCTTAAATATGATGACTCAGCATAAATTCACAGTTTACAGTATGCATAGTTTACTTAAAGTCCTGGATACAAAATTAATTCATAATATTTGCATATTTGTAAGTTAAATTGTTAAGAAGTGCTTATATTTACTCTTCGCAGTCATTGAAACTCATAGATCCTTCCTAAATATTATGTATTGGGTATTTGTGTCCTTTCGATAACCCAAGAGTAAGCCGCAACATCTAAATCTGCTTTTTTGTCACCACGGCATAATGAATACAAGCTAAAAACACAAAAATATCTCAAGAAAACTAACAATAATGTGTTCTATCCTGAATATGTACTAAATATTCCAAATTGCTAGAAACAGCAGAATGGAAGTTATGCAAAAATAAGATGTTAGCAGTCATCTCTACAACATTTTAAGTGAATTTATATCTCAGACTGGTATCTGCATACAAACAACTATTGCAAATATGGCTTTGTTTGAGCACTTCTAGTATATATAGTAGCTAAATTGTGTCAGATATATGGTTACAGATGATACTGATGTGACAAGAATTATAAATTGACCATTTGAGGCAGAAAATGTGTTCTTTAATTGACAAATAGGCATACAGTTACATGTGGACTGGAGACAGAGGCTGGATTGGATACTTTATATAATCTTAAATGTTGTAATGATTGACTGCTAAACATTACATTTATAGTATTCTGATATGCTTTCAATATGTAATCAAAACAGTTTTTAACAGGTTCTAGGCATTTTTTATCAGAAAATATGCAAATAGGGTAAGCTGGCAACAATTAAAGTCTTGTTTTCAAATTCTTTAAAAAATTGTAACAGGGGAGGGGGTATACAATGTATAGTAAAAACACACTTAGAACATACACAGTGATTTCTTTAAGACTATAATCATGATAATTCTGATTAATGAGTATTAAAGTGAGAAAAACTGATTTTAGAGAGTTTTCTTTTTGAATAAATGTCTGTATAGGTTGCACTTTGTAATTACAGCTGTTTCTCAAAACACGCCTCTTTTGGGGAGATCTTGAATATTCATAGAAAATTAATTTTGTTTACATACTGGTACCCAGTTATGCTCTCTGTGTTCCATATCACAGTGACAGAACTTGGGAATGTTACCAGTAAATAAACACGTGCATATTGTTTACAGTAAAATCTGTGGTAACCTTTCATTCGAGGTAGGGGTAGTTAAAAAAATTAGTGTTAGTTTAAACTATGAGAAGTTCAGGGCATATAAACGTTGAAAATATGCCACACAGCCCTATATTTTGACCTTTGAAAATAAATTGTGGTGCATATGAACTTTCAATTCTAGGATAAGATTTTTTTCAAAACTTCATAGTAAAAGTGGTACAGTTTTAGCCGTAAAAGGAGTTCCTCATTGTTCCTATGGGAAATTGCATTGTCAATATTTACAGAAATGTAACCTAAACTTGCTGATGATAAAGCTATGAAAAATCAAGAGAGAACATTCTCGCGCCAAAATTTCAATGGCTAATATATCGAAAACAAGCACGGTGACCTATATATTTTTTTTGCTTTTTTGATTCCATTATTTATCCCTTATTAAGATATGCTAGTGTTTTGAAAAGTTAATTATTATGAAACCGAGAAGCCAACTCCCTTAACGCAAACAAGCTCGTGTTCTGACTATTTTATAATTCTTTGTCATTAGAGCTTCATCTGCGTCATTCATCAATATAACTTTTTTTTTTCAAAACCGATAGCCGATAATGCAGACAATCATCTAGACCGAGCCATGATATTCTTTCCAGTTATAGCAGTTCACATTAATGGGTACACATGTATCTGAATTTTAATTTTGACATTTGGTTAAGGACTTTCCTCTTTTAATTTCTCGGAGTTCAGTATTTTTGAGATTTTTCATACATTCCATGTTACTGATTAACATAATCAATACATTTATATAAAAAGCAGACCACATAACTAATATGTCTATTGTTGTACATAAAAACACAAACACAATGTATTGTATCAGAGCTGGTAAATATATATATGATATAAAATAAAATTTATATAATATAAAATGAAATTGTCTGCAATATTTTAAATATCTTTGATTTTGTTGCAGTAACGTCTACAAAAAGTAACGTTTATTCCCATTATTTTACACTTCAACTTTTGTTACTATATCATTTAAATTTGTTGAGGTAGGAGTTGTTTCCTTTTTGCTTCTATTGCATTTGTTGCACATTTTTTAAATATTATAGCAAGTCATTCAGTAGCTGTAATGATATATATTATAGAGTGTTATCATATCTTTAAATTGGATTTAATCTTGCCATTATTACAGGTATTCATATTTTACTGTTATCTGTGAGCATTCACTTTAAGAAACAGTGATTTGTAATATATCTTTTTATTATTTGCTTACCGTTGCATTGATTAATATATAAATATCAAAAATAGTTCACATGATAACACAGATTCAATAATATGTAAGTAGCAATTATACTTTATAATTTTACAAAGCGATCTCTACCAAACATTTTAACGAGTAACAAATATGCCAATTAATGTAGGAAGACACAGCATATTGAATTAAGATACAAAGAAACACTGAAAAATATAATGTTATTTCCTACTGCTCAACAGTTATGATAGAAAACCGTTACAAATGATAGTCAATTTGAACCATATCACGAAGGAAACACCTTTTAGATGCATTGTTAAGCTTTAACAAGTAATAATAACATACTACTATACAATATATTAAGCTAAACAGTGTATTTTTTATATCGTTTTGTTGCACGGGTTTTCCTGTTGATTGAAACAAATTGGAACTCAATTGAAATTCGCCAACTTCAATTAATAACTTAACTTATACCTTATATTCATGAGTTTGACTGTCCCTTTTTGTATCTTTCGCCCCCCTTTTTTAAACAACTTTAGTATCGTTTTTTTCTCAGATATCACAATATTTAGTCTTCAATAAAATTAAAATTTATCCATACATATAACAAGCGAAAAAGAGATTGCTTTTCCAGCTATATCCGATATTTTCATTATCGATTTAACATTGTTTAAGACTATACATTATCGACTGTATTAGACAATTAAATAGTACGGTCTTTTAAAAAACTGCTTTAAATGCATTCAAGCGACTAGTAAATGATTAAAGAATTAAATGAAACAGGCCTGGTATGCTTTTTTTATATTTGTTATTTTTCTAGGAAGCTACCGTCAAATCCACAATTGACATTTCGTAACTAGAAAACTGCAATGTTGACCTGCTTAAATCAGTAAATTTGGTCATAACACAATACAATATATGATAATACAAAACCTACATAAAAACTTCTTTAAATGCAATAAAGTTGGAAGATTCACGTAACGAAAGACTTCAGCTTTAGCATTTTCCTTCGTATGACTTCATGTTAAGAATGACTCTTATGCGCCAAAAGCGTTAAATAGAATTTTGCAAAATTGTATTTAATATTGATTTTGTAAATCCTTCCGAGCTCTTATGCACTAATTGTCCTTGTAATGAATCACAATTAGATTAAAGGTTCAGTCACATTTTTTCGTTTGCAATTTGTAACACAGCGAAATTAGCATAGTTTTGCACATATGCTACGGGACATGAAGACGTACGAGAAAGATATGTTGTTTATGTGTTTTTGTTGGTTTAAAGCAATTAAGATTGAAAAACAATTATAGTGACTGCTTTACCTCTATTTTTGACATTTTTACCTCTTATTTCTGTTTGTTTTGTTCACAATTTTTTGTCAATATAATAAAATCAGCTTTAGTCCACAATTATTTACGAAGAAAAAAAACCCCTTGTACAAGTCAGGAATATTACAGTAAATTGTTGTAATTCATTTGGTTGATTTGTTTAAGCCTTTGCTTTTTCCATTTGCTTAGGAACTTTCCGTATGGTTTTTTCATCGGTTTTCGGTATTTTTGTTATTTTACTTTTTGAAACAGCCAATATTCTGTTCATATCTAAGTCTGGGCTAAGTAAATATATATTGAGAATTTTATCACGGAGTTTGTTACAAAGCGAAATAAGCACGTCATATAAGAATTTCAAAGTAAGTACCAATTTGGCGTTGTAGCCAGCAGCAGGATAAAATCATAAAAACTTTTATTTTAAGCGGTAACTAAAAACAGATTATTCAATATTAGTCTAAATCAATAAGAGTTACTGCCTGACACATGGGATAGATAGCTTGTCAAAATGTTCTATATTTAAAGAAAAAAAAAATTATCTGGGATATGTTGTCACACTAACGTCTTGTGAAAAAAAACCCATCCAGAATGATAAGGTTATTATCTTTCCTCCTATACATTTCCAGGAATATGATTGGTTAAAAGTAACCGCATGGAGACCACGTATATTCCATATTAAGTTAGTAGGGAAGCGATGCTTATTTTAATACACGGTTAGGAGTGGTGTTGGGTGCATTTAAAAAAAATCAGACAGGATTGAGGAAAAATCGTTAAAGGTTTTAAAAGACAATGCAATCATGATGATGAACGATTGAAATAAATAAATTAATTACATTTAAGGCTATCAAGTTGTCATTGTTGGCATTTGTTTCTGTAAGGACCAATGGGAATAGGTTCTTTATACTAACGGTGTTGAATAGTTGATGACTTTAATAGGCCACTAGTCTAAATACCACATGTTAAGATAGTCATTAAGATTAACTCATTACAAAGTGTGCTAGTGACCCACTACAGTATATGTATTCGCCTTCGTTAACACTGTCATTAAATCGGGAGGTTTGGCATGCCACAAAACCAGGTTCAACCCACCATTCTTTCATAAAATGCATTGCACCAAGTCAGGAAAATGGCCATTGTTACATTATAGTTCGTTTCTGTGTGTGTTTCATTTCGGTGTTGTGTCTCTGTTGTGTCGTAGTTCTCTTATATTTGATACGTTTCCCTCAGTTTTAGTTTGTAACTCGGATTTGTTTTTTCTCTATCGATTTATAAATTTTGAACAGCGGTATACTAGTGTTGCCTTTATTCATCCCATACGGAATTTACTGACCCCATATATATCGTATTACGTCACTTGCACACTTTTTAAATAATGATATTCCGCTACTTCTTCAATGCTATTCCATTAAACGACTATATTGCACTTTATGGAGTTCAGCAATTCAACATGTTTTATCAATACTTGGTTGGCTGTTGGTTGTTAAACGTCCAGGGACAAATATTTCATGTAGGTGTTAGAACGAGACTACTGTTGTTTGGCAAGAATCAACTAAACAGTATTTCATAATATTTTCACATATTATATGCTTTCATCGACATAAAGAAACTTAGTGATTTGTAATTTATTATTCATTTAAAGTTTACCGTTTTGGTGATCAACATTACTTTACGAACTAAACAATTTAAAGAAACAGTGTATGTCCACTTGTTTAGGTAGGCACAGTGTCTAGAATTCGGATGCATAAAACTTTCAAAATTTGAGACAACTGAAAATTCAGAAAAGAAAACAAATAGAAATGGACGAGCATTTAAAAAAAGTTTGTTGTAGATGACAAACATTGCATAAGTGAGAAAATATAATGTAGAATTACCGGTTAAATACATGTTTGTTAATTAAAGTGCTGATAAAAAGATAATTACTTCATACTGTTTCTATACATTGGTTGGTTATCATGAATAATATAATTCTATGAAAAGTAAACCTCGTATTTTTTTTTTAATACATAAGTTACTAAGGTAAATTAAAAAAGTAGTGCGATATTTTTTTTATTAATGCGATTCATGCGACTGGGTTTGTAACGCAATTAACATAAATAAATATCTGATACCAATACATGTATGCCGATTTTCCTGATATAACAATAGTTGATCTCTCACTTTTTGGTTCATTCCTCAGAAATTGAAAAAAAAAATAAATGTATGCAATAACTTCTAAACTTACTAAAGATGAAAGATTGAAAAAAAGAACAATCTATAAAATTGAATAGTTTCCAGTACAGTCATAATTCGGAATATAAAGGATTTCATACATCAGAAATATATTACCTCAAGTAATCTGTATTTGGAATTTGTTTTGGGTCATGTAAATTTTTTACATTTGTTTTAATTTCGGTTTTACTTATATATTTTAATTGGCCGTCACCGAATATTCTTAAATCGACAGGTTATGATAACATAAGGGCACGTTCCATATCAACCTGCATGATACCATAACAAGTAAGGAGAACATTGCTAAAAAACACATAATCAATGTATGATTTGTATCTATTATTCATTATAATATGTAGAACATATACAGGAAATCCCATATAACAATTTTTTTTTTTATCAAATACAGATTTCGTCATTGCTATTTTTACGGTGATTTATGTTTATACTTGTGCATAGATCGGTAGTCAAGAAAACGAGGAAGCCATATATTTATAGATTTGGGAATTCTGATTGGAAATAATTTATGATTATTCTTTTCACTAGACTATTAAAGAACGTATATCAACATATTCAACAGTTAGCTTATAAATTATTCTTTTGCTATTTTTCTCGTAAAGTGGCACTTGTCAAAAACTCAACTTCCAGCATGCCAAAGAAGTGTAATTATTTAAAAATAAATTCTTAACTGACTTTTTTATGATACTCATCAGAATAAGAAATTTGAACCAAGAATGACAAAACTGATTTTACTAAAAGTTTGACCCCGCATTAGCCAGTTTATGCCGCCCCGTTATATTAGCCCGTGAAGTACAACGAAATATCGTAATTTACAACCAATAACAGTAACTGTAAAACGGACGTTGTCATGGTTGTATCGATTGTAGTGTTCGTCCTCGTATTCCATGGAACAGTTCGTGTTTTGGGGATTTGGTATGTTACTACGTATACTGTAAATGGGCAATGGATAATTGGAAAGTTGAAATCATCACGTTTGTCATAGCTTCCACCTGAATAAGTTTATCTGTGTCGATATGATCAATGCAACATATTGTTATACTATTTTCACAACAATAACATATGGAATTTCATAACAGTCAAGCAAATCAAGATTACATCTATAACACTTTCGAGGTAATGCCGCAACTTAAAACTTTTGATGCAATATATTCCTTTAAAGCAGTGCATGATGTTTCTAGAATATTTTGATCACTAGGAGATACATAATATATAGGTAGTCGCTGCTGGAATGATGCAACACATGCCTGCAACGACATGAGTGAAAAAAGTAAAATCATCATTTTCTATCGTATATTTCTATCGTATAATTATGTCGTATATATAAGTTTCAAACCTCTTGGTCACTTTCCACATTAAAAGATTCAGGCAATATGATAACTAAACTTCGAATTATACTACATATATGCTGTTTTAACAGTTTTTTTTAAGGAATGTGCCCTGGTAATGCAGACTCTCTGGCGTGAACTTGATACCCTAAATCTTAATGATTTGGAAATAATTTGGAGACGCATTTTCCAGAAAAATCAGTATACGCTTAGAGATAGTACATGTATATATAGGGTTTTCCAGTTGAATTTTCCCATTTTCAAATAGACAATAGAATGTTATAAACATACTCAAACGGATTTAAATTGGGCTTTGCCTGTTTCCATTGGTACATATTCGAAAGTTGTCACCAATCTTACACAAAATAGGGTAGAAACTTGGCAACCCATAAACCAAATGCACTGTCATTTGAATAATTCGATTAATAGGACAAGAACACGAATAATAATAAAAAAATATAATATATAATAGTATGATAATGGTGTTATACCAATGATATAAAAACAAGAATCCTCAAACCAATAACAATAATACAGAAACGGAATTCATGTTTATTTAAACCCTATTACTCCTTTGGTTCGCGTATACTATTTGTTTGTTTGCAAGATTTTCATAATGTTTTAAATGTAAGTAGGTAGGCCTTAGAAATCCCAAGTTTTACCCTCGTTTAATGGATCATATATCAACATCATTTTAAGGCTTCATGCATTATATGGCAAAGTTCTGTTCAAATTAATCCTGGTCTTTTATGTTAAGGGTACATTGCATATGACCAGTGTTTGTGGTACTCAAAATAAAAACGAAAAAAACAATAGTAAGCGTTATGTATTGTGTGTTTTCCTCGTGGTTTTATTAGGAATACTAATGACTGTAAAACGCGTAATAGAAACATATGTTAAAATATATGTATGAATGTTTTTTTCTACATTTTCAGCTTTCTATTTGTTAATCTTCGATTCCTTAATCTTATACTTAGAGGTGTAGTCATTGTGCAATTTGCTAAATGCTCCTGTACCATTCTCATAACAAAATGTAGACTACATACATGTTTGATCACTGTTTCACTTACTGCTGTGTTAAAACTTTTGCATTACCTCCAATAATTTTAAAAGAGTTGTTTCCTAACCCAGTCTACCCCTCAAATTTTATTTGTTACAAAATAAAAAAAAAATGCCCTTCAAAGGGGGAAGAAAGATACCCAAGGGACAGTCAAACTCATAAATCGAAAATAAACTGACAACACCATGCCTAGAAAGGAAAAAAAGACAAACAGACAAACAACAGTACACATGACACAACATAGAAAATTAAACAATAAACAACACGAACCCCACCAACAAACTAGGGGTGATCTCAGGTGCTCCGGAAGGGTAAGCAGATCCTGCTCCACATGTGGCACCCGTCGTTTTGCTTATGTGGTAACAAATCCGGTAAATAGTCTAATTCGGTAGATCACATTCATGAAAGGGAAGGGGATTGCAGTTACGGCGTAAGGAACATATCCGATATCATTTGTGAAACGGTTATTCCATAGCGGTCAACCAACTCGTGATGGCGTCCGTAAAATTTACGAAGGTATGATTTCAATTTCACCATTTGGAACTCTGTGTTTAATAGCTTCCTGGTGAGCAGCAATACTCTATCAAGAAAATCATGAAAGAAAATGCAAGCACGGGAATATCGTATCAATTGGGAGATATATACCCCGTATACAGGTGCTGCTGGAATGTTGCTACTTAGAAATGGAAAGTTAACAATTGGAAAGCTGAAATATCTCTTTTGTCTTAAAGGTTTGTTTTCAATCGACCCTCATTGTCAATTTCTAGATGTAAGTCAAGATATGAGGCCGACTTAACTGTATCTGTAGTATCCTTAATCTCTAGTTCGATGGGATAGATGCGTTCCACATAGTCACCAAATGTTGAATTATTTAGTGAAGGAACATCATCTATATAGCGGAAAGTAGAGTTAAAGGATATCGCTAACTTCTTATCTTTCTTCCTAAGAAGTTCCTGCATGAAGTCAGCCTCATAATAATAACGAAACAAGACGGCAACTAGAGGGCACAGTTTGTTCCAATTGGAATGCCGACAGTCTGTTGAAAAACACGTTCTCCGAACGTAACAAATACAGCTGTATGTTGTCAATAAAGAAATCAAGCATCTTGATAATATCAGTTTCAGAGAATATATACGTAACTTATTTAGATTAGAATTTGTGTTTTTTTTCACAATTTCCTTAAAATGTACAACTTATTTTTACAGCTAAAATGATATGCGCGCCTTAAATAGTCTTATCAGATTTTGTGTACACAACAATCTGATAGGCCGAAATGAGTTCTTCGACACAGTGTAGCCAACATCCAAAACCACTTCGAAAGATTGGTACGTTAAATAGTTAATTCAACACCATGTGTGTATCTAAAATTAAGGCGACAGTAGTTTACCAATGTTAACATATCTAGAACGAAAATGAAGAGATTTGATGAAATAAAACAATGTAAGATAATCGCATTAGCTCATATCAGATAGGAGCGTCTTGGTCAGCATCGTTTGCCTTGCATGAATCTCCAACAAACGAATGCATACTTAGTCAAATAGTCAAACCGATGAATCCGACATATTAGGTACAATTGCATACGACTAAATTGGTCACTTACGATATAGGACTATGGAAATAAGTGCCTTAGCACTTAAGACGAGATTTATCGTTAATTGAAAACATATTCACTGAATTGTTAATACCTTCGGGGACTTGTATTGCAGCAACAATGGAGTCAATCCAATGAAAGGTATGTTTTTTTTAGTAACTCTTTAAAACAATCCTTTTATTAAGTTCTTGTCTCTGCAATCACTTAAAATATGAACCAATAATTCCGCAGTCATTCGAAGTAAAATAAATAAATAAATACGATTATGGTTTGAAGATCGATTTAAACATATTATGACAGACGTATAATTGTTTTGATATATTTATTTTAAGATTGTCAAAGTTTATTACAACAACATGGCGCACATTCTGGTTGGTTAAGAAGACAGAATATAATTAGAAAATGTGAGTTAGAAAACAAAATTATAATAATTATAATATTTCGTATTGAAAAACACGGTTTGATAACATATAACTTGCACTTAATTATCTTCTTTTCACTTCCTATTTTCAATTCGTTTAAAAAATAATGTTACATTCTGTTGATAATTTGCCGCGACAAAAATTAAATCTGTCAACCAATATAAAGTTAACGTATTCGGTACACGTATAAACATTTGTGTTTGACAGGGTCAAAGAAATTTACAGTGTTATACAAAGGATATGTGTACAGCTTCAAGAACGAAACATCTTCAAAGCCTAAAAGTATATTTTCTCTTCATGGATACGAAAGGTGAAACAATACATTAACTACATATGTTCTTCGAGTTTAAGTGATTATATAACTTCAGTGGACTTTTAAAGAATTACATAAGTTATTTATTTTTATTTGTACACAGTGTTGAAATAACTTATCATGTGATTTGTGTCGTGATGGTGAATCCAAGATTATTTGCATAGAGATATGTGCTACATGATACAAAGGGTAGCACTTCTTTCAATTTCAAATATAACTGCACTTAAACAAATAAGTTCACATATTCATTCGTAAGATACAATCAGTAAAACAACGCTGTTTCGAACAATTCAATTTCTCGTCCCGATATTGCTATTTTGAAAATGTATGAACGATAGTAACCATAAACATATGCTTGTGTTTCTTTATGTGTTATGATAATTCAATGAAAACTACTTTTTAAGTTGGTAAACAAGTGTCTAACCTGTTTGTCTTTGTTTTTTACTATACAATATGCTAAAACTCAATCTGAAAATCTGTTTTTAGGAGTGCAATTAGTTATATTTAATTATATATTTTATAATCAACCATTGTAGTGTTGATGATGGCAAAGATAAGTCTGATATGTGGATATTCAAAATTTCACATTCAGATAAAAAGCAGACAAAATATTTTGCAGCAGCTTCACCAAATGAATATCATGTAAGTATAAGCTAATACAAAATGAAACATGTCAATTTTATATTCTAAATATGTTTTATTGATTATGACAGGAACATTATGTATATTCAGATTAATGTTTATCGTGTACGTATGAGCTGACATCTATGATTTATATTTTAGACCTGGCTACTCCGCTTCAATGACGAAATACAATGGTCTAATGCTATCAAGGTAAGTAACACAATACAAAAATGTTATGCAAAGACAATAAAACTGTGTACATTAATATTGTTATAAAAAATAACAAATAATGAAAACTTAAATTGTAAACCGCATGCATCTGAATCGCTTGTCTGTATCAATCTTCAAACAACCTCAAATTTTGAAAGTCATTGATAACCGGAATCGTTAAAGAGCTGTATGGCAAAAACGTGTATGACCTACTACAACTATAGTAGTTAGTGCTTGTGAAGAAGTTTCGTGAACACTATTGTATTACATCACCATTGCATTCCGCTTGTTGTAAGAAGTCATGTATGACTGACAAAAGTAAAAATCCATTTATGACTGACAACAACAAGAAGGCATTTGTGATTGACAACACATTACGTTTGGGGAACGTATTTTTTTTTATCAAACTATCGGCATTCCCATTAGAACTAATTGTGCCCCTCTTCTAACTGACTTGTTCTTTTATGCCTACAAGGCTTACATCCTACAGGAACCTCTAAGGAAGACAGAAAAGACATTTTAAATATCCTATAGCTTTACTTTCCGCTATATAGATGGTGTTCTCTCACTAAATAATTTAAAAAAATTGGTGACTATGATAAACGGATCTATCACATCAAATTAAAGATACAGAATACAATATTTATAGTCAAGTTTGCCTCTTATCTTAATCTTAAGAAACTAGATATATCATGAATTTTAAACTTTCTACATAATAATTGTGAACCAGTGTGTTTCGTTTTGTGGTCATGTTAGTCAAACTAGACCAATCGGAAGTTAACTACTGCTAAAAAAAAACTTTTTGGTAGGCATGTTTATGAATGTTTTTAGTTTTTGTTGTAAAGATTGAAAAATTAATATTTATGCATTTGATAGCATGACTACATAAATAATAGAGAAATTCAACCTCATGGAATACCACATAGGGCATTCAGTGCTGCTGCAATTGGTGGGTTTTACGAAGAAATCAGAACAGTTGTAAAGCCTGGTATGTTTTTATTAGAACAGTATATGAATAGATATAATATAGACACATGATGGTATTCACAAACACTTCAATATATCATATATTACAAACCATAGATGTAAAAACAATTATTGTATAATTTCTCTTCTCAGCACGTTTGTAATTTTTATTTTGTCTTACATGTAATCACAAACGGGACTAGATTAATTGCTTACCCGCCAATGGTACTTTCAGGGCCTACATTTTTGTATTGTGCAAGGTTCTAAAGAAGAACATAGAGCTCAAAATATTATATATTGTATACCCTTTCTTTCTGCTAGTGACTACAAAACTGCAACAGTAATGAGGTCAGACTAAACCTTCCCGTTTCCATGCATTGGTAAAGTCCTAATCGTTAATTAACTGCATTTCAGTTGTACAAAGTCATGTGCTTCTGCCAATATTCGTTCGTTATTAATGCTGGCCTTTTTGGTATTTATTTTAATAAATATTAGGAAGATTTGTATTGTTTATATGATAATATTTATATACAATGTACATGTTTGTTTTAAATTGTTTATACATATATACAGACTTTGCATCAAATAGTAAGTGAATAACATGTACAGCGTTCATAATATATAGTCGTCCATTCTCTTTATTTAAGGTAAGGTCGCACAATAATGATTATCAGTACACATTTCACTTGTGTAAAATATTTCCACATTTTGTTTTTGTGAAAATAAATCTATAAAAAACTAGTAGACTTCAAGGAAAATTCTAAACGCTAAATCACATTGAACGAATGGAAACAGCTGTCATATTCCTGACGTGGTATCGGTATTCTCCTATGAAGAAAAAGGTGGATCACACCAGTCCTGCTAATCGAATATTTGTATTATTCATATCATTTAAAACGTTATTTATTTAATAGTTTAAATCACGAAACTGTTATATCAATTGAAACACTAAACTTGTTTTAGCTTAGATGACCGTAATTATTAATACCTTTTATAAGTTTAACTACTACTAACTTTATGTTTAACAAAAACGTGAATACATTGGAAACAATGGAAACGATAGAAATCTTTATTGTTTTGATTTTTATTATATATTTTCTGTTATATAGGCATTTTAGGTAAAAAAAAATATATCCTAGTTGTGTAATCCACTTAATTATAAGACGACTGCATTAAATTCACACAAAAGAAAAAAAATGTATGCCTTGTGTAGGTTTGTTTTTACCGTATGATGTGTTATGGTCATCATCAACCAATCTCAGGTTAATGGTTTTTTGTCCGTAACGCCATAAGGAAGAAATATAATTACAATTATCTTGTCTTGGGAAGGAGTTAAATCTATTGAAAACAAATTTTACTTGTAACTAAGAGTTATCTGAAACTAATATCGGCAAATGGCTTAATATTTTGTGTTAACGACCTGTTTATTTTTTGGTTCAATTCATCAGACAATCTACATACAAAGGGAATCAAGCGTGTTCCAATGGTCAACGGTAGTCCGTCTTTTAGTGTACAGTTTCGATTGTTTTTACAGTTAAACCTCGAAAACTAGACATTAATAGGTGAAATTAAACTTATTTCAAGGACGATAAGTGTTTATAAGAGTATGCCAATGCAAATTCATTATTGTTCAATGTATATTAAAAACAACATCGATGTAATAAATGATAAGAAGAGTATTTATATATCTAGATCTGACTTCAGAAAAAAATAATATGTGATATCCGCTTTGATAAGTTTTGAACAGTACAGCCGGATGCAATATCTGCATAGTTAATCTTTGTGGTATAAGTTTATAAAACATATTAACGTTCGCCTTAACCATGTTATCAAACGTATTTTAGGGCAACCGCTGTCACCACTTTTTTCAACACCTGCAAATTCTTGTCAATCATTGCCACTGCTGTATGCACAGACAGACAGGACAACAAGTATGGCACACATGGATCAACGTGACCAAGCTCTGTACCAGGGTAAGTTTTATTTGATCGAATATACGCAGATGTAAGTGTATTGTTTTAACATATTTCACAAGCTTTACAAAACCAATAAAACAATAAAATGATATAATCGTAATTGTATCATTTTTATTATTCACAGCATGTACATGTATATAGTTATTATATATTAACTATTCACAAGTTCATTTCCATATCTATGCTTGATATATCACAACTAATATATCACAAAGAAAGTCGTCAAAGTTATTTTGTCCTAGTTGTCGTCAACATTTCAAAACGATCTTATGTGGTTAGTTTTTTAAGGCACAAACTGTCGTTACATTTTATGCTTTTTTCCGAACAGCATAACATGAATAAATTCTTCCCAATACGAGTTACTGTTTTACTACTGCGGCTATAATTTAAAACTGAACAATTATAAAATGTCTGCATTTTCGCAATAGGAAATGTCAAGATGTTTTTAGTTGTTCAGTTCATGTTCAGTACACTAGCTATCGCAAACGATTAAGTACCAGTCAGTCCTAGTTCAGTTTATTGAAAAAAAATGACATACATTTAATCCGGTACGGTTAAGTACATGTAACATGTTAAAGTACACGTCAATTTATCGATAGAACTGATGTCCACTACTTTTCGGTTAGTCAGAACATTATCCAATTTATTATGGGGATTCCTACAGTTTTCGTACATATTCACGTTATTATTTCGCGGCATTTGTCTTTTATGAGTTACTTGATTGAAGTGTCCGGTTCCAATAACGAGTATAAATGATATAATTTTGACGGTTATGATTTAGATATATTTTGTACATACACTTTTGTGTGTGTGTGTTTGATTTGTGAATGATCATTAACTATAGATTCCGACACCTTTCATTAAAAAAGTGGGTTGGCAGACCTGTTCATACGAATTCATGTTCTTCATATAAAACTGCCTACCTGCCCTAGACATATTAATTAGTGTAATAATCCTAGATCGGTCAGACATAATTTAACATTGTTTTTTTTTTAATTATAGCATTTGCTTCAAATGTTTTTAAATTGCATGTGTACAATCAGAAATATCCAAACAATTGTTACACATTTCAAAGATGGGGTTGTCCAGGTCACTATGCAGGATAACTATTCCGATGCTTCTTTTTTTTGTAGTAATTTTTATGTCATTGAATAAAAGAGTTTTCGTCTATAGCATTATAGTACATTGTGTTTGTCAACAAACTAATTATGAAACTTCTAAGGATAACAATAATTATTGTATGACACTATTAAATAATGCCAAGTTCAACTGCAATGTCTGCATGTACATAATATTTCAAAGTTTTCTTTTCTTTTCCTTTTCTTTATACTGGTTTATATAACAGATTAATAACTCAGGCAAAATGTTAACAAGTAATGCAAACTCGTACTGTAAAATTTCAATGATGACTGTCGACTAGTATCCAAAAATTAGCATCAATATACATGTATAACCATATATCTCTTAAACATTTACTGAAGAATTTTTAATGACGCGACCGATAAGAATGACGAATTAAGTATGAATTAATTTTACTAATCATTGATCATGCGTTTTTTTAAAAACGTTTGAAAAAACGAAGAATAAATGTAAACGCACACAACATAAAAAAAAAATGAAAAAAGTTTCTTCATACAAATGAAAGCTATAAATGAGACTTATGTACTAATATGCAGCATTCCACAGTCTGTAGTATATAACAAAAGTTTTGCTACATTATGGGATTTTTATGTATTATTTTGTTTTACTAGCTAGACGAGCTCTCCGACCGCTTCCACAGCTACCACCAAAGCCTGAAAAAAGACAAGCTAGGACTGCAACAGATAGTGGTTCTTATCGTGTCAAGTTAACGTATTACTTTATCAATTTTGATGAAAAAGAAATGTTAGCGTTAGTATGACAAATTGCATAACAGTAAATATCAATTCCAACTTCATTAAAAGATGTCGTTTAAGCGGAATGTTGATCCCACAGTTTAAAAATATATATAATTGTCAACCCATATGTAATTAATGGGTAATCAGTGATTGACAATAATAATATTGATACAGGAATGCCTTTTCTGAAAATGGATCGACTTATTTCAACTAATCTGGAAAAAAGATATCTAAATAAAATATCTAGCACAAATTTTTTTTCTGTTTGAAAACAAAATCAGTAAACTCTAAAACCTAGTGCTCAGTTCAACTTTCTGAAACAATGTTTATATGCCTTCGAATATTTATATTAACAAACTTATTTTCTTAAATTGCCTGGAACATCAAACACTCCAGTGAAGTTTAAATTACGCCAAATCGCCTCATTAATCTGCAACACCATGTGTAGCATGTTTTAAGATTATTCCATATTAAGTAATTAAAAACATTTTATACGTAAGTTGTAAGTCTCAATACCGTTCGAAGTTTGTTTGACTTAATACTGATGACGATAATGTTAGATACGTTAGAGATGAACATGAGTACAATATAAAACTTTCCCAAAAAGTGTATTAAATATTGCAGACTTGACAGAGAAACAGACGACATTGAAGACAACAACCACGAAACAGAGTCGTCAACCAGATAATACAATAAGAAGTGAGTGCATTCTTCAATAGCATGAACAGAGTAATTCAAACCTGAAATATAAACATTATGCCATGGTAATATTTAAAAAAATCTTTTTATGCAATTTAACATCACATTTCCGTAGTGATGATAATTTATGATTAGATCAGTAGGGTACAGAAAAATGCATTTCTTCTAAATATGAAGTTTTCATCTTCAATTTAGAAATGAAAAAAATGAAAAAAACAACACGTCTCCATCTGTCCCATTTATACTCGAGTTTAACATAAGCAGTTCTCAATACCAGAAACGAGACTATTTAAAATATACGCGTATTTTACAAATCAATGATAACCTTAGTGTTAACCAACTATGTGTTTTAATGTTTTAATAGTAAGAAGAAAATAAGTTAAAAATAAATATAATGAAACTTTTACAATTCGTTTTACCAACAAAAGACTTATTGTTTAATTTGAAACAGAAGAATGACGATAACGAAGACAAAGAATAGAACAACTCTTTTTTATTTCTGGTCGAGTTTTAGAAGAAAAAAAATTTAAAAGTGTTGAGGAATTAATGATAAAATCAAGATTTATCGTTAAAGCAATTAGTCTTAGTATATAATTTTTTTTACCAGTTTCAAGGTTTTCTATATACAAGTCATATTATGTATCTAATCAGAAATTGACAAAATGGAATGTAAATGTTTATCAAATCTGTGTTTTATAGTACATCAAAAGATACATGTATAACGAAAACAGAACAATGACATTTAATCAATTACTAAAGTCGTTAACAAGAAGTTTAGACGATTGAATAGATTAGGACATGTTGCATCAAAATGTTGTACAATTGTATTTCAAGAAATATGAACCTATACTTATAGCAGTTGATCACTTTCCTGGGTAGTCAGTTGGAAATGACTGGATATAGATGGGTACGGTCCAAACCTTCACAAAAGTTAACTTGGAGCAGACTTGTTGACTGCTTTCTAAGTTAACTTGATAATTTTTAAGCAGACAAGCAAGTTAACTTCGTTGTTGGTGGACCAGACCTACAGTCTGCTTTTTTTAGGACTAGTGCACCCCTATCGACAGGTCTGTTCCAGACCAGATATATGGACAAGTCTGCTTTTAACTAGTCCTAAAGACGGGTCTGCCCCAGACCAGACCTGTGGACAGGTCTGCTCTTGACTAGACCTATGGACAGGTCTGCATCTGACCAGACATTTGGACAAGTCTGCTATTGACCAGACCTACGGAAAGGTCTGCTTATGACAGATTATCGTGTTTAAGAGTTTTCATATTAGACTTGAGCTTTAATTAAAATTTCAAACAACATTCGCCTTGTTTTTCCCCAAATAGCAAATTTATTTACTCGCTAGTCTGTACTAGTTTTTCAACAATTTTTTTTCTTATTTAATATATCTATTCTTATATACATAAAACAATGGCTATACAATCACATAGAGCTATCATAAAGGAAATGAGAGGGTTTTTTCTTCTTCCAAGGCGGATAGAAAGGTTATCCGACGCATCGGAACAATATTCTTATATCATGGGATATCAACATCATTGTCGACGTTCCTTCGTTCCCCGTTTTTTACCCGTCTCTTCCTAAATTTTTCTTTATGCGTTTATGTATACATGCATGGATATTTGTTGTAATTATAGTTGTTTGCATTGGATTTACTTTTCCATTTTCCGCAGAATATTCTAACGAAAATTGTACAGTGTCCGGATACATACGGTGTGGTACAACTATCAACAATCTAGCCAAATTCGTCAGATTTGTCGATTTGTCACTGCCGATTAACCGATATATTGGACGTCCCAAAATTACACCCAATGTGCACTTAAATGAAATAGTTGCCACTTGACGTTTAATTACAAAAAAAATCAATCAACCGACATAATAGATTAACAGTACACTATTCTCAGAAGAGAACCTCATATACTTTTTTTTTTATTAAAAAGTACAAATGAATTCAGACATGTCAGTGTTGGTATTTGGATGATGCGGCCTAATAGTTTTATTTTACAAACCATCCTGAACTACTATCTCTAGTGACTATTCAATATTATGAATACAGAGATGAAATGCTGACACTCTCAAATTATGCAGAAAAAATTATGCATTAATTGTTTTCCAATAGCATGAATAATATTGCTTACAATTGCGGTCCTACTAAAATGTGCACAGGAGCCCCAGGAGAAGACATAAAGGCGCTAGGTACAAAACTATGCGGGTATATAGCTTAACCCATTTCCATTCTCAATTTTAACAAATTAAAGTGCACATATGGTCAGTTTTGGTTGAAGCGGTCAAATAATTTTGTTGTAGAAGTTAGCATGAAATATCAAAACTACTAAAATTTTGTTACGTATCAATATATTTTGAATAAAAGGAGGACATGCTGGCATCCTAAATTTATTCGAACAAAAATTTGTTGTTATTGTATTGCAATATTGCTATCCATTGTATTATACATTAAATTCTGACATAAAAAATATGGCTGATCTATTATGCGGGTATATATATTTACAAATTAAAGTGCACATATCATGCATATGGTCAGTTTTCGGTCGATGCGGTCAAATGATTTTGTTGAAAAGTCCGCATGAGGTATCATAACTACTGAAATTTTGTTACGTATCAGTATTTAAAATAAAAGGAAGACATGCTGGTACCCTTAATTTATGCAAAACAAAAAAATGTTGTTATTGTATTAATGGTTTTGCAATATTGCTGTCCATTGTATTATACATTAAATCCTGACATAAAAATATATGGCTGATTTACTATATACAGATGCGGGTATATAGATTTACAATTTAAAGTGCTCATCGATGTATGGACATGCAGTTGTGATCGATGCGGTCAAATAATTTTGTTGTACAAGTGCATGAGGTATCAAAACTACTGAAGTTTTGTCACGTATAAATATTTTGAATAAATTGAGGACATGCTGGCACCCTAGATTTATGCGAACAAAAATTTGTTATTATTGTATTGCAATAATTCTGTCCATTGTATTATACATTGAATCCTGGCATAACAAATTTGGCTGATTTAGTATGCAGGTATATAAATTTACAACTTAAAGTGCACATATGGTCAGTTTTGGTCGATTCGGTCAAATAATATTGTTGTACAAGTATAAGCATGAGGTATCAAAACTACTGAAATTTTGTTACGTATCAATATTTGGAATAAAAGGATGACATGCTGGCACCATAATTTATGCTAACAAAAATTGTAGTCACGTGTTTAAATGATGCTTTTATTTTGTATAATAAATTCTATCCTGAGATTAAAATATTGCTGATTGTGTCTACATAGATCGAGGACGTATAACTAACATTTTATATACGTCCTTCCATAGATATATACATTATAAAGTGCAAATATGGTTGAATTTGATAGGTATTGGAATATATATTCAGTGCCCGTTATCATTGTAACCAAGATCGTTTTTTAATTTATAAAAATGTATATCACAGATTTTGTGTTTCAAGCAACGTTTTATGCGTACTTTTTTTCAAATATTTGTATTTAATCCTGTTTATATAACGGAAGTATTATTTTTTCTTTATTTTCGATGTTTATACTACGAAACAAAAATATTAAAAAAATTTGTAAAAGTCGATGCAGAGCGGTCTTGGTAACAAGTTAACTAGTGTTGAGCAGACCAGTCAAAAGTTAACTTCGGAACAGGTCTGGTTTCGATCGGATTTTTCAAAGCAGAAGTTAACTTATGTTAACTTTGTAGCAGGACTGGTTTCAAAATTAACTTATGTTAACGTTGTGGCAGGACTGGTTTCGAAGTTAACTTATGTTAACTTTGTGGCAGGACTGGTTTCGAAGTTAACTTATGTTAACTTATGACAGGACTGGTTCGAAGTTAACCAATATCAATAGCGATCCTGTTTCATTGTCAACTTTTTGGCAGACATAAAAACAGTCCTAGGACCA
Source organism: Mytilus galloprovincialis (assembly GCA_037788925.1). Classification (NCBI taxonomy): domain Eukaryota; kingdom Metazoa; phylum Mollusca; class Bivalvia; order Mytilida; family Mytilidae; genus Mytilus; species Mytilus galloprovincialis. Next base: position 59,252,793 of record CM075336.1, read on the forward strand.
AGTCCGCTTTCCCCCTAGATTTTAATCCCAGGACTGGTCAGAGCAGTCATAAATCCGGTCACAGGTTAACTTTGACCAGTCCAAATGACTGGTTATTAAGTTAACTTGCTGTACAGGTTAGGACTGAACCCATCTGTACAGCAATAAATGCTATGTTACTTGAAATACAATATTTCTTGAAATACAATATTTCTTGAAATACAACAATGTATCACCAGCCCAGTAGTCAGCACTTCGGTGTTGACATGAATATCAATTATGTGGTCATTTTTATAAATATCCTGTTGACAAAACTTTGAATTTTTCGAAAAACTAAGGATGTTCTTATCCCAGGCATAGATTACCTTAGCCGTATTTGGCACAACTTTTTGGAATTTTGGATCCTCAATGCTCTTCAACTTTGTATTTGTTTGGTTTCTAACTATTTTGATATGAGCGTCACTGATGAGTCTTATGTAGACGAAACGCGCGTCTGGCGTACTAAATTATAATCCTGGTACCTTTGATAACTATTTACACCACTGGGTCGATGCCTCTGCTGGTGGACGTTTCGTCCCCGAGGGTATCACCAGCCCAGTAGTCAGCACTTCGGTGTTGACATGAATATCAATTATGTGGTCATTTTTATAAATATCCTGTTTACAAAACTTTGAATTTTTCGAAAAACTAAGGATTTTCTTATCCCAGGCATAGATTACCTTAGCCGTATTTGGCACAACTTTTTGGAATTGTGGATCCTCAATGCTCTTCAACTTTGTATTTGTTTGGTTTCTAACTATTTTGATATGAGCGTCACTGATGAGTCTTATGTAGACGAAACGCGCGTCTGGCGTACTAAATTATAATCCTGGTACCTTTGATAACTAATAACAACCATATTTGTTGAATAAGTATATAATGTCGTTAAAAGAATCGTTTTGTTTCTTGAATGCTTCAAACTTAAATGATATATCATTAACATGCAGTTTTGAGGTAGGTGTTGTCATATATAATTCTCTGTTGTGAAAACGGAAGGTCCCTAATCAAATGTCAAAATCAAAAGCTCAAACAGATCAAACAAAAAATTGCATCATGGTATCCAATTCATGATAGCGATTTGCGTATTATTTTAATCAAATATTAAGTATGAACAAATTTCCATTATTGATTTCTCAGATTATGTATATGACCAATTTTCGTCTAGGAAAACATGACTTCACACTGCAGCCACCACCCACTCCTAGAAATAAGAAACAACTTTGGACGCATCCAGGAATACCACAAGGTAATTATCTGCATAAATACGCAGCTAGTGTTTAACATTGTTCATCTCTTAAACATGCAATAAATCGGAAACCAAGAATGTTATCATGTAACATTATGAAAACAAATGCCATATCAATACCGTTTCAAAATACGTTAAACTAATTGACATTGATCGATGTTGTTGCCCTTTTTTCTTAAAATCATGATTTTTACCTATTGTAGTATTGTGTTTTAAATGTGTTTTTTTTAAAAGTAAAATCACAACAATACACAGCTCGGAGGAGAAAAAAACAAAACAGAAAGTCCTTAATCAAATAGCAAAATCAAAAGATTAAACTCACTGAAAAACCTATCAGTTGTTTTTCCTCCTTAAAGTTTATTGTTATAAAGTAAATTAACAGTTCCTTTTAACGGTGCTTTGAATATGTGTTGAGAATTGACAGGTAGAGAGGTTGTGCATGTTCAATTCAAATATGCCTGATTTTTATATTGTAAGAATTTAAAGAAAGCTTTATAAATCGCAAATTTTTTTGACTTGATAGGGATTTTGAATTTGTGGTCACTTTTAAGGTTAAGAGCGGAGGAATCTTAAATTAGGAAAATTGTTTTCGTTTATTTTATCAATTACAACTTTCAAAACTATTATTTGAATCCACTAAACTAATAGTTTAAAAACAATAGATAATTGAGTTGCATTGTATATGGGTTGATTTAAACTTGTCAGGACTAAATTTAAAGGTCAGGACTTGGTTGAAACAGGTAGGTAAAACTGATCGAGATAAGTTGATAGTGGTCAAGACTTTGTCGAAACAGGTCAAACATTTGTTGAGACTATATTCAGACTATACCAATATTATTAATACTCAATCAAACTTACTAAGTAAAGATGACACTAAAGTCAAGTACATTTAACATGTTTAAGTACAGTTAACTACTGTTGGGATTATGGTAAGTGTTTTCAAGTAAAATTTGTAAATTAAAAGAATATGGTCTGTTAGTCTATTTTTTCCATGAATATTCTTCCTAATTAATTGTTATGCTTATTCTGAAAAGGGTTATCTATTATCTAATATGGAAACACATTTTCAATTCATTAATATCGTCTTTTTATGTACACTTTTTAGAAACGTGATTTAGAAATATTGTGTATTCATAATAAGATACATGCCTAGGTAAAACTGGAAGGAAATGCCATTCATAAAAAAACTCAAAACGGAGTTCTTCTGGCTCCAAATCATGCATAATATATGTTTAAGTTAACTGTAGTTGTTTGCTCTAATAAAAATACTTATTTGAACACGGAAAAAATACACAACGCAAAAGCAAATGCTTCATAAGCAGCAAGTTTTTAACCCATAGAATCAAAATTAAATATCACAATGATCCATACATACGCTTTGTTTAGCATCATTCTGAAAAATGAAATATAACAAATTAGTATGCACACATAGTTATTCACCTAACATACGTTTGATGTCGTAGGTGTGGACAGAATATATATCATCAGCCAATTCAAGCAGACAACGCAATGGTAAAAGTAATGAAAACGCAGTTAAACAAAACCAGAACATCACATATAGAAATCTAAAGACAAACAACACTAACCTTCCAAACAATAAGGTTGAGATCATGTGCACGAGATGGGCAAATATATTGTTTTTCCTGTTCCTGTTCCGCCCGTAGGGATACACATCTTCCTGTTCCTAATTTCATGTGAAAATAAGTCAATGAAATCAACAATTGTTTATAACAAATATTTAATAAAATAATATATCGCAAATTGAAAGTTCTGCTGCTTATTAAAAAAAACATAATTCAAGGTTACAAATAGTAATAAATAGAATCAAATAATCTCTTAAGACATGTAAAAGTGTCTCATGCTTTGTTTACATCGACTGTCATTCAAAAGTCTCAATCAAGATAGATCTTACACTTTAAAAAAAATTAAAGACCAGACGACTAAATTGTTTTGCCGAAAGTTTAACTTTAACTCTTCCAATTAGAACCCAAATATGTATAGCAATACTTAAAGGGACACTGCGGAAAAAGACAAAACAGTACATGGAATGTTATGACCACAATTTTAAGCAGTTTGAATGTATTCAACGATGTCAAGCTTTTTTGCAATAATAGGATATGAACAACTATGAATAATTACTTTTAAAAAGTTACTGTTATCACAGATGAAACTATAATAACTAATAGATTGATAAATCCGCTAGATTGTATACCCTCCTCATTTTAAGTATTTTTAATCGATAAATTTCTTCTAAAATTGCACATGATTAATTCTTATGTTTAACAATTATAATAATAAAATAATATTTGGGTAAAACATTTACTAATAATTTGCATGAGAGCATGGTTTGATAAACGTCATGCATGTTATGAATCTAACAAGTAATAAAAAGACTATAAGATATTTACAGTTCAACCAACTACGAATAAATTACATATACATATGTAAACAGTTTTGATTTACTACAAAAACAATACTTGATATGCAAATGTATCTCAGATTAAATCAATAAGTATAATGTACAATTATTAATTCACCTACTCAAAACGATGCCCACACAGTAAATACTATTAAAAAATATATTTCAGTCGCACTTTTGATGACAATTGGTTTATATAGCATGCGCCTAGTAAGTGTATTCGTTCATCAAATAAATGAAATGTTTATGATGGACTTTTAATGTGTAAATCATGTTGTATTTCTGTAAAGTATTTTGTGATAGCGATCTGCCTATATTTTAATCAAATATGAAAATATGAAGTATGAACATATTTCCATTAATCATTTCTCAGATTATGATTATTAACAATTTTCGTCTAGGAAAACCTGACTTCACGCTGCAGCCACCACCAACTCCTAGAAATAGAAACCAAATTTGGACGCATCCAGAGTTACCACAAGGTAAGTATCTGCATAAATACTCAGCTAGAGTTTTAAAATTGTTCATCTCTTAAACATGCAATAAGACGGTACTAAATATTTTTATAATGTAACATTATGAAAATGAATGGCATATCAATACCGTTTCAAAGTACGTTATACTTACTGACATTGATTGAAGTTGTTGAATATTTTCTTGAAATTATATGATTTTTACCTATTGTATATCATTGCTTTATTACATATTTTTTGACAGATAGCAGAGCCTAAAGCAAACCCTCTTCACACTCACCAAAAACCTTTAAATTGTCTAGAACTAAAAGTTCTTCCTTTAAATAAATTAATTAACATTGTTTCGTGACCATAACTGCGTTATTGATCAATTTTTAGTTGATCCCTGATAAAATAGGGGGGGGGGGTCAATGTTCCATGACACTCTAATGACTTTGATTTTTTAACTACACTCATTGTAAATATTGTTCAAAGTCTAGGGCAGAGTTTAATCAAGGAACAATCAGCCAAATTGATATTGAAAGTTTAGGATCCTGAATTCTGAAATTAAGTTTCCTGTATTTCTAATTACAATCATACGATAGAGTCAGTTTTACATTGGGCCACAGACCACAATTAATTCCTCTATCAGTTCTTTATAACCTTTTGCATCATTGGATAAAATGCACCATGCTCTTTTGTCATATTTTGTGTGTGTGTAATGTATAGTACTAGTCCAAATATATATCCAAAATTCAGAAAGATTGACAACAATCACTTTTACAAATTTAGCCAATACACATCCATACCCCTATTGACAAGTCAACAGATGTTCCGAAAACTGTAAATATTACCTTTTTGCACTTGGCCTAATCACTCATTCCATATCAAAATCAGCTTAAATACAACATCTAAATATTTATTTCACCTCTATTCTTTCATTTCCACCCAAAAAATCTAAGAAATGAGTGAGGACGGGAAAGAAAAAAAATTAAGGAAAAATACACTCTAATTAAAAGGAACTATATTCGTGGACAACGAAAAGCGGGACAACGAAAAGCGGGGTCATTTATTGTGGTCTTGGGCCATTGAGTGTGACCTTTGCAATAAAAGTCGCATTATCTTTAGATAGGATTTTGTTACTTCAAATTGAGCAAGTGTCAAGATGAATTCAATACAAAAGACATCTGATAATTTTGTTTTGTCTCTAGGTTTATGATCACCAATTCACTCTTTCCAGTTGAGAGAGTAGTCCTACTCCTACACAACAAATTGCTTCTGGTGTCATTGTTTACTTAAACCATTACCAACACATTTGCTGAAATGAAACATTTGGTGAAAGACAAAAATATTTTGACCAATGTAAATCAATTTTGAGGATTACTGCACCCCAAAGTATACATATTTTAGAAAAAAAAACGGGATTTTTTTTTGTAGTACGTGTCTCCCGAAAGGCAGTTCTGTTTTACAAGACTTTAACCTTGTGTTTGATATTGAAAGATAGAGCACCTAGGTGATGCATGTTCTTTACAAATATGCCCGGTTTTTAAGATATTTAATAAATAGAGATTTGAATTGGTGGTCACCTTTAATATGTTTAAGACGACGAGCGGAGATACCAAAAATTCAGAAAACATTTTGTGTTCCTATTTTCAACCATTCGTTAGTAGAAGGCATATGTGCTAAGTGTTACTTTTAAAAAATAATGATTGATATATATTTAACACCAGTCCGTCTCAAAATCGTGAAATGACATTATGCTCAAGACATCGATAAAAATGAAAACATTACAGTTTGGGTCTTATACTGGACAGATAATTCTATCAACCACGTCCGATTGCTATTCATTATTGGCAGATATTGACACACAAAACCTTCCGTGTAAGCACCTACCTAAAGTTTTAACTTATCATTAGTATGTTCACTAAATATACACGCATTAATACTAAACTTGGGACAATAGTGGCCGGGTGGTCTAAGTATTTGGACTACTGAATCCATAGCTATAGCCTGTCAATACTAAATTTGTGAATTCGAACGGCTAGTGTACTCGAATCAAATGATAATTGAGTAGATTGTCCAAACGTCGGTGGTTCCTCCACCAAAAAAAGAAAAGAAATTGAGTTTATTAAGTCATATTTCTATCTTCGATACCCCTTTGTAAATAATTAACAACCATGAACGGATATTTAAAGATCACAAAATATGTTTAACAACAAAAATCCATCATCACTATAAACTGTTCAGAGTCATAACACATATTTAATTAACAAGACTCGGCCTTATAACAGGCGTATATGGATTGAGCTCGTAAACTTGGCTTAATGCAAATCAAATATAGCTTATTGGGTATTTTCATTAATAGCTTTTTTTTTAATTGTCATTTGATAAGGTACATCTTATATATTTTATGTTTTAATTTTTTGGCATAAACCTTGAGACATTCATAGTAGAATGACATGGTTAAAGTGTACTGAGTATATAGTTAGTGTAAGGGAAACTAATAACAATGAATAATGTCAAGTCAATGATTTTGGTATGTAGTTGATTTTTATCTATTGAAATAAAAGGTCTTACAATGGGTTATTGACTTTCAACATTTTCAAAATTTGAATTAGGCAATATCAGGTGCTTCAGAAAGTAGGCATGACTTGCTTCTTGTCAGACACTCCTGTGTTTCTCGCAGTGGTCAAATTCTTTAACGGTAGACAGGAATATATATATGAGCCAGTCCATGCGAAAAGGTACAAAAAGAGTCCTTTCGATTAACTTTGCAGGACACGTTATCAACGTTTGTTTTAATATTTTTGAAAAACGATTTTATCCGAAAAAAATTACATTAATGTAAACATTCATAAGATTGTCAATTCTATCCCGAATTTGTCAATTAAAACAGCAAAAGACGTAGAAATATCTGAAGTTTTGGTATTTGAGCAAGTGTAAAATCATTTATTCCCCGGACTAATGCTATACCGACCAGAAACTTAAAAAATTATGACACTAGAGAGACAAAAGTCAATAATTTTCTTCAGTTTTACAGGTTTAAAGAAAGTAAAACAATATGAAAACATGAGAGAAAATACAAAAACTATGACCTCTTGTGTTTTAGAAATTGAAATTTAAGTTAAGTTAAGTTATTTAATATTATATAAATCAACCGTCGGGATTCGAACAGTTCCCCGTATTGAAAGCATTGATATCTGCATCGTAAGCGAAGGCCTTATCCCCACTGCTACCGGGGTTAACATTATCAATTGGAAAATCAAGCCATTTAAACTGTACTTTGAAAATGATTGAAATATATGAAATAATTCATTAAAAATCTTGATAAAACTAAAAGGGGGGGGGGTCTCAACACTTGCAGGTGCGTGTAGCTCACAGCTTAAGGATATGAGGAAAAGTAAATGTGTTTTATAAATCACAAGTCTTCTACCAATAATTATGCACACTTTTTAGAATTTCGTAAAATTGTCGTTTTTGTACCTTTTCGCATGGACTTGCTCATATATATATGACAAATGCACTGTTGTCATTCAGTACTTTCTCACAACTAATGTTGGCTAAAATAAATCCTTATATTTCCAACAGGCCATTATGTTTCCCTTTAATGATTGAGATGGATATTAAAAGTCATTACTAGGAATATCATATTGATTTTAAATTATACAGGTCAATAGTAAAATCACAATGTCCTTCAATAGATGTTTCCCTGGAAATTCTTTCTGGATGATACTTTGATTTCAGAAATTATTTCATCGTTTACCAGTCAGGGGCATAATTTGAAACAAATAATAGGTTTTATTGTTTGTTAAATTGCATTAATATAACAAATAGCAAAAATCTGTATAATTAACAATTATTCTGTTTTGTCATTTTTTATGAAATTTACTAATTACATTACCATGGACATAAAAAGATACAAAACACATTACAACTTTTTGGAATTTTGGGTCCTCAATGCTCTTCAACTTTGTACTTGTTTGGCTTTACAACTTTTTTGATCTGAGCGTCTCTGATGAGTCGTATGTAGACGAAACGCGCGTCTGGCGTATTAAATTATAATCCTGGTACCTTTGATAACTATTAATTAGGCCCCCCCATAACTGTTGACAATTGCGATGCGAGACCAAATTGCCATTTTGACTTTTGAGATCTTGAGAAATAATCATATTATTAGGATTACAAATTTTTGAGAAACCATTAAATTCAGCAGTCCTACATTTATAACTCTTGTCACTACATCTAAAATTTTAATGCCATACATACTTATTACATTAACCAAATGAAGCTTTCATGAAATCAAGAGATGTGAGTTGTAAGTATAGAGAAATATGATTGCTTGTTGATTATGATTGAAAAGAATACATTTACAGTGCTGCAAAAATATATTATAAGGTAATGGTTTGTAACAAATATGAACTTTTTTGTTTCAATGGTTACCAAAAGCAGAGTTAACTTCCTAACTGTCTAGTATAGAGTTTAAACTTTATATGTATTCAAAACATTGATTTCAATGGGTCTGATACAGATTAAAGAATATTTGAGCAATATCAGGTCGGTTGCTTAGGTTTTTTTCTGTTCCTATGGTCTTTAAATTAATAACTAATATATCTGTGTAATAATTTGAAACAAATAATAGGTTTTATTGTTTGTTAAATTGCATTAATATAACAAATAGCAAAAATCTGTATAATTAACAATTATTCTGTTTTGTAATTTTTTATGAAACTTACAAATTGTATTGCCATGGACATGATGGACATAAAAAGATACAAAAAAAGAAGATGTTTTTTTTCTTTTTTCTGTTTTCAATAATTCAATATATGAACTTTAAGCTGCAATCATAGTTTAAAAGAAAATGATCTGCCTAATCTTGATTTTACTTGATTTAAAATTTGATATTCAGGCTTTTTTCAGAAAATGTAAAAATACAGATTTTTGCAACGTTTTGAAATACCATTTCAGCCTTAAAGAGAAAAAAAAATCACAACCTGAATATTAAAAATAATCTTCAAATAATGTTGAATTATATGTTGAATTTTTTTTTTTGGTAAATTTTCGTTATCATAAAACTGATGCAGAAAAAAATGGAGACGTTTCAGATTTTTCATTTAAGGTTTCATTATAAATTCCTGAAAATATGACTGCATGTTTCCATAGCAACCGTTCAACAAAGTCGAAAAACTTACCTTGCAATCTTTATTTCAATCTTAGTTGTCTATTATATAAAAAATAAAAGTCCAGATACATACATGAATCACCCCCTGCCTGTATCTTACAAATAGCTTTACGTAACAACAAACACGGTTAAATGGGTGCTATGGAAACATGCAGTCATATTTTCAGGAATTGATAATGAAATCTTAAATGAAAAATTTTTGGTCTGCAGCAATTTTAAAAGTAATAAAAAATCATTCGATTTATATTTGTATACATGTAAGGTTGAATATAATAGTAAATACATCTCTTCAAATTACTCTACTAGAGCTATCAGTGGCTGTGTTATTTAATAATAACTAACGACATATCGTTTGCGAAAAAAACAAAAAAAAACAAAAAAAAAAAACATATGCGTCATAACATGAAAAAATTCGAAACACCGTTATAAAGGCTCAACTATTGCACTTCGTTAATGATTACTTTGAAAATAATAAAATACATTAAACGTTTAATCAACAGAAGAATTGTTGGCGAAAATACAGTCCAATGCTGGAGATGACAGTTCCGAAGAGGACGAAGAGTATTACAATATATTAGGTATACACATTCAAAAGAATTTTAATGGAAAAAGTTAATAAAATTGAAAATGGAAACGAGGAATATGCCACTGAGACAACAACCCGACAAAATAGCAGGCGATCTTCAGCTGGCTACCACACAAAATTGTGTTCTAGTTCAGAAAACATGGACATAACATTTAACTTCGAACCATATAGATGAACTAAAAAAAAAAAACAAAGGCGTAAAGTTCCTGACTTGGGACAGATGTAAAATAGCGGTGGTGTTAAACGTCATTACCACCCCTTTTTAAAACCTCTAGCATATATAGAATAAACAAACACATACCAATATCCACGGAAACAAATCAATTCTAAAAAAGTTCGAACTGAATGTCACAATAGTTAACAAGAAAACTTAGGTGAATGACAATGATTAACATATGTTTTTTAAAGTTCTTTCTTAACTTAAGTATATGTTTCAAAAATGTTATTTTGTTTTATTTTTTTTTCTAATTTTAGAATACAATTTTTCGAAACATTTCATAATACGTATTGACAACTATTAAGAACGGACTACTTGTAATACAAATTATTAATCAATAATAAAACCTGATTTGTTTACTTTTTAAGATGAACCGCTTCCTTGTGAATCAATGACAGAATCTGCTTTATTTGATGACAGTTCTTCTGACGACATGTACGATGAATGTATCGGTACGATTTTTTTTTATTAAACATTATACAAATGTGTCAACATATTATAAAACTAATACATACATTAATAGGTCCTTTCTTTCAAATACAACTTAGTGTATACCTAGTTGAATTGAAATATGCTTGAATAAATGACATATTAACCGGGTAAAGGTCATTACTCTATTGTGTTAAATATTGATCTAATAAAAGAAATATATTTTTACGCATAATGAAAAATTATGAGATTCATTTCATATCACAGTTGGTTTTTTTTCGTCTGATAAACATTCACATGTATCTGTCGCAGATCAAAACACTTAAAAACAAAGAACACAAATCAAGTTATAAACCATGGACGTTTTTCTTTATCTCCGGGCTTTCAGTAAAGATAAACACAAGAGGATAAAGTCGTGATGCAGGTCTCGAAAGATGGCAAATACTAGAAGTCATATATCTATATAGAATACGCATATATTCCACCTACCACACAAACCATGATCACTGATGATGGCATATTTTAATCTTTTAAAAGGATGACTTAAAAAATACCACTTGGAACTGTTAGCTTTCTTGCTATCTGTTTTCCTCTATCAAAGACAGCATATTAGTAATGAATATTGTATCATAAAGTAAAATCACAAAAATACTGAACTTAGAGGAAAATCTAATCGGAAAATTCATAATCGCATGGCAAAATCAAATAAAAAAACACATAAAAAACGAATGGATAAGAACTGTCATATTTCTGATCTAGTAACGGCATTTTCAAATGTAGAAAATGATGGATTAAACCTGGTTTTAAAGCGGTAACCATCTCACTTAGTTGACAGTCTCATCAAATTCCGTTATATTTACCATGATGCGTGAACTACACAGACATTATAAATAAAAAAGTCAAAATTTTACAACCCCATTTTTTAAACCTCTAGCAAATATAGAATAAACACACACATACCAATATCCACGGTAACAAATCATTTCTAAAAATTTTCGAACCGAATGTGACAAAAGTTAACAAGAAAATTTTGCGCCGTTTTTTGGAATATATAAACATTCATAATACACCCGTAATACGCATTTAAAAAAAAAAAAATTTCGCAACGGATACGTCGTTAGTTATTATTAAATAACACATCCACTGCAAGCTGAAATAGAGTAATTTTTGACATATACATGTATTTATTTATATATATATATAAATATATGAGGCTTAAATATGTAGTTTCTGTTGCAATTGCCCTACCGTTGTCAAATTTGAAATATTATACCAACTTGGATCATCGGTTAGGACATTTTTGATTTTTTTGTTTGAGGACTGCCCTCAATGCAGTTATAACATCTAAACTGTCACAACCTTTGGAAGTTTAGAGTTGTGCCAGTTCACATCGAAAATAACTACATGTATTTTCATTTGGCATAACCCTGTAATCTTTGCGCCGTGTTTGGAAATTTTAAAATTGTATCAGCGTCTGGTGTTTGCTTAAATTGTATAAATTCAAGATTTAGAAAAAGTTTCTCAGTTTTAATATATTGACATGATTCATTTGACATCGTGCTATTATTGAAGAAGGATATCTGTTATCCGAAATATCTAATATTTGTTCATTTTATAGTTATTTAATGGTGATGTTGTACCCTTTTTGACTTGTTATATATTATATTTTGTAGTGTACAGAATCATATTACATGATCCATCGCCCTGTAAGATTGATCGTTGACTATTTATTCAGTCATTATATATATATATAGTTGTATATACATTATGTACACAGCCATGTATCACCATCATTGATGGCGATCCGATGGATACATCTGTTGTAGAGTTGTCACTGACTCAGACGTACTTATAAATATAATTATTTTCTGTGACTGTATCTTACATTAATTTGTAGGATCCTTTACTATAGACAATTTAGCTGATCTGTAGCAATACCATCTTCATGCCTTATATATCATGTACTGTAGTACGCCGCTAGATTAAAACTGACGTGGAAAGGTAACACATGGCCAGCGAAAGCTTTTTTTTTTAGAGCCCAGGTGGTCGTGTGGTCTAGCGGGACGACTGCAGTGCAGGCGATTTGGTGTCACGATATCACAGTAGCATGGGTTCGAATCCCGGCGAGGGAAGAACCAAAAATTTGCGAAAGCAAATTTACAGATCTAACATTGTTGGGTTGATGTTTAGACGAGTTGTATATACATTATGTACACAGCCATGTATCACCATCATTGATGGCGATCCGATGGATACATCTGTTGTAGAGTTGTCACTGACTCAGACGTACTTATAAATATAATTATTTTCTGTGACTGTATCTTACATTAATTTGTAGGATCCTTTACTATAGATAATTTAGCTGATCTGTAACAATAACATCTTCATGTCTTATATATCATGTACTGTAGTACGCCGCTAGATTAAAACTGACGTGGAAAGGTAACACATGGCCAGCGAAAGCTCTTTTTTGAGAGCCCAGGTGGTCGTGTGGTCTAGCGGGACGGCTGCAGTGCAGGCGATTTGGTGTCACGATATCACAGTAGCATGGGTTCGAATCCCGGCGAGGGAAGAACCAAAAATTTGCGAAAGCAAATTTACAGATCTAACATTGTTGGGTTGATGTTTAGACGAGTTGTATATATATATATATATATATATATATATATATATATATATATATATATATATATAACACGTCAAAAAGGGTACAACATCACCATTAAATAACTATAAAATATACAAATACTAGATATTTCGGATAACAGATATCCTTCTTCAATAATAGCACGATGTCAAATGAATCATGTCAATATATTCAAACTGAGATACTTTTTCTAAATCTTGAATTTATACAATTTAAGCGAACACCACAGACGCTGATACAATTTTAAAATTTCCAAACACAGCGCAAAGATTACAAAGATATGCCAAATGAAAATAGTTATTTTCGTTGTGAACTGGCACAACTCTAGATTTCCAAAGGTTGTGACAGTTGAGATGTTATAACTGCATTGAGGGCAGTCCTCAACCAAAAAGATCAAAAATGTCCTAACCGAACCAAGATGGTATGAATTAGACAACGGTAGGGCAATTACAACAGAAACTACATATTTAAGCCTCCCAAACGAATAGCAGTCTAATAATGATTGAAAAAATAAGTTTTATATAATGAGGTAAAATAATTGAACGTGGCAACGTACTTATACATCATCCCGAATCAATGGAAACCTGTAATTTAAACTGTTATTTTTAAAAATAATTTCGAACTGTAAAGCCAGTACTAAATCCGGCGTTGTTTGAAACAGGTGGTCACAGGAAAATGGGGGACTCGTTCTATGTTTTTTCATTTATGACCTCTGGGAAACTGTCCGTAACTTTCTTATCCAAAATCTTTCCCGAGCGACTCTGTCGACCTTCGACCAACCCTCGTTGTGGTTTATGATTGTGATGGTAAGGTTTTTGAGATCAGCTTGTGTGTGTCCAGGTGATCTCAAATGACGACTTACGGGTAGGTCGGGTTTGCAAGTGTAGTCACTTCGATGACCATTCATGCGTTTGTTAAATGGCTGCCTTGTCTCGCCAACATACTGCATGCCACATCGACACTGAAGGAGGTATACAACATTCTGGGTTTTGCAAGTTACATTGCAATATATAGTGTACACAGATCCAGTCGAGTGGCAAGTGAATGTTTGAGTATTCAGTATTTGTTGACAAGTCAGGCAACGTCTGTTACCACATGACTTGCACCATCCTGCAATTGAACAGCTTTTATTTGAGGAGACGTCAGCTCTAACAAATAAGTCTTTCAGACTTGCTGGTCTCCGAAAAGCTAAGACAGGAGGATTGGGAAAGATCTTGGATAATTTAGGGTGTTTAGCAATAGTTTGCCAATTGGCACGAATCAAACGTGAAAGGTTATTAAAGGCTGGATTGTATGTAAGAACAAACGGGACTATTTTGCTGCGCTTCTTCCGTTTGTACTGTAAGAGGTCATTGCGGCTGTTATTGTTAGCGCGCGCAAACCCCTTATCTATGTCCAATTTCTTATAACCTCGTTTTGTCAAAAATCTGCGAAGTTCCTGTAACCGTTTCGTGACAGCCTCCTCAGAGGAGCAAATCCGCTTGACTCTGAGAGCTTGACTGTACGGGATACTTTTTGTACAGTGTTTGGGGTGACAGCTTTGGGGAGAAAGGTATTGATGTTTATCTGTGGGTTTACAGTAGAGGTCTGTCAATATGACACCGTCCTTTATAGATGTGGTGGTGTCTAAGAAATATATCTTAGAGTCGGAAATTTCATACGTAAATTATATTGAATGGTGGGCGTTGTTTGCATGTCTGATGAAATCATCCAGTTTTTGTTGAGATTCAATCCATTTCATGTCAACATCATCAATGAAACGGAACCAAGACAAAGGTTTGGATAAAGATGCTGCAATAATTTGTTTTTCTAATTTGCCCATGAAAATATTGGCGTAAGACGGTGCCATTTTCGTCCCCATCGCTGTCCCGTTAATTTGAAGGTAATGATCACCATTAAAGGTGAAATTGTTGCATTTCAGGACCAGAGTAACCAGGCTTGGCATTCTCTGGCTTTAAATAACCAATTGTATCCTCATTTATGTGATACAATTGGTTATTTAAAGCCAGAGAATGCCAAGCCTGGTCGATTGTATCTTCTTCCTAAGATACACAAGGTTAATAACCCTGGTAGACCCATTGTATCCGCAAACGGCCATCCGACTGAAAAAATCTCGGAATTCGTCGATTTTCATTTAAGATCTCATGTAGAAAATCTTCCTTCCCACATTCAAGACACTACAGATTATCTTCGTAAAATGGAATCCATGAACCCTCTTCCTCCGGAAACCCTCCTTGTCACTTTAGATGTCACCTCATTGTATACCAACATACCTCATGATGACGGCATACAATCTTGTAGGGAAATATGGGACTCGCGCAACATTTTAGAACCACCTACTGAATATTTAGTCCAGCTGCTTACTCTGGTCCTGAAATGCAACAATTTCACCTTTAATGGTGATCATTACCTTCAAATTAACGGGACAGCGATGGGGACGAAAATGGCACCGTCTTACGCCAATATTTTCATGGGCAAATTAGAAAAAACAAATTATTGCAGCATCTTTATCCAAACCTTTGTCTTGGTTCCGTTTCATTGATGATGTTGACATGAAATGGATTGAATCTCAACAAAAACTGGATTATTTCATCAGACATGCAAACAACGCCCACCATTCAATTAAATTTACGTATGAAATTTCCGACTCTAAGATATATTTCTTAGACACCACCACATCTATAAAGGACGGTGTCATATCGACAGACCTCTACTGTAAACCCACAGATAAACATCAATACCTTTCTCCCCAAAGCTGTCACCCCAAACACTGTACAAAAGTATCCCGTACAGTCAAGCTCTCAGAGTCAAGCGGATTTGCTCCTCTGAGGAGGCTGTCACGAAACGGTTACAGGAACTTCGCGGATTTTTGACAAAACGAGGTTATAAGAAATTGGACATAGATAAGGGGTTTGCGCGCGCTAACAATAACAGCCGCAATGACCTCTTACAGTACAAACGGAAGTAGCGCAGCAAAATAGTCCCGATTGTTCTTACATACAATCCAGCCTTTAATAACCTTTCACGTTTGATCCGTGCCAATTGGCAAACTATTGCCAAACACCCTAAATTATCCAAGATCTTTCCCAATCCTCCTGTCTTAGCTTTTCGGAGACCAGCAAGTCTGAAAGACTTATTTGTTAGAGCTGACGTCTCCTCAAATAAAAGCTGTTCAATTGCAGGATGGTGCAAGTCATGTGGTAACAGACGTTGCCTGACTTGTCAACAAATACTGAATACTCAAACATTCACTTGCCACTCGACTGGGCCTGTGTACACTATATATTACAATGTAACTTGCAAAACCCAGAATGTTGTATACCTCCTTCAGTGTCGATGTGGCATGCAGTATGTTGGCGAGACAGAGCAGCCATTTAACAAACGCATGAATGGTCATCGAAGTGACTACACTTGCAAGCCCGACCTACCCGTAAGTCGTCATTTGAGATCACCTGGACACACACAAGCTGATCTCAAAAACCTTACCATCACAAGCATAGACCACAACGAGGGTTGGTCGAAGGTCGACAGAGTCGCTCGGGAAAGATTTTGGATAAGAAAGTTACGGACAGTTTCCCCAGAGGGCATAAATGAAAAAACATAGAACGAGTCCCCCATTTTCCTGTGACCACCTGTTTCAAACAACGCCGGATTTAGTACTGGCTTTACAGTTCGGAATTATTTTTTAAAAATAACAGTTTAAATTACAGGTTTTCATTGATTCGGGATGATGTGAAAGTACGTTGCCACGTTCAATTATTTTACCTCATTATATAAAACTTATTTTTTCAATCATTATTAGACTGCTATTCGTTTGGGATGCTTAAATATGTAGTTTCTGTTGTAATTGCCCTACCGTTGTCTAATTCATACCATCCTGGTTCGGTTAGGACATTTTTGATCTTTTTGTTTGAGGACTGCCCTCAATGCAGTTATAACATCTCAACTGTCACAACCTTTGGAAATCTAGAGTTGTGCCAGTTCACAACGAAAATAACTATTTTCATTTGGCATATCTTTGTAATCTTTGCGCCGTGTTTGGAAATTTTAAAATTGTATCAGCGTCTGTGGTGTTCGCTTAAATTGTATAAATTAAAGATTTAGAAAAAGTATCTCAGTTTGAATATATTGACATGATTCATTTGACATCGTGCTATTATTGAAGAAGGATATCTGTTATCCGAAATATCTAGTATTTGTATATTTTATAGTTATTTAATGGTGATGTTGTACCCTTTTTGACGTGTTATTAGACATGTTACGAAAAGATATATTCTCGACGCTGAGGTTGACAAATTAGACTTTAAATTTGGGGACGGTGTCAAAACATTGATTATAGATTTAAACAGGTAAAATTTAAATTCTGCACGTCTTGGTTACTTCAAATCACATTTATCTAGAGTCTCATTATGTAACATCCTATATGACAATTTCTTTTGTGTTATCATTGCTGGCAGGGGCGGATCCAGCCATTTAAAAAAGGGGGATTCAAACCATATGTCCCCATTCAAATGCATTGATCGTCCAAAAAAAGGGGGGTTCCAACCCCCGAACCCCCTCCCCTTTGATCCGCCACTGTCCAGCCTATCGTGACATGAAAGGTGTACGCGTGCAGGAATAAGCGGGCTAGAAAAGGGGGGGGGGGCTGAGAGTTACACAAGTTCATTCGATTCCAGATTGATAACATAAACATAGTAAGCTGGTTAGATATTAGTCAGTTTTATTTGTTGTATTAAGGTTCCTGACAAAGTTCAACCTGTCGCTCCACTAATCCCGCACAAAGCTCTACAGTCTGATTGATTCGTCAGTCTGGTGTCTCCATAAGCTTCCAATGACTCTGAAAGTTTTGAAGCGCCTTGTAGCGTGTTCGACATATACCCGATACTCTGATTTACGCAAATTCATTTTTTTTTTAAATATTTTCTTCTTTCTGCTCGTGGTTTAGCTCTAAGTTGATGGCGCCTGTAGCGGACAAAGAGGGGCGATCGAAATGGATAAAAAAAAATTCCCGCTAAGATGACAAAATTCTGGGGGAAATCGTACTCCAAACCTGGTCTAATTAAAAGCAATAGATTATACTGTTGGGCATTTTTTTGGTGTCCTAGGAAACCACTTCGAATAAATCTTATATGATTTCTGTTGTCTACAATCACCTATGTATGAATGCAATGTCCACAAAAGGCGGAGTTAATGTGTAAATGCAAAGTCATTATGCAATGCTTTTGAAACTCTGCAGGGATGTTCAACCGGTGAGTAGTGAGTCATATTTTACACAAACCTCTTATCGTTCTGAGCATGCATGAACTATTTGCCACTGGACGTTAAGCAACCAACAATCAATCAATCACAAACCCCTTATAGAGAAAGTACAAATTGAGCTGAAACTGTTTAAATTAAAACAAAGTTGGAAGGAAATAAAGGAAGAAAATACATGTCTTCGCCGCTATATGATCGGGAGTAAGTTTTCTAAAACTATTATGCAACAAGTTTTAAGTTGAAATTGCATAAAATCGTATTCTAGGTGTTTTAAAACATACCCTGTTAGATAAAAATTTAGGTGGCAAACAACTGGATCAAAATACATACACTCCTTTGTTTGCTTTTCATAACTTTATAAAAATAACCTTTACATATATATTCACGAGTAGGTATAAAACAGATTATAATACTTTGATTATTTGTAAGGTCTATTAAGGACTAGCCGAAGAATTCACACACTCCGCCCCCCCCCCCCACACATCTACTGCTGCATTTACATGACCGTGCCCCTCCCCCCACCATTTTTTGCATTATAGTTCCTTAAAACATATAATGGAATTTATTAATATCAATTTCCTATATTTCTTATGGTACAAATGTCATTGAATATTCGTTCCATACGAATTGCCTCCAAAAGGATTAATGCAGTTTTTAAATTATATTCAATGTATACAGGTAATATATTTTGTGTTTTGATACAGTCCCCACATTTAAAATGTAATTTGTCAACCTCAGCGTCGTGAATATACCTTTTCGTAACATGTCTACTATTATATTTTGTAGTGTACAGAATCATATTACATGATCCATCGCCCTGTAAGATTGATCGTTGACTATTTATTCAGTCATTTTATATATATATATATATATATATATATATATATATATATATATATATATATATATATATATATATATATATATATATATCTGTGTCAAGATACTACTTGAATGTTAACACAAAATTGTACGTCTATGGTTTTGAAAGCTTGAATCATAAATTTGCCAACAAGTGTAGTTCTAAAACGACACGCATTGTTAAATTCTAGTCTTGGTGAGAATGGTGAGGTGTTAACGTAGAATGTGTTACATTAAATACCAAATTATACTTGGCGATTATCTTAGGCCAATAGTTCTTTTTTTTTGAATATATGAACATCCATAATACGCAAACAATTAACTAGTCTTGCATGATTTCGATGACAGAACGATGAGGACATTCTAATCACCAAAAAAAAAAATGCCGTTTATGGATTCCATCTTACTTTGTATTCTTACTTTCAGCTGGCTTATACACTCGAAATAAAAAAAACAACTAGCGCATCATCTAAATATAAAACGATACATATAGTGATGAAAATAAAATCTAATTAGTTTAGCTATTTCCATTAAATGTTTTAAGTAAGCTACATGTTGAGATGACCTATGCAAAAAAATATATCACCTACATATTTATTACGAGAAACGGCGCTCAAATATGAATACATGACGAAACAAAGTTGTTTTCATGTAGGCGTGTCAAATGGAAAACTGATCATGTTGTTTTCATTTATGTATATGATCTCAGAACAAATGACTTTCTCTCCTAAAACATACTTTTTGTTTGTTTCAATCACAAAGAACCGGAATATTCAGAAGACGAAAGGGTAGCTACGTACTCATCAGAAACAAGTAGGAAAAGACCGGACGGTAAGTGATTCACAGTGTTTGAATGATTTATAGTAACTTGTAACATCAAGTCCTCGGATCATCGAAAAAAAATTATTAGATCGGTTGTTAGCAATGCATTTTTATCAATTATTCTATAGGTTAGTTATTTACCTCACATATATCGCTATGCAATAATAAACTTATCAGGAAATAAATTTAAGATATATGTATATAAATATATATATATATAATGACTGAATGAATAGTCAACGATAAATTTTACGGGGCGATGGATCATATAAACATGATGCAGTACACTACAAAATATAATATATAACAAGTCTAAAAGGGTACAACATCACCAAAAACACAATAAAACGAACAATATGTTAGATATTTCGGATAACAGATATCCTTCCTCGGTAATTGCACGATGACAAATGAATCATCTCAATTCAAATTAAGACTCTATCAAAATCTTGAATTTATAAAATGTAAGCGAACGCTGGAACAATTATAAAATTTCCAAACACACCGCAAAGACTACAAAACTATGCCAAAATAAAAATAGTTATTTACGATGTGAACTGGCACAACTCTAAATTACCAAAGGTGGTGACAGTTGAGATGTTAAACAACAACTTACTAAGGTTAAGTAATAGAACGTGGCAGTTAGCTTCTTGGAGAAAAAAATATAACTCAAGCTTTTTTTTCTGATCTTGTCTAACTTGCATTATTTTTTCATCATGACGTTATTAAAATTGAGGGATTATAGTTGAAGAGATAATTAGGTAAATGCGATAAAGCAGTCAGAAAAAACACATATTATAATATAATATACAAGTCTTAACTAGGAGAGATTCAAACAGCTCTATTATAAAATAATTATTAACATCGAACAATAATTTTGGAGAGTTATAGATTTGATTTTGACATAAATATTTCAAACCATGGACAAAGATGGAAGTTAATGTCAATATTATACTTTCATGTTCAAACACATTTTGATAGTTCAACCCTTGCATTTATGCATTCTTGGTGTATATCTGCACGAATGAAAGATGAAAATACCGATGTGATATTCCAATGCAAAATTTCAAGAATTTACAGTAGGAAAAATAAAAGACCTTTAAAAAAATTACAGTAAAAGAAAGAAAAAAAGGAAAATCAGCAGCAGATATACCACCCATTTTTTCAAATGACTTTTTTTATATAATTTTATTTAATTAATATTTGAGTTCATTAATAAATACATTATATCCGTACCCTTTATTATTTGTTTTTTTTTTCTAAAATATAAAAAAAAATCAAACAATTTCGTTAGTAGACAAAAAATCAGATTCGATAAACGCATGCAACATAGTCATCAAAACACTTGGAAAGTTGTTTATATATATTATAATCAAATCAAGATATGTATTAATTTCGATTGGTTTATCGAAATTTAAATGTTTTTGCATGTTGATAGTTGCTATTAATGAGCACTGTAACACAAACTATTCACTTAGCAGTTTCCCTGAAAAGATGTTGTGAATATTATTAAACTATGTTTAAATTGTAAAATGAAATAAAAAAATAACTTGTTAAAATCATTTTTGAACTTCAAACAGACAGAAAAACTACATTTTAAATACACTTGAATTGCTAAGTTGTACTTTAAAACAAGTGCATGTAAAACTTTATTGTATAAAAAACACTATCAAAATCTTCAGAAAATTACTGCTATTGAATATTTGTTTTCCCACCAATGTATTCCCACATGCAGTGACATGAACTTCGAGACCTCTGGTTAGATTGCGACCAGTGTCGATCATTTCGGTTTGAATAGATTGAGATAAAGGTAGACATTAATGGGCAGCTATTCAACAACACATACAAATCATAGTACTAAGCGTAAACTTAGTCTATTGTTATGGAAAAATGCGTCTACAGAATAAACTCAAAAATGTCTAATGAACAAAAATTACGGAGTAACAATATGTATAACAACAGGGACATTTGATTTAATACTATTTATTGTTAACAACATCCTAAAAGGCACAAGAGTTCGATCGGTAGAAATTTTTAAAGGAGGTGTAATATAAAACAGTAGAAAGAACATATTTCACTGTATAGAATAACCGTAAAATAATTGGTGATAATGGATGACGTCGAGTGACATATTAAATGAATATTCATAACAATTACAATTACAATAACAATTACAATTACAATTACATGTAAATATAATAAGAGTATCAACCCTTATATGTCCTAGTTCGACACGCTGAGCCAGTTTTAAGCATTAGTTCACACAAATATCAGTTTGCAGGAAGAATAGTCACCCTACCTGGAATGATTTCTGGCTCCGAACCGACAAATCTGTTATTAATAAATACCACAAGCATTGAATAAGCAAATACATGTACAATTGTTTTTGTCTTTGTTAGACCTGGTCCATATTTGAACCAAAGACCGCCTGGTCGCATGGAGAACACACACACGAAACAAACAACGAGAGCGATAGTAAATCATATCATACCGACTAATGTAACTAATGTACAGAGATAAATAGAATACAGTTTCACAACAATTGCTTACTTACTAACTTTGAAGGGGTGATACTGAGATAAGTCATATTAAATCATTTTGGAAACTATACGTAAATATGGATGGCCGTCTTCTGAATATATTTCATGAATGAACGCCTTTTGCTAAGTCATTATTGTTGCAACAATTATGTATGGGTTCATATGTTGCCAGCTGATGCACGGCTTATGTCTGTCTTTATTCAATGTATCATCAGGTTCCAGTGATATTCCAATTTCCACGTCCTTCCTCAATGTCTACATATTTTTACAAGCTTGACCTATTGCATTTCATTTAAATGTTCTCGTCATGAGCCTGCATGGGATATTTGCCACTGGAGGTAACGCAATCAACAATCAGCCAAATCCATAAATTGTGCGATGTACATATTGTACCAGAAGACAAGATCTTGTAAAGTGTCATAATGTAAAATTTTAAATTAGATAACTCAATGTAGTGCAAACTTTTTTTTATGGTTTTGATATTAACTACATAACTAAACATATATATATATATATATATATATATATATATATATATATATATATATATATATATATATATATATATATACATTTTTACTACGTTTCTTATCTAAGATTTAATTGCGATTAATGATAAAAGGTTTTGCCGGACAATTTTAAAATTAAGAAACTTGAAGGTAAAATGCTGTTTTCAAGTTATTTGTTTACGTTACATTTAGATGCAAAAAGGGATGACGGACTTCGATAAAAGTTTTTGTTTTCATATAATACATTGTATTTCAATTTGAGAATGATGATCAACCTTGCGAAAAATTCAATATATACACGCTTTGATCGGACCAAGTATGACTGCTATTGTCACAACACTCAGCAAAGGACAAAACGTCACATAAATTTAACATCTTTAGGTCTTCAACACATACCACAAATTCAAATAAAAAAAAGACGATGTATCTATTGATTTGACTAAAAAAACATCATTTACTATTCTGCTTTTGCACAAAAAACGTAGTCTAAGAAAACTATAGCAACAAAACCAAAATGAATATTTACCTTAGTTTTGTGACGGATAATATGCATCTAGGTCTGTTCAATTAGAAGTTGTGACACATGACGTTTAAATAGCTTAATTGCTGGAAAAGTTTACTTTATGCATTTATTTCATGATTACTCACAGATTTGAAACATCAAATATATATAACAAGAAGTTTTTGGTGCACAACATTCGTTTGACAGTTGTGAATGAGGTCTGTAGAGAATTTTTGATTTCCTCTTTTATAAAATAAAAAATCGCTATATTGAAAAGTCGGAACTCAAAAAGATAACTTTACTCCTTAATTTAATAAAACTACATGTGTATCTTATGGTCCTATATAAATTGTTAAAAACATAAATTAAATAAATAAATAAATAAGTAATGCCATTTCATCTTTCCGTTATAAATTAATGCAATTCGCATGATAAGGTAACTGTAATTTGTCTATATCATTATTGTTACATCATCATTTGTGTTAAATATATTCAACTCGACTAATTCAGGGTAATTAGGTTTCTGCAAGTGTTTTAAATGTGTTTTTCCTACGCTTTTGACAGTTTGTAAACCAGTAAATGTGCAATGATCTATAACGATTAAGTTAATACTGACATTAAAAGATCTCCTCACAACAGGGCTGTTCGGAGGTCTTTTAACATCAATATTAACTTATCATTGAGCTTTTAATTTTTCAAAACATTAACTGTTTACAGACTTACTAGAAACCAGGTATAGTGTAATTTCCATTAAAGAATACAAAGCAAACGACGACTCAGAATTAAGTTTCGAAGAGGAAGAAAAATTCTTTGTAATTGGAAGAGAATCGAAGCGATGGCTAATCGGAGACTTAAACGGCAGAAGAGGGCTTTTCCCTGCCGAATATGTAAAGGTATGTTACATTGGTTGTGTCGTCGATCGAATTAAAATTACAAGTTATACACATACAGTAAACCAAATACATTATCAGTGTTATGACTACATGATTTAAAACTACCAAGAACATCCGATAATAAAAATATATTTACTATGCTATATTTGATAATTAAAGTCTCACTATGGTATTCGTCAAATTCAAAACGCAGTATACATGGTGTGCATGTCTTAATTAAAGACTCAAGGACGTTGTGCTAAATATTGATAAAATGATAAAAATAGCAAACTCCAACTAAAATTCAAAACGAAACATTTCTTAACAAATAACATTAACACATGACCAAACACATAAAACGAATGGAAACAATTATCATATTCCTGACTTGAAACAGGTTAATGTATATACAAAGGTGGCTTAAACCTGGTTCTATAGCTAACTTAACTTATCACTTCTATGAAAGTCACATACAATTCCATTATATTCACATCAATGTTTAAACAAAACAAACATACATAACAGATAAATATGGCAAGGTGCATGTAGTAGTAAAGCAGTCAACATTGAGTTAATAATCATGATCATAAAACGATCATTATCCACTTCAATTCTCAACTGTTCAAACAATGTCAATACAAGAAATACTAGCATCCTTAGATTAGATTGGCTAACAACCATGACAACGATTGCGCTTAATACAAAATGTGTCAACACATTTATATCTAAATTGAATTACAAAAAAAGACATTCTTTTCTAAAATAATTAAAATTTTAGAGAAAAGGCAAAAGTCAGATAAATCAGTGAAGATGATATTGTAAAAATGGGAAATTTGTCAAAGATACAACCACCCGACTAAGAAGCAGACAACAGCCGAAGCTCATTAATGGATCTTCCACACACCACGATAATCCCAAACCTGGAGGTGGTCTTAAGCTGACTCCAAATCGTGTACTAGTTCAGTGAAAACAGACGTCATACTGAACTCTGAACATATGACTTGAAATAAAAAGAAAGTATATACGACTTCCCAAGGCAAGAGGCTCCTGGCTTGGTACAGGCGCAAACATGCGGCCAGGTTTAACATGTTTTGTGAGATATCAATTCTCCCCTATACCTCTAGCCAATGTAGAATTAAAAAGACACATAACAATGCGCACAGTGAAAAAGTTTGAACTACCTTAGCTGTATTTGGCACATTGATTTTGAATTTTGGGTCCTTAATGCTCTTCAATTTTATACTTGTTTGACTATATAACTATTTTAATCTGAGCGTCACTGGCGAGTCTTAAGTAGTCGAAACGCGCGTCTGGCGTATAACATTATAATCCTGGTACCCCTGATGTAAAAGGAAGTCCAAGTCCGATGGCAGAATACTTTTATAAATGTAGGACTCTATATTTAAGACATATGCGTTTCAGACATTACAATAATCGTCAACAATCTCATGTGTTCAAAGTTTCATGATTTTATGTTTTAGAAAATTGAATTCAATAAAGAAGTGAAAGGTATGTTTCTCTTTATTAAATTCAATGTGATATTGAATGTATTTATAAAATATTCAACCCAGGAATCAAAGAAAGTGTGTGTTTTCCGAACAAATTGTCAAACTGCTAAATGTTACGGTAAAATTCGGGCACAATTGATACGTATTATCAACAAATACAATTATATATTCCCTGTATCTGTAACTTGAACAAACTGAATTCCTACAAAAAACGAGGTGCCATTTCCTCGTCAACAGTTTCTTTAGTTCAAATACATAATATTACAAAATTAATATCTTTGTATAAGACAATATCTATTATGCGACATCAGTCGGAGAAGCCCTGCAAATGACTTGTGTTTAAACATTATATATGTATAAGTTTATAGAATATTTCGTTTCATAAAAAAGTAAGATCACAAAAATATTGAACTCCGAGAAAAATTATAAACGAAAAGTCCCTAATCAAATGCAAAAATCAAAAGCTCAAACACACCGAACGAATCGATAACAACTGTCATATTCCTGACTTGATACAGGCATTTCAATCCTTATTGAGAAAATGGTGGATTAAACCTATTTTACAGCGAAACAAACCCCTCACTTGTATGGCAGTCGCATCAAATTCAATTATATTGACAACGATGCGTAAACAAAACAAACAGAAATGATAGGTAAACATGTCAAGTATATGGTTACAGCAGTCAACATTGTGTAATGTATATCACTATGCAAACAAACAAATATGTAACAAAGAGTACAAATAATAAAAAGATGATTCTTAACTAAAGAAACAAACGTAGATGCACCATACTTGGTTTTCAGCTGCCTTATGATCTGAAGTTTTAGTGTTTCAAATGTCAACTTAACCAAACTCACCCAGTCTTGATTCTTTTTGAAATTCTGCAGACTAGTCCTGAATTTGTTTGTAACATTGTTTTGTTTATTTAGGTTGAAATCTCATTTTTTGTTTGAACAGTAATCTATTGTTAAACATTCTGTTCTGAAGTCAACTTCGAAAGCTTCTATATATGCATGTTGATCAACATTTTCGGACTCACATTTACTCATTTTGTTTTCTTATTCCAATGCAGATACTAACAGTTACTTGCTTTATTCATTTTGTTTGTTTCTTTCATTGTTAGAACATTACACATTTCTTGATGAAAATACTGAACAAAAGAAACATTATTACGATGATTTGGAAAGCAGAGTTGTAAGTCATTAAAAAAGTTAATATAACACTATAAAATAAATGTGCACGACTATGTTTTTCATTCCGTATTGAATAAGGTATATTCAATTAGCATACGTACTTTTCAGAAATAAATACAATTAAGGAATAGAAATTTCATATTTTATGTATCTAAATATGTTTTTTGATTAGTTCTTATACATCAGCTCTTATAAATCATACACATTTGTATTGCTATTCATTAATTTATAAATAACAATGCATCAAACAGATTTCACGTGTATTTTATTGTATTGTTCTTTCTAAATTCAAGCTTTCAGATAACATGTGTAAATTACTAATGAAACTATTCGGTTCAAACATTTTAAATACAAATATTGAATGTTATATACAGATTATTTTGAAATGAATGTTTTGACAATCTGTGTTATCAAAGGGCTCTTCTGAACAGATATGTCTTTAAAGATGACATTCAAATTAGTTTTATCAAGTTTCACAAATAGAACGCGACAAGGACAGCAATACATGTTCAAAAATAACAAATCTACGCACGGAATATGAAGAATTGCACATCCAAAGATATTGCGAATAACATTGTCGTGCATTATAAATACTAAACTTATTGTAATAAATTATAATCCCTTTTCTCAATCAACAAAATCTGTAATATGTTTTGTAGAAATTTAATGATAACATTTGACATAGGAGACAAGAATGGTCTATAAAACAATTAAAAAATGATCATGATAATAGATACATTTTTTATTTCGTATTGTAAACAGCATGCGTACCTCAAAAACAGTTACATTCATTGCTCTCTTTTTTTTCTTTCTTTTTAGAGGAAATATTTTTCATTAACTGATCATCGTGTATATCTTCTGTTGTACATATTTGATATCCTGGCTACAAATTACCAATATATAAAGAAATATGGTATTGTTAATTGTAGGAACCTAATGAAAGTGTAGTGTCCAGTACAGACGTATACACACTTAAGAGAGGAAAGAGAGGTGTGTAAAATGTAAATCTATTATTGGAATGCATCAAACCAATGATATGTCTTCAGACATTACTTTTGCAATTTATCATTATTTATATTATTAGATAAATGAAACTGTGGTATGAGCGTCAATGAGACAACTCTCCATCAAAGTCACAATCTATAAAAGTAAACCATCATAGGTCAAGGCAGGGGCTTCAACGTGGAGCCTGGGCTCAGAACAAATAGCAAGCTATAAAGGGACTCAACAAATACTAGTGTAAAACCATTCAAACAGGAAAACCAACGGTCTAATCTATATTAAAAAAATGAGAAACGAAAAACACTTATGAACCAAACAAACACACGACAACTACTGAACATCAGATTCCTGACTTAGGACAGAGCAAAACGATTGCAACGGGTTTAAACGTTTTAATAGTACCAAACCTGCACCCTTATCTGAATCAATACGGTAACATTATAACATAGCACGACACACTGTAACATATCATTTGGAATGGCTTTACTCAATTAAAGAACGAAGTCACACTTGTGAACGTTACCATGTTTATCAAACGTGTACTTGACAATTGTTGTAGGGGTGATAGGAAACATAAAGTACATGTAACGTCGAAATAAAAAAAATAACAAATAACAAAAAACAGTAGAAACCAAAAGTATAATCTGCTTGTACAAAAACATGCTGCTGACAACATGCATTTGAACATATGAGATCAAATACACCTACAAACTTTCTTAAGCAATAGATGCACGGTATAAGACACACCACAAAATTAAAAAAAAAAACTTTATGATAGATTTGCAATGAGACGACTCTCTGCCAGAGACCAAATGTCACAAGAGGCTTACAATTAAAGCCGCCGTAAGGACTTGATCAAAGAGCGAAAACCAAATCGCGCAGCCATACACATGATACAAGACATAAAGTGACAGTTGTTAAACGATTTAAACGAGAAAAATTAACGGCCTGATTTATAAACAAAATAATAAACAAGCACAAAATGTTATACATTAATAAACGACAAAAAATAATTACAGTCTTTCTCATTTTAACCTGTTTACCAAAGAACACCATTGCTATCCTTTATAACAATATTTTTAATGGCAGATTTTTGTTCAAGCTCAACGTTTTTTCTTCTGAAATTATTTACATTGGTGTAATACTATTATATTATTCGTCCCGGATTTTATTGATTTTGTATTTACATTTGCTCATAGATCAAATGTATTCGTTGTGTGTAAATTCACTTCTGTTAATATGTCTTTTGATTAAATTAAGCCATTTCAATTAATATTTTAAAGTGTGTCTTTATATGTTGTGATGTTACAATATTGTTTCAGACAGTGCTGACGGTTTGGTACCATTAAAACGTTTAAACCTGCTGCAATTGTCTGCACCTGTCTAGATCTGATTTTCAGGAGTTGTCGTTTATTGATGTGGTTCATATGTGTTTCTTGTTTTTTTATATAGAGTAGTAATAGTTTACTTTTTTAATTTGTGACTTGGACGGAGAGTTGTCTAATTGACACTCATACAACATCTTCTTAGATCTATTTAGTACAAATACTGTGGTGCGGTAATATATGTTTGCCTGCTCGCCTATCCTGTCATACACAATGCACACATCAGTAGGAGAAGCTAGTGTTGCAGTGCTTTCATATTCAGATCACTATAAAGCATAACATAACTAATGAAGAAGAAAAAACAATAGAAAAGAGGAAATAGATAAGATAAAACGCTCTTACCGTAAGCTAGTTCCAGGCCGATAATAACTTATATCAAGTCATGTATATAAGACTATCATGGTAATCAGTACGCATACAGCTTCAAATGGGTTCATTATTTTAACACGTAATTAACAGTCAGAGAAAAACATGACCTTTTGAAAAGCAACAATAAAGGAATTATACAGTTGCTAATGTGAAGATTGATTTATGGAAAGCGAGTTCTTTTGGATACATACATATAGCTTTCGATAAATTTTGATAATTTAACGAACAATTTTTTTTTATGGTTACTTTAAATGTTATTAAAAGTATCAATTAAATGGAACTTATACATGTTATATGGGTCTTCACTGAGTTTACCTTACACTTTAATTCAAAACAGCATATGAACAAAACTGCTATCAAATTTGATACGTTGGTGCCCACGTGAATGCCTAAAACGTTGTCGATAAACTGAAGTTCCGAAACAAACATCTATTTGTTGGAAACGTAGCATTTTCACCTTTTGTATATCGACAGAAGAAGGCTTATATGAGTTGCAGCAGATATCATAACAAATTAAATTCAAACGGAAATGTAGGAAAAAAAGGAAACTTTTGTAGAATTGTAATAACTATTCATTATCGATCGACAGTAGTGTAAAATGGCAGTAAACGTGCATCTTAAAATTGGATCCAGTTTACTGACATAAATGGGTAATATGTCATTGTGTATAGTGGTTGTCTGTTTGTCTACAGTCTTTTTTAAGCTATGTCGTTTGTTTTCGTGTGATTGGATTTGCATACGGTATCTGTTCCGCCATTCTATAACTGTTACATCGAAATGAGCAGCAAATCTTTACACAATACAATTTTGTTTGCACGTTTTGTTATAATTTGAATTGAGGTATCAACGTATTCGTGTTATAATAACATGGAAATAAAAATCGAGTTTATAAATATGTTGCCATTTGATCTTTCTGAAATTTTATTTTTTAAGATTCGTTGTATGAAAAAATTGGCAACACTTCTAGAATCCACAACACCTCACAGCAATTAATTCCGAGTCAATTACGAGAAATGAGTAAATGCTCTGTCGATATTTACAACAAATGCTGACAGACTGGAGTTGAAAGGCGAAAGAAGGTTCGAATAATTGTAGTTGGGCCAAAAAAGACTGGGAAAACATGTCTTATAAGAAGATTATTACGAAAAGGAATTGATGATGTTGAACGTACAAGTGGTGTAGAAATACATATTTTAAAATGTAAAGCAAAACTTCGAGACAGAAAATGGATTTGCCACGAAGGTATGCCTTTAAATAGTTTATGTTGATATGTAAACAACACATTTGCAGTACCATAACAATATCTGACATTTTAAAGAGAATTGATCATGATATTCTAACTCCATTTAGTTAAAATAACTTGATGTATAATAATTGATAGATAAGCAAATCACAGCAATATTTTTTGCATTAGGGCATCGATTATTATTGAAAAGCATGTATCATTGAAATGCACATATTATTTTGAATAGGAATAGTGATATAATTCACTTTGAGCAGCCAGTCTGGTTCAATTTTGTTAAAAAAAAAAGTTAGGGAACAGTGATGATGAATTATTCACTTGTAAATGAATAATTCGAACTTATTGAATCCGTATGTATGATAACTTCAATTTTACCTCTTAGCTAGAGATGAATAACGCATGCATTGAGCGTGTTGGATTATTTAAAGAAAAAAGATGTCAACATTGAAGAGAAACAAAGATTAATCAATTGAGTGGCTGATCCGATACACAAAAAATATTCTTGTTCAGGTCAAAACGATGGTTAACATACATTTTAAATCTATAATATGAAATTAAATAGGCCTAGAAAAATCCAAATTCACGAGTTCGTTTCTATCTATATCTATAGTTATGTAGATATCGCTTATATGATAATTGGAGGTCTCCGGAGGTCAACTCAATAGCTAATTAGATGGCATCTAGACTAAAATAAATGAGAATCGAAGTCACATTTTCGCGGGCCCATGTCCTGTAAATTGTTTATTTTATACTTTTTGCATTATGGTAAAATGTTTTACATTGTTATATAAATGAAAAATGGGAATTTAAGTCAAATCGGTGATCATGAATTTGACAACTAGTGCCCCTTTTTGTTAAATGTATACCATTGGTTTAACTCATAAATGCCTAGTGTCAGGCAATTTAACTTAAATAACACTGTGCATTTCATTAAATTCACATAACTTATATAATGTTTCTTGCTTTTCTTTCAAACCTCGGATCTGTTAAGTCTTATATTCCTACTATTGCACAGTATCAACATCCTTCAAAATTAGAGCACGACGCTATTGCCTGCTTTATACTGTTCTTATATGAACAGTAAATTAAACAAATGTTACGATAGAGACATTCGGCATAGTAGGTTTTACAGAAAAAAGGGGATACACTTGAACACTTGACTTGAAATAAAACCGCTGGATAAGACCAATTTGTTTTCTTTAACAAGGTTAACTACGGAAGCCTGTCCCACCTACGTTATTTGTGTTATCCTAAAGACCGTATACCATTCTACTAGGTTAGAGAATCACAGGTAGTAATCAATATCCGGAAAACAGCTGCGGAACAATCTGATTATGAACGTTACATGTGTTTGGTTGCTTATGTATGCTTCTTTATTTATGAATGTCAATGAATTTGCTCGGTATGTAGCGGCTCGTTTCAAGGTAATGTACAGTTTGAAACAACGATGTATTATAAAAATGTTAGGTTTTTTCTAGCATTTTGAAAACGTATTTCATTGACTATTTTTTTCGTGATATTTAAACGTTGTATTGCATGTATCTTATATCATGTTTTGTAAACACTTATTATAGAATCTACGATCCAAGAAAATGTAAACTCTAGACTTCTGAGGACAATTATAGAAACTGCAAAGAATATAAAAGGAGTGGACGAGACAGATGGGGAGGTTGTTCAGCAAGATAAAAGGGCCATACAAGCTAATTATAATAAACTGAAAGTCTACATAGAAACTGACAAATTTCACGAAGCATATGATAAACATAAATCTGCAGATATAAAAACCAATGTAACAGAAAACACTGGATACAGTTATGACGAAGAACTCCGTGATCTACGTGAAATTTTGAGGGCACCGCTTGATCTAGAAGACACCGTGCAGATTGATTTCTTGGACTTTGCCGGGGATCAAGAATATTATAATACGCACAAGGCCTTCTTGTCAAAAGATGCAATTTACATTGTAACATTTAATGTTGCAGAAAAAGAAAATGACATCACTTCAGATGATGCAAGATGTAAGCTTATCTGATTACTCTATTACTTTATATATGTATCGTATGCAATTTTCTGACATTACTGTATACACAGAAATCGTAAGAGGTACATGTAATTTATGGTATAATAAAACATTAAACTGTTTACACTTCGTTAAAGATAACACAGCTATTTCCATCAATACTTTTCACATTTGAAATGAAACAAGGGTTTGTCAAATTTTGTTCTCGGGGAAAATGTAGTTACCAAGTCACGGAAATAACAGATTATAGTCATTCGTTCCGTTAATTGATATAGTTTTGATTTTATATAAATGCATTGAATCAACCTAAAAACAAAATTTAAGTAAAAATAATTAAAAAAAATGGTTGAAATTGAACAGGAGAATACTTTTATTAGAAAATCATATGTTTTGTATCAAAAGAAAGTAAATTAGCACATGACCGATAAGTTTATCCTGTTTGCTATCATCATGATCATACAAAATAAAAAAAAATTAAAAAATTAAAATAACTTACGATAAAAAAAAAGCGGAAGAGTCCAAATTATATTTCTATGTATACAAAACATCCGATGTTGATACATTTCATGTCCTTACCTACTACATTTAGCAACGACAGGTTTAAAAGACTCATCTTTGTCAATATTTTCGATGAAAAAGATTAAACGTAAACACACAATACAGTAGCAAACATATGTTGGATAATCTAGTACTCGTTTTCTTTTATTATTTCTAGATAATTTAAAGTATTGGCTAGAAACAATCAGGTGCTATGGTACAAATGAAAATAAAAGCACAGATAGGGCGCAACTTGATCCACCAGTATTTATAGTTGGAACTCACAAGGATATGTTTGAGGTAAAATGCATGTTAAAAATATATATACACCTTAGATACAGATATATTATACAATTACAATAAAGAACATAAAGGGGTAGGGGTAGTGCGACATGTTGCATTTACACATCACTTATCAATAAATAAGTAAACAAACCTTTTTAACAAAAAAACATGCAAACGAGAATTTATCCATCCTTTGTTTATAAAAACACTTATTCCTGTATCTTAAATATGCCCAATGATAGAAATAGTAAATTATGAAATAAAATATAACTTAACGTCGCTTGTCACTGGAGAAGGACTACGTTTGCCACTAGTTAAGGATCTTCATACCCTTCAAGAACACCTGCAATCACACGTTGTTGTTGGTGGAGTTGTTGTCTTCAGTTGTGTTTGTTGTGTTTTGTTTACTAGTATATGTCTTTTATTCGTTTTTCGTTTTTTTTTACAATGGCATTGTCAGTATGTTTTGACTGTGAGTTTGAATGTATCTTTTGGTATCTTTCAGTTTAATGTTGTATATGCATATTATAATGTGATGTTGTCTTTTATGGTTTTTTTCTGTAAGTTATATAATATCAGTACAATCTTAACCGGGTTAACGCGCTTTGCTACACAGGTACGCAGGACTCGATTTTTAAGTATGGACAATGATGTAAACTGTTCACACGTTTACCATGTTTACATGTAAATTTATTTCTGTTATTTCCGATATCCCCATCAATTTAAGAAAATAATGTGAGGACACATAAGAAAGAACTAACGAATTACAAGGTTAAACAGTTGACATTCGCACGCATGTATTTGGCAGACATTGCATCTCATAACTAATATCTAAAGAGCAAATTTTACAATCGTAACCACATACTGTCACTTTGTTATATTTCTTTTTTCTCACTAATTTAGTTTTTGTTTTTCCCTTCGCTAATTATAGGCATTTTCATCGATTGTATGTATGTTCATGTTTGTATCTTTGTCTTTATGTACATTTTTGTATCTTTGTTTCTGTATATATTTTTCAAATCTTAAGTAATTTTTTTCAAACTAATGTACTGCTCTATATAAGCACATTCTGTTTTTGATAGAAGGCCTTTTTTCGGGAGAAAGGTGGAGGGGAGTATCAGATTTTTTTTTGTAAAATGATTAATCAGACTAAACTTCGTGAATTTTGTCATTTCCCGTGTATTTAATTTTTATACGACAATTCTTTACTTATAAAGATATTTTCGCTGGCATTTACTGATTGTCATTGCTATGGTGGAGTTGACCAGTGCGTTGAAAAAATGTCACTCGGTCATTTTGAAATTCAAATTACAGGAACACATTGCTTAGGCTGAGGATGTCATGACAATCATGAAACCTTCAAAGCGACACATGACTGAGCAAGAACGTATTTACTTCTATTTCACTATTCCACCAAACAGAAAGTAATAGTAAATACTCTATAGACTATTACACTATTACTGTTCCACCATATTATTTACCTACGAAAACATGTTTAACCCCAAATGCCCCAGCCTATTTTATAAATAACAAAGTTGAATAATGATCCCCAGTCAGTAATTATAAGCTCTAGAAATATTTCAAGTCTCAGGTACGAACCATTTGATTTGAGGTGGCAATCTGAGATATTTGAGAGGAAAAAAAATGACTCTGATTCTTGACTTTAACAAAACTCAGTTCTGGCCGTATCTGGATTGAAAACAATAGTCTTGTCCACTTTTTTGCTATTCGAAACTAAAATTTCCAACAAATTTTTTTAGCATTAAACGAACATGATGAACACAAACGGGCGTATTATTTTATTGTGACCGGGGTTTGAATGTCTGACCGGAATGTCTGTTTCGCCGGACTTATATATTGAATACTTTTTTCAAGACCAGACTGTAACCTGCCTGCTGGGTGTGGCCTTTATGTCTCCATTTGTCGACCGTCATTCATAAATTCGTTGTCATTTAAGACTCTTTCGTAGCCTTTGGTTGATTTGGAACCCCTCACTTCCTTTAGTTTTGTTGGGTGAAATATATCAACCAACATTTGGATAAAAACTGCATGTTTGTCTTTTTAACTCGTGTCGGTCGTATTGTAAATTTCATTGAATAGCCCGGCGTATATCTTCTTTATAACAAGAAATCTGTGAGTTTATGATAACGTAACTTGCAACAAACCGGCGAGAATTTCCATGTCTATTTTTTACTGACAAATCCCACATCAAATATATCAGTACATAGCTTTGGATCCATACTATCATTATATGATAGAAAATTAATAGGAAGAATACAGCATAAAAAAATGTCCAACCCTTACACTTTACAGGAAATATAAAGTATACATGCCCCACGCCAGAAACCGTTTAAATAGTAGACCTACATATTACACTTAATTCATGTCTTTTTAGCCAAAAAACGGTCCTAAAAATTATTCGCCTCGCTCCGCTCGGCGAACTATATAAAACTTCGCCCCCCCTTTCCAAAATCCTGGATCCGCCCCTGACTTCACTGATAATTATAATTAAAATTAACCTTTACCACGGAAATGAAAACAAAGTTTAAATATTCGCGCGGTACATGCCTCTTTTTTTCTTTAGAAACACAAACATTTTTCTTTGCAAATTCAAATATAATTATATTTTTAAGCAATTAAATGCTTCTCTCAACTGCACAATAGCTATCAAAAAGGTTTCCCAGTATCTTTCATATTACGTTATATCAAAATTCATTTATTCACCAGGGAAATGATATAGAATGTCGGGAAAAGTTAATTGACGAAGTTGGAAAAGCTGTGGAGAATGATATCACAAGAAAGCATGTAAGAAACTACTACTTAATTTCTTCTACGGATGATTCTGATGAACGCTTTGAAGATTTACGAATTGAGATTTTACGTGTGGCTGAGAGTACAAGTAATTGGGACAGGAAATTACCCCTTACATGGATTTATTTGGAGAAATCTTTGTTGGATGAACTAAGCAGTGGCCAATTTATTTTATCAATTGACCAAATACGTAAGTTTGCAGCAGCTACAAACCATCCGATTACTGAAGATAAAGAAATAGAATTATTCCTTTTATACCACCATGAGATTGGTACTTACATATATTTTGAAGACCTTCCGGAAAATGTGGTTTTATATCCGCAATGGCTCGCTGATGCTTTTAAAAGCATAGTATCAACCGATAAAGTTCACGTTGATATGTCCATATTGAAGGAATGGCAACACTATCGTGCAACTGGACGACTCACCGAGGAGCTGATAGAATATTTGTTTTCAGAGCAGTCACCAGAAATAAAAGAAAACAAAGATCATATTCTTAAGGTGATGGAAAAATTTGATATCATTGTTCGTCCACGGGTTATGTTGCAGTCACAAAAAGTAGTACAAGAACTTGATTATTTTGTACCTTGCATGATGCGAAGAAAGAACCTTCGCGAAATTGTCAATTCGTTTCATTGCAAGTTGAAATCCTCGTGGTTATGCGTTGAATTTGACTTTCTACCACCTCCATTGATTAGTTGTATATTAGTTACTTACAGTCGGGAATGGAGTGTTGCAACATCCCCACAAAATTTAAGTGGAGGTGAACCTATCTTTTATCGGGATTTTGCGTTGTTTCATCTCGAGGACAACGAAGACGAAATGCTGCTGATTGCATCCTTCAAAAACATTATTGAAATACAGATTTGGAAATGGGGCGAACAGAAAAGAACATATTATCATTTGAGAACAGAACTAGAATCACTTCTCCAACGCATAAGCAGGATCTTCCAAATGAATATCTCATATAAAACTAAATTGAAATGTTCGTCAGCCAAATTTGATAGTTTTGTTGGTATGGTACATATAGAGGACCTGGAACAAAAGTCACAATTCTTTTGTAAACACCACAACGACATGCATTCTACATCTGAAATGTATATTGACTGGATCGGAAAAGAAATTGAAGTAAGTTAAAATTACCTCGATTGCAAATGTATGTCCTTACGGTATATTAAATGTATTACGTCATTTTGGATTGTAACATAGCAGTTTACAATTCAGTTCTTTGTTCAAACCTAAAAAAATTGAAACAGATTGTCTGATATGTGTTAACTGTTAATTGCAATAAAGGACAATGTGTGATTTATTGCATAAGTCAAACTTCTTTAAAAAAAATCACCATATATTTGTGTTTAGTTAAATCCAATTGTCAATATGGCCATTTCAGGTCAAATAACTTTACTTTGATTTGGTAATACGACCGTTTAAATGACGTATTCTGGTTTATCATTGTCCCTCCGCCAATACGTTCGTTCGTCTGCGGTCTGTCCGTCATTAACATGCCTGACATTTACTCAGAAGTTAAAACCCGTTTGAATGAAATCTAAGTGAATCGCTTATACCATGTATACCTATTGACGTAAGCTGCTTTTTTTTTTATCTCAACTGGCCCGAAGGCCCAAGTGAGCTTTTCTCATCACTTTGCGTCCGGCGTCCGTCGTCGTCGTCGTCCGTCGTCGTTAACTTTTACAAAAATCTTCTCCTCTGAAACTACTGGGCCGAATTTAACCAAACTTGGCCACAATCATCATTAGGGTATATAGTTTAAAAATATGTGACGTCATCTGGCCAATCAACCAAGATGGCCGCCATGGCTAAAAAAAGTACATGGTGGTGACATGTAGATTTTGGCTTATATCTCTGACACCAAAGCATTTAGAGCAAATCTGACAAGGGATTACATTGTTTATCAGATCAAGATCTATCTGCCCTGAAATTTTCAGACAAATCAGACAACCCCTTGTTGGGTTTCTGTTCCCAAATTAGTAATTTTAAATAAAATTTTGCAGTTTTTGGTTATTACCTTTAATATTATTATCAATTATAGATAGAGATACACTGTAAACAGCAATAATGTTCAGCAAAGAAAGATCTACAATTAAGTCAAACATGACCAAAATTTTCAAATGACTCTTAAGGAGTTATTGTCCTTTATAGTAAATTTTAAACAATTTTCATAAATTTTTGTAAATTTTTAGAAAATATTTTCCACTGTTATTACTGGGCCAAGTTCATTATAGCTATAGATAATTGTAGCAACACGAATGTTCAGTAAAGTCAGATCTACAAACACATCACCATCACCAAAACACAATTTGTCATGAGTTTACCTGTGTCCATTGTTTAATATGCACATAGACCAAGGCGAGCGACACAGGCTCTTGAGAGCCTCTAGTTTTTTAGAAATTTTAATTGTCACAGAAAGGAGAATTTCCCAGTTTTTGGAACATTAAGTCAAAAACACTTTCACCAATTTGCAAAAAACTTTGAATTGTTTATATATAATTACATGAGCTCACTTTCGATTTCTATCCATTTTTTTTCACGTTTTCGAGTTATTGAGTGTATTTCATAGAAAATAGGGGATTTTGCAGTTTTATGACAATAACTAAAAATCTGCTTTGAGCAGATTTACTAAAACTTTGGTGACTTGTTTAAATCTATTTTCGTAACCTCCCTTTCAATTTTTTTCAGTTTTCCGACAACAACAAAAAAATGCTTTCAGCTGTTTTCATGACGCAATTGTAAATCGCTATACATGTTGTTGTAAACACCCATTAGATATTTAGGAATCTTAGATTTTACATTTCCGAGTTATGGGGTTTTAATCGTAAGAAGGGGTGATTTTCAAGTTTTCGGACGAAATCCATAAAATGCTTTGAGCAGTTTTCAAAAAACTTTGCTGACTGAATCATATCTGTTACGAGTTTTGAACAGCGGTATACTACTGTTGCCTTTATTTAAGTTACATGTAACCTCCCATTCGTTTTATTAATTTCTGATATAACATTGAACAGTTAATGAACGTTTTTCTATTATACAAACCGGGCGTATCATGCGCTCATAGCGCAGCTGTTTATTTTTTATAGGAATGATAGAAAAAATTGTAACACGTTGTATATGTAATGTGCTTGACAATTATATTGACACAGAAGACAAGTTAACAATTACCTCCTTTAAACTTTTATTTTTGAAAATCCTTTAATTTCTATTTTTTCTGTCTCAGAAGCTTACACTACATGTATTAATCCCAGACTAAAATCAAGAGGGAAAACAGCTCCAAATCTAACAAAACTTGCAATAGTACGATCAAATGCAAACAATTTAAAATGTTCACGAACAAACACTTTTACTATGGGGTGCACTAAGGCGCTGTTTTACATCTGGGTGTACTGTCGATCAAATACAGTAAGCAGTAATATTCAAAAGAAGGAATTATTTGAATTAAGATCTGGTACACTTTTCCTTGATCTTGATATGATTTGTCGTAGTAGTGGTACACAACACTGTAAAATAAATTGAGATATAGCAGGTGCGACTTATTTTTTTACTTGAATGTATCGTTTAAAAGAACTGTGATACGAAGTAACTTCTCTGGCCTGCAGTATTTTATTGCTGTTTTATCGACAGATGTGTCTTGTATCATGTGTATCATCATGTTTATTATTTGTTATATTGATTTTCCTAAACATTTAATATCAATGTATTTTCAATGATTACAAAATAAGTATGTTTACTCTTTTCAGCGATCTTTGACCAAAGAACAGATCAATGCAACGCGATTGTCAATAATTACTCTTTCAGTTCTGACCGATATTCTCTACGATCGTCTATGTCTTGATTCATCGACATTGCGACAAAGAAATGAGTGTGATGTTTCATATTTATATGCTGAACTCAGAAGACTTGGTTGTCATATGCCTACGAAAGGGACCTTTGGTGGAAAATTCAAAGACATCAAAGATGTTCACAGGAAAATTGGTGATGATATAGAACGAATTCGTCTCATTCGAAATGAAATACAACACTTGCCTTCATTTTTAATGAGCCCCGACAGGTTTATGGACATAAGACGAATGTCTCAAAATGTCGCAAAAAGAATGGAACTTCACAACCAAAAGGGCAAGACATACAGTGATGGTATTCTAGCTGTTCTACAAAAAGACATAAGCAGCCGACAAGCAGAGGTTATGGAAACTAAAATCATGTTCGGTAACTATGATTTAAAATATGTTCATGTGTGTGTTGTTTAAACATTATTGATT
The DNA here is from genome assembly GCA_037788925.1 of Mytilus galloprovincialis. Taxonomy (NCBI): domain Eukaryota; kingdom Metazoa; phylum Mollusca; class Bivalvia; order Mytilida; family Mytilidae; genus Mytilus; species Mytilus galloprovincialis. Next base: position 59,293,970 of record CM075336.1, read on the forward strand.
GCTCCATATACTTGTTTTCTTGTTACCTATGTTATTCCAATGATATTTAAATTGAATAAGGAAAATTAGTAGAACAAAGTATAAACAATAATATAACATAGACATTCATTTACAGTAGCTCGAAAGTATAAATGGTACAGTTTTCAATATCAGGTTATAACTGTAAAATATTTATAAGCGGCCATGGACCGATGAATACCATTGTCATTGTAAATTTTAATCGCATTTTTCATGCTATTGGTGCAAGTGTTGATCAGCTTTTAATGATGTTTGCAAAAAAAGTGATATATATTCTTATTTCAAGCTTACAGATCATAATAATGAATTTCACAACCTTGAAATATACCAATGACGCTTTAAACAGACCCTCTGTTGAATATAGTGTTAAGTACTTATTCTGATCGAATAGCAATGATGATAAGAAAGTCTGAAATCAAATCACATTTAAACAATGTTGACATAAATGAAATGTTATATGAAGAACCGTAAAGGGGGTTATTTTCGCGGGATGTTTAATTTCGCTTATTTTGGCAGATAAAAAAAACCGCGAAATTAAAATCCGCAATAGTTTATGCCTACTGCATATGCTTTCTAATTTTCGTATTGTAAAGGATTTTCCCGGTCGGCATGTCGATAACCGTATACAAATGTATGTTAGTTTTTACAACATATATGCAGAAGACTATTGAACACACATGTGCATGTATTTTTGATTGCTCTCCTTTGTGTATACACTCATTAATAATTGTAAATTCGAACAAGAGTATTAGGTACTCTTATCAGGTAATTTCTAATATCAATTAGTGTCTAACTATACATGATATATAAGAGTTGTAAATACTTGTGATAACTCTGCAACCTTATTAATACGTGCATCCGGTAAATTTCGTAACTTATCAACGTTAAACTTTACAAAACGTTTAAAAACCTTTGTTTTGTAAAATACAGCCATACATTATTAGTTACATAGTGTGCTAGTGACCTAATACGGTATATATGGGGTCAGTAAATTCCATATGGGGTGAGAGCGAAGAGGGGAATTTACTTACCCTGTATATATCATATTAGGTCACTAGCATACTATGTAACGAATTTATCTTACCGACTATATTTATTTGTTTAATTTAGACTAAAGTTGTCTTATTTGCTATCATAACACATCTCCTTTTTTCTGTATTAAAGTGTTCAGGTGTTCAATTTTTAGAACCTTCTTCAATTGATCTGCACTAAAAAAAACTAATGTAAACGATAAATATCTATAATAAACAACCTTGATATAACAATATTAAACAGAACTTTCAATATTTTAAATAATCAAACAGTGCCTAAGTCGCAAATTCACTACTAACCGTGTATTGAAATAAGCCCCGCCTCCCTTCTAACCTAATATTGAATATACACGGTCTTCACGAGGTCACTTTTAACCAATCATATTCCTAGAAATGTATAGGAGGTAAGATAATTAAGAATCCAAGAAAGAGGAAGACATCCTAGCTACCTCAAACTATATTACTAAAATAAACAATACGTCTGTCACTGTAGAAAACTGATAACAAACTTGATATATAGCTCAAAACATGTTTACAGTAATTTTGTTTACCTAGAACGTAAATGTATTCTTTCAAATGGACTTTTTTAAGGTTACATTGTACACATTTAACCCTGTAATCAGATCTGTGAATATTGTTTTAATCCGTATATATTTTCATAGTGTTATCAATAAATTAAAACCCAACTTAATGTTACTGTTAAACATTTGTGAATTTACAGTCCTGTAATCAGTCGACACCTGTATTGTGGCATTTCACTAGGTCATTTAGGAGATATCTGTATTGTATTTTAAGCCTGGCCGTTGTAAAACGTAGATTTTACTGTCGGAAATTGAGTTCACCTAGCGACGCGGAGCGGAGATATGTAAACGGATATTTGCTTCAGTAAAACCAAGTTTTACGAAGGCCAAGCTTAAAATACAATACAGTTATCTCCATTATAATGCCACATGTTAACATAAATTTCATTTGATAAATATTTTGTCTTTAAAATGCCATGAATATGGTGGCCGGTTAAGGCTATTTCGCGTTTTCGCGTTTTTGCCTCTTCGCCTTTCATATTCTATAGGGCGAAAACGCGAAAACGCGACGTCGAAAACGCGAAATCGAGAAAAGGCGAAGTCGAAAACGCGAAAAAGCGAAGTCAAAAAGGCGAAATTGACTTCGCGTTTTCGACTTTACCTTTTCGCGTTTTCGCCTTTTCGCGATTTTGCGTTTTCGCGTTTTATAGTTTTCAAAAAGACGAAAATGCAAAATCATTTAAATGATTCATACTTTTCAGTCTTGTCTCCAATTATATTTAAAATGTAATGTTGTAATAATAAAGGGACAACCCATGGTAAATTCACGATATTGTCAAGCCCCCATGCATTATTTTGATTCTAAGAGGACAAATAAGGCAAATATTTTGGATCGAAGCGCTCTAGGTGGAGGCAAATATTTGCCGTTCCCATAAGTATACGTACTATCAAATTGGCGTAAAAGAACGGAGCAAACTGAATTAGTGACATGCTTAAACTATTAACGATAACGTATTTAGATAGTTTTGGATGAATTTAAATGATAATTTACTATTTTCTTATATGTATAAAAAATGGTTTATATCACTTTTATATCACATTTTAGCATCGTTTGTTTACGTTTCCTTGTTGTAATGATTTCCGGTTTCACAAGCGTGCATTTTCCCGTAAAATGCTTATATGCTTAAGTCATCGTTCTATGACGTCGCGAACCCCATTCATAAAAAATCATATGACGTGGGGTACGATCGGAACAGCCCTGGCAATATATTCATATTTTACCACGGGTGTGTACGTTTGAAGGTTGTCATTTTAGAATAGTTAGTATAATAGTCCCAGTTAAAATGTTGACTTAGGAAGATAACTTCCATAAATATAGTAATGATCTGTTACACGGGTTCTTTATTTTTTATAAAACCAAGTTAATGGTACAAAGAAAGATATTTACATATAACATGTATAATAACAAACAGAATTTGCACATGACAAGTTTGCACAAAACGAACAACAAGGATGAGAGATTGATGATCAACCTGGAGAGCATATTTCTAAATTGATAATTCTAATTAATTAACACAAATTTTTCAATACCCGAATATTTTTTGAAATAAATAAAGTGCCAAATTTCAAAACAATTAATTCACTTACATAGTAAGGTTTAAGAAAAGCTCTTTTACTGTCTGTTAGATCTGTACAGTTTAGATTAAAGTGAAATTCATAACCTATCTCTTTGGAGTTACAAAGTACACAGTACCTTTCCTGTCTAATAATTCATCGCCATCTACCGGTTTCTATAGGTAACCGATGATTACCAGTTCTAAACCTACATAACGTCATTTTATCTTTATAAAGTCTAAATATTCTTCAAATTCAACAGTTTGTTACATAATGCTTTTGGAGAATTTTCCATTTCTGATCTCCAAGTATGCTACCTGTACACAAGAAGTCAACTGTTTTAACTTTGAATTGTAAATAATAAATTTGCATGTAGCCATCATTTTTTTTTATAAAGTTTTCTAATGCATATTATTTAAAAATAATACCTTTATGGTCCAAATACTCATATGGTTCAGCCGGTAATAACAAAGCGGGTATATACGCGTATGGTCCAACCATACGAGTACGGTCTGACCATACGCGTATGGTCGGACCATATGAGTAATCGCATATGGTCATGCAAGGTTATTTCATTACGGGAATTGAAAATCAGACTTTTAAGCCTGAACACTAAACACATTGAGCGTTGGAGATGTGGGAATATTGATAATTTAGTCTTACATACATTTATTTTGGTTGTTTTTTCAATTGTTTGTAGGGAAAACACTCTCAGATCTTATCTTTGTATATTTGTTTATTTCTTTGTTTGGTTGTGCTCTGTGTCCAACAATTAGCTCTTTTTATTTGAATTAATTTGACTGGTTTCACATTTTTGTCATTTGAGGCCTCTTAGTTGCTTATTATATGGCATGAGGTTTGGTCAGTTTTATGTGTTGTACAGTGACCTATAGTTGTTAAGTTCTACGCCATTTGTCTTAATTAAAGTTGCAACAGGATAAATAAAAATATATAGCTAAATGGATAAGTTAGACGTTTATAAATATGTAATACATAAGCTGTACTATACTGCCAGGCATACGGTTTTTTTTACAGAAAAGCCTAGACTTGAAATCAAGAAAACGTCTTATAAAAGTACAAAAGGACAAGGTTGTACATTAGAATGCCAAATATTAGTACCATTGCCAGATGGCGCTAGTATTCAATGGTTTAAAGGAAAAGATGATAACGGGACAAATATCAAGGATGATCCAAACTGGAAAACAAAGTATAGCGGCGCTTCTAGAGCGTTTCCATCCCTGAATATTTTAAACTGTGACGAATCGGATGAAGATTTTTATTCCAGCGTAATAAAATACCCACAAGACAGTGCAGAGTACGACGATAATGCAAAACTCGAATGGCCCACTACGTTCCTTCATGTTCGTAAAGTAAGTTAGCTTGTACACCATCTACACACATTACATTATTACCGCATAAATTTCATTGTACAACAGTTTATATCAATTCATTACTGTAATAAGTAACAAATACCTGATTAAGGCATATTAAGAAGAAATGTTCGAAATCGGTTATGACTGTCTAATAGCAGATAAACAAAGAACTTATTTCTGTATATTCAACATGTGCAACAACCCCTTATCAATACATATATTAATGTTAAGGAAAGCCTGAAACCCAAAGTAACTTTTTCGATTGAAACTGGACAACAAATAATGAATTCAAGAAATAAATCCGATGTTATTTTTTTTCCTTAATAATGTCTTATCTTAAATTAATACAGGTTTCAATTTCTTACTGTGACCTATAATCATGATAATTGCTACCTTTTACGTCATTTGCAATCAATCATTGTTCCTTTTTTTAATTCTGTGTTTATCAATATTATTATATTTTCGATCGACCATTAGCAAAACTAAACCTTTACAGAACAGACAAAATATAAGGCGTCATGTAACTTTTCGTGTTCGGTTTATCATTTAGAAATTATAACAACGTTGTTTTAATGTTTAAAAAAATAACAAACACTAGAAATGTATGTCAATGCTCAAAACGGGTTCTTATCTTTTAGTAAAAAGATTGAAATATAAAGAATAACTAAATATGCAACTGTTATTTGTTTTTAGAATCATCAAATAACCAACTTTTCAAATGTCGACAAGAAAAAAAACAATTAGACATGGTGTGTAGTTGTGACTTAAACAATGAACATAATTTATGTCGTCGTTTTCTTTCTGAGTGTTTTTGGTTTGCGCTGTATATACTGCTTTTGTGTTATGGATGGATACCCTATATCCCTTGTATTTCTATGGTGTCTTGTAGTCAGCTATCGCGTATTCAAATCGCTAGTTGTAGAGCTTTATTTTGATTAATATTTTGATTTTGTTTATTTGTTAACTCTGATATCGCATTTTACTCACATAAACGTTCAGATTCCATTTAAAAAATGTATTTATATTTAAATTAGAGTAATTCTGAAATTTCATGACTGCTTTACACGTTGCATAGTTCACTGCATTAGCATAAACCTATTGAAATAAACCATTCTGAACATTTAAATCTCGTCTGAGGGTGCTGAAGAACGAAAATGTAATATGCTGATGACAAAAAAAATGTCTATATTCAGAGACATTATATAACAAACAAGGTTCAAACGTATTTAGTCCAATAGGATCACGTCTTTGGAATTGTTTTCATTTTAGAACTTGACAACAGCATTTCAATGAAAAATTAATAATTTGATGTGTTTTGTTTATGACAATACTAACGTATATAGATAATACCTAACACGCAAATAGTTAACGTGGAATAAAAGTTCCCTCGCAGATGAATCGACCCGGAAGAAGCGTTGAGGATGTGGTAGTCATAATTTATGAAGATCTCCTTCATATACTTTTTTTAGCTCAGAAAATTATATTTTATCATTTGAACAAAAAGTATATATCTTCCAAATATGACATCACAAACACCGTTGTTTCGATACAAACATACATCAATGATTATTTCTTTTTAATATTTTATAGAAGACTAAGTAAAGCAGTTGATCGCTGAACAAGTAGTTTATAGTGATGAAGATTCAATTCGATGCATATGTGAATATTTTGGAATTAACAGCAAAACATTTATTGCCCATGCAGAGAGGAATTCGTTCCGGACGAAATATTGACGAAAAGTTTTTTTATCAATTTTTTATCAATTTTTTTTTGTTGTATTTGTAAATAGACATGATAGAGTATACAGCCTTTTTTGTTATTTTTAAATGTATATAAACTAACAAATTAAGTTTTGTTTTAATATATTTCTCTGTTTTGTTATTTTTTTTAGCACATAAATTGCATTTATTTAAAGTCATATTCACTGGAATGATGAAACTCACCGAAGATTGCAAATTATTCAATAATCAAAATGGGCAAAATGTTATGAGAGTTACACGTAAAAGATTAACCAAGGCAACGAAGTTCACTGCATTTGCATGGCGTTGGTTCGTGTGGCCTAATCTACACATGTTTAAGAAAAACCTCTAAGCATACAATACTACGTCAAAGGAAAAGGTAGTTCATTTTTGTCATTTTTCTATTACTTTTTTTATTTGCAAAATTAATGGAAGGATTCTGTTCGAACATTTGTGATATAAAAAAAAAGTAATATCACAAAAAAAAACAGAACTCCGAGGAAAATTCAAAGTCTGGCAAATTCAAATGATAACACACATCAAACGAATGGACACCAACTGTCTTAATCCTAATAGTATGAAGAGTAACAAAGTTTCAATCTGGATTCAAGCCCGGATTTTCTTTTGGTATATAGTTGATTAAGATATATCAAATTCTTGTTCGTAAATGGTCAGTACTATTGATATGATTGAAAGTGGGCTGCAAGGATTTAATATAATGGTAACCCTTGCAATTGTTAAAGTTTGGCTTATATTTTGCTTTAACATTTTTAATGATCAACTGTTATCTTTGATAAGAGTAAATCTTTCAGATCGGGAAAAAAGTGTTCTCAGAGGTATGTCCATCAAAAATTATACATGCAGGTGCGCATCACTGAGTAGTTTTAGGAACCTTGCTGTGCCTTGTATATATAAATGATTTAGAAATGTAATGTTGTTACACTTTTTGTAGCTGACAATGATGTATCTGTTATACTTGTAGAATAAGATTATTATGTAGTAGTTTCTTTTTTGACTGAAAACTTATTGTGTATGTTATATAAAACTGTATGAGTTCAGGACGCATGAAATTAACAATTACACGTGTATATACATGTACTACATATCATTTCTATTTTCTACTTAAACTTGTAAATATGCATTTTCTACTGTTGTTCTACTATTTCAAATACAGTTTTAATATAAGTTTGCTTTCTTTATTTGAATATGTTGTATAACCTGCACATTTGGCACAATCTTTTTAAAATATCTTAAAAATCAAAATAAGTTTATAAGCAAACAATTTTATTTGGATGTAACGCGTCTTCAGATTGGCTGACGTCGTTTTGATTATTAAATCATAGACATAATTATGTCATGTGACCGTGACGTCATCCACGTTTTTTTGCATGGTTTACTACCGGTTTAAAATAGAATTTAGAATTAAATTATAAGAAATACCTGTAATATTTTATCTGTCTATTCAAAATAACATAAAAAATGTGGGTCACACTTTAAAATACCTCACTACGCCGGTTATTAGGTGTGCACCACATTTTGGATGTAATTTCTTCAAAGATAGAAAAACTATTACAGTCATTCCTTAAATAAAATCAAAACAAGTTTAACATTTGTTTGAAGAACACGGATAAAGTGTACATTCATTTATCTTACCTCCTATACATTTCTTGGAATATGATTGGTTAAAAGCGACCTCGTGGAGACCGTGTATATTCAATATTAGGTTAGTAGGGAGGCGGGGCTTATTTCAATACACGGTTAGTTGTGGATTTACGACTTGGGAACTGTTTGATTATTGAAAACTATTAAAGTTCTGATTTATATTGTTGATATCAAGGTTGTTGATAATAAATATTTATCGCTTACATAAGTTGTTTAGTGCAGACCAATTGAAGAAGGTTCTTTAAATTGAACACTTGAACACTTTTATACAGAAATAAGAAGATGTATTATGATAGCAAATAAGACAACTTTAGTCTAAATTCAACAAATAAAGATAGTCGGTAAGATAAATTCGTTACATAGCGTGCTAGTGACCTAATATGATATATACAGGGTAAGTAAATTCCATATGGGGTTCGAGCTTCGCTCTCACTCATATGGAATTTACTGACCCTGTATATATCATATTAGGTCGCTCGAACCCCATATGGAATTTACTTACCCTGTATATATCATATTAGGTCACTAACACACTATGTTACTAACAATTTTGGTTTTTCATTTTGCATTGTTGAGAATCAATAAATTTTGAAATTTTGAATAATACAAAATTCTTACTTGAAATGATGATATTTTTATATGTACAATGATAGATGGAACTTCATGATAACTATAACTGTAGAGATGTAATTGTGTATTGATTATTTTTTTATTTTTTTTTTTATATTGAATATATTGTTTAAAAAATATATCACATTTTTTTCTTTGTTTTTTTTCTCAGTCACATGCTAGGATTAACATTGTGGAGAAATTGGCTGTCTTCAAGTAAAATAGTATAGTGCGTTTCAATTTTCCGTTATTTCAAGGGCCTCGGTTGCGATGTGATCTAATTGTTCATCTTCTATATCACAATCACTGAGCGTGTGAACTTGAACCCCGCTAGTTACATTCTTATCTTTCGTTCGAGTCAAATAGTTCGTGGATACATGTAGTTGTCTCGTTATCTTCATAATGTCTCATTTTTTACCTGCAATTATGATCTTGGATGGATTTTTTAACATGTATGATGTATTTAATTCGTAAGGATTCACGGCTATAAAAAGTGCCAGTTCACGGTTTGTATACGTCGTCTAAATTCAAAAAGGCAAATTATAATTAAGGAACGATTTTTTGCTTAACTACCATTTTAACCCGAACATCAACTAAATAGTCAAGACCGTATAGTATATAAGGGAAAACGGTACTTTTCATATACTTTCTTGTATATGTTGTTTATATATACAATACATAACAATCAAACAAATCAGAGAAGTTAATAGTTATCAAAAGTACCAGGATTATAATTTTATACGCCAGACGCGCGTTTCGTCTACATAAGACTCATCAGTGACGCTCAGATCAAAATAGTTAAAAAGCCAAACAAATACAAAGTTGAAGAGCATTGAGGACCCAAAATTCCAAAACGTTGTGCCAAATACGGCTAAATGCTACTATATATATATATATATATAATATAGCAATATATATGTATATATATATAAAAACGCCTAAAAAGTGTACATAACAACACCAATAACACAAAAAGGAACTATAAATGTAATTATTTTAAGGTAGTTACGAGCTACCTTAAAATAATTACATTTACAGTTCCTTTTTGTGTTATTGGTGTTGTTATGTACACTTTTTAGGCGTTTATAATAATTTATTTTATTGTGTACATGTATCGTTACTTGTAACGATCCAGCGCCCTCGTGGGAAAAATCGTTGACTATTATTCAGACGTTTTATATATATATATATATATATATATATATATATATATATATATATATATATATATATATATATATATATATATATATATATTGACACTCTAGCAGATACACTAGCTTTAAAGTGTTGGTATAAATTACAATCGTCGAAATCGAACACAAAATCGTCAACTTAAAATTGAATGTAATCAATATCGACCATATATTTAGAAACTTTAATTACATATATATTGCTATCAATGATAAGACTGATATTGAATCGAAAATTTTTATATCACCACTTTAGTAAATACATGTAGTAAACTCAAACGAAATGATGATCTTTATATTGTCTCGCGATATCAGCGATACTGAAACATGTAGCAGTTGATTTCAGACCTACTTTTTTTTATTTAAACAGTTTGATTGTTGATATTAATGACACCACTTCATATGTCAGGTAACGGTCAATATTTATTCGATGACGACGATATCCTCAATATAATCTTTTTGTTTTAAATATAATATACTGTTTATTAAATGTAGGCCATAATTTGATTGTTTCTTTATATCAATATCATGCTATGCGTTCAAATTGTGAAGAACTTAATATTGAGAATGGAAATAGGGAATGTGTCAAAGAGACAACAACCCGACCATAGAGCAGACAACAGCAGATCTAGAAATACTATATATTTGCAAATTTAATGCTGACTTCGTTGTGTCAATTGTTTTTTTAATGTACATTGGTCATTGTTCCTTTGACATGTACATTTCGTTTTACTTCATACATATTAAAGTATTTCTTGAAAACACATCCAATAACACCAGAATATTAGTCCTATAAACAGAACAAGTTAACTTCACGTGTTTGTCTTACTAAAACATCTTGGATAGTAAAGCTTACATTCTCCAAATGGATCATTATACAATAAAAAAAAGCAGCATCGTTATCCATGTTATGACTATCTGCGCCAATTGGTCTTTATTGCAGCGAAAAATTCCCGCACCCGGAGTCGTCCTTCAGCTGTCCCCTAAACAAATATGTATACTAGTGATAATGGACGTCATACTAAACTCCGAATTATACACATAAAAAAATCACACAAGACTTACCAAGGCTAGAAGCTATTGATTTAGGACAGGCGCAACAATACGGCGGGGTTGAACATGTTTTTTGAGATCTCAACTATCCTCCTATACATTAAGCCAATGTAGAAAAACAAACGCACAACAATACGCACTTTAAAACTAAGTTTTGTCTGTTTATGACCAAAGGGCTATATTTTGTTTCAACTTTACGTCATTTGAGGGGCATTGGTGGCCAAGTAATATAATAGTGTTCGTTGGGCTAAACAAAACTGGAAAACAACATAAAGTTTAGAAAACCTCCATTTCTTTCTACCCTCTAAGTTCATGATGTTAGTTCAATTATTTTTTAATATGATGTTACTATCATTTTTTTATATTTATTTCACATACAATTTATAAACAATATGATGCTTAATAATAAATAATTCGTCATACCGCGACAATCTTTATCTTATTTGAGATGTAATTAATATAAACTACAACATCTTTCATTGTCTGTTTTGAATATTAGAATTTCAACAATCAATGCTCTTCAACTTTGTACTTGTTTTGCTTTATAACTATTTTGATCTGAGCGTCCCTGATGAGTCTTATGTAGACGAAACGCGCGTCTGGCTTATTAAATTATAATCATGTTACCTTTGACTATCAACAGAACACTGTCAAAGAAAAATGTACAATACAACATTGTTTGCTCCATATTGCTCAATTTGTATTTTTTAAGTTGTAATGGTCGTTTGGCCTTATTCTGAGATGTTGATATTTCCTAACAGGTTTGTATTTCTTGATTTGGTTATAATGTATATGATTTTAGAAAGTTAACATGCATAATTTATGATAATCAAAAATATTCAAGCATTTCGTTTCACACAAATTTCTACAAAATTACGTCATAGATACAAATATTAAGTTTTGATGTTATGTGTGAAATTTAACTTGTATGTGTTCAATTGTGTCTTCTCATTCTATTTTTTTTTTTTTTTAACGAAAACAAATTTGTTGATGCAATCAATCATTTCCATTGATATCAATACCTTAGTAGATCAGATTGCATTCTTAGGGACAACTTATCTTTAACCGCCTTACTTGGTCAGGGAAACATTAAATGATCATAAACACCCATAGTTTTACATTGAAATAATAAGCAGTCATTTTAGTATGATAAATGAGTTATCTCGATGCAATGATTTCATACTTTAATTGAATTGTCTATTCTATCTCAATTTACAACATAAAAAATCGAAAACAAATAATACACAATCGAAATGTATCATTTTGATAAAAGATGAACGGAAGATATAAAGTAAACATAGTTAATGAAAGGTGATTATTTATAGATACATGTTATACATAGTTTCTGTGATAGATTTTTTGAAAATAGGACAAAAAAATAATTCAATACAATTTTCCAATATTCAATTTTGATTTCAGATGAAATATTGTACAAGACAAAGACATGGAAAAAGAATCACCATCAGTAATCTTGATAAGCAGTATACAATGAAACAAAGGAGATTATGGTCTTCACGTTTCAAAATGATATTGTATATAGAAATGCAGACTTTGGTTTTCTTTCGTTTGAAATCTGATTTTTAGATATAATCTGTTTGAATTATTTTAGTTTTATAATGTATTGTTTTTATCTAGTATCTTACTTTAATCATTGGGAAAAGTTGTGATAAAGAATTGTTATTGATAGCTTTCAAATACGTCAATCTACATTCATAAAGCTGTTATTGTTGCCACCACATTCACTATCACTGTGTTAAATGTTATTTCATGTTGCATTGTGGGAATATACATGGGTTCATGTTGACATCAATTGCCATGGGAATCATGTGTTTGGGTTTTCCATAAACGAGGGATGAACTAAATGGTTTTCTATTTCCCTTTTTTTTGTTGTTAAGCTATGCTATACTTTGATTCAGCCTACCCTTGACTTTTACATTTATAGTCATGTTGGATATTTCAGATTTATGTTACATAGTCGGAATAAACATTGGGTGATTGTTGACATTTATTTCCGTTGCAATGATTTTTTTTGATACAATAGATGAGAGGAATTGTGTGTTTTATTATACAATTTGCATTTCTTTGCCTTGATTTCTTAACTTATCCATGTTATCTTAAATGTTGATTTCGCTCACCCCTTTTCTCGGCATGTATATCATAATGTTGTTAATGAATTTGATGTTTTATAATATAATTTAACATTTTCTAGGTGATGCAATATTTGTCAAAGTCTGCTCTCAATTTAAGGGTCGAGATATATTAAACTTATAAGTTGAAAAATAACTAGCAAGGCCAGGTAAAAACAGTCAAAAACGACAAAAAAAATATAGAACAACATGGGAACTGAAAAATTAACAACACGTACAAAATCCTCTAATTTATAAATATATACACCTCGCCAAAAGTTAAGCAATACCTGATAATTTTCCAGAATCGTTTTTTACTGAATTCATAACTTATCGAATTATTGATTCAATGAACTGAATTTGTGATTTTATAAGAAAACATATAGAATGTTAATTGAAAAGTGAAAGTTTGGACTGTTTTCATGATTGAACTTTTGACTGTTTCATTTTGGGCAAATGGTTGTAAAATGGCAAAATAAAATACAAGATAAAGTTTCAACTTTAACTGAAGTTTTTATAAAGTTTGCTCTTCACTATACACATTATTCTTTTCAAAACTCGAGAGTGACAATTTGTGAATAAATTAAAGTACAATTTAGGTCAGTAGCGATTGTATCCTCCACACTTCCTGAAAAAAATCAGCCACACGTCGTCTAGTACTTTGAACTAAGTGTAGTAATGTTCTAAAAATAATCTTTGCCATTCATCAATCAAGGCTGCTCGTTATTCCTGTAAATTCTTACTAGCTAGAACCCTCTTGTTGACTTCTCAAGCAATATTATCTCAAACATGCTAAATGTAAACCATATCCGGTGGTATGGGTAGCCAAGGAATCGTGCCAATTGCCTCCTGACGTAAATTATCGGATACAATGCGTTCTCTGTGTGGTCTAGCATTAGCGTCCATGAATATCGGTCTAGTTGCAAGATTAATATTGTCAAAATGTGACACAACGATATCTCAGATGATTTTATCGCGATATTTTTAACCCGCTATAGTCCCATCCAGACCATCAAGGTCAATTTTTCAGTCGAACACAAAGCATCCCCAAACTGTCACCCCCCCCCCCCCCCCCTTTCCGAATAAACGCTGTAGTTACAAGGATGTGATGTTTCTTGTATGCTGTATCCCGAGGACGACATCCGCGCATGTGCCCAATAATTTGATGGAGGAAGAATCTGCACTCGTCAGACCAATGGACTTGTCGCCATTGTCTCAAAGTCCAATTGCGGTGATCACGTGACCACTGATGTCGAGCCTGACGATGCCTGCGAGTCAGAAAAGGTCTTTTGACTGGTCTACAGGCTAGTAAATTGGCATAGTTTAGTCTGCGGTTAACAGTTACATTTCATTGCACTAAACTTGGAAGGAAAAAACGTGTATGTAGGTTTCGAAAACCCGTTTTTTAATGTACCTATGAATACAATTCAGTAGATTAACAATAGAGTAACAAAATATATTGAAACAAAGCAGTATCAAATTTAATTGTAAAACAAAATTTAGAAGCAAAATATTTAGGTGTTGCTTAACTTTTGGCGAGGTATATATATATATATAAATTAGGTGTTAACCATAACTAAACAGATCCTGTTTCACATTGGACTCCTATCATCTAACTAATATCCTGATCCAAGTGTAAAATAACTCTAACTTACAAGTATATCAAAAAGAAAACCCAAATATTTTTAACACTGTAAAATCTTATATTTTGCCTTTTTTTCTATTTTACAGTATTTTACAGATACATAGTATGTGTGTGCTTTTTTTTTTTTATTAACGTCAGTTTGCAATATGTAGACTGAAAATACATCATCAATATGCATATTCCTTGCAGTTAATACCGTACTTATCAGTAACGTTTTCAAATCATACCGTATGCTGTTTACATATTATGACATTTTTAACAACTACAGCAAAGTCTAAATATTATTGAACACTCGACAACCAAAACAGATGCAGATGGATTTCAAATTGAAATTGTTTATAAGGACCAATAAACTAATTTTGAATCGATGCAACATGTATCGATAACTGTAGTACGAGAAACATGATAACATTGGTAAGAAAAGACTGGCAATTATTTGCGTTCTATCTTCTACTCAGCTGTACACCTTCACAATTTCTATTGTGAGACAATGTGTAGTTGTACAACATATATACTTGTCAAGAGATACACTGCAAGGACGATTCTAGTCATTTTATAAGGGGACACAAACCTCTAGTTTTTAATGAAACCTTCAAAAAATTGAAAAATAAGTTATACAAGAAAAGAAGTGAGGGTTGCCAACACCTGAGTCAACTAATGCACTGCATAACAATTAGAAGAGAAACTAATGTTGACTTATACAAATTCACGAAAGGTATTTAACTGGGTTCCGGTTGCTTAATACATATTTTATAGTGTAGATACAAACACAAATATATGGATTATCCCTCCTAGTCACCAAATCAGTACACGTACAGTAAAAAGTACACCAAAAGAATATGAAAAGTGGTTGTATTGCTGTTTTTTCTCGAAGTCACAGTAAATCCTTCAAAAGGGTACCTGCCAACTTTCGTATCATTGTTTTAAACAACCCCTTAGTATTTTGTCGCATATGTTTATTTTTTGTGGCTGTGATGGTGAAATATTTTCAACACACCTCTTTCCTCGAGTTGTTTCTTATTTGATGTTTATCGAACCTGTAACTTCTGTCACAAAAGCTCGACGACGATTTATCGCGTTCGTATCCTCAGGTTTTGTAAATTCAGCAGTGTATAAATATGTGTGTAACTTGTTTACCGAGAAAGTATGCAATTACCAATTTCAATATATTAGAACAACACTAAAACGTGAATGTTTAATTGCGAAATGTTTAATACACCGTTTATTACAAAAAGATACAACATTCCAAATCGTACAATATACAAAGGACAAAAATAGGCTGTTAAAATCAATAAAAAGGTCAGATGCTCACGAAACGCATGTCTGTCGTACCAAACTAGAGTTTTGGTGTGTTTAGTTAAGAATAAAATCTAAAAGAAAAAAGTCGGGAAAAGTTCAAGGAAGATACAGATTGGTCGACTGCTTAATCATCTGCCTCTATTCACATATTATCCATCATTCATATGTAGACTTCTAGACACCTACGCAGTATTGAATACCATTGGTAGCCATCTGCTGTTTTCTGCTCTTTTGTCGGATGTTTGTCTCTTTGACATAGTCCCATTTCCATTCGCAATTTTATTTTCCTCTTCTATCGCAAGAAGTATAATAGTCAGTTAAGACCCAATGTTTAATGTAACCAATTCAAATTAATGGTCGTCAAACTCGTTTACTAATGAGTTCGGTGGTCTTCCTGTCATATACTGAAAACAAAATCATAACACTACATCCCTCCAATTGCACTAATCAACATTGTTAGTGCGGGATATGTACTTACCATTCCATTGTTGACAGACAATTGATCATAATCGATTTCTAATTAGACCACTTGTCCACTGCGGTCACTGTTGTTCGCCTGGAAACTATGCAGCAGCTGAATTTGTTTACAACTTGTGTTTTGATCCTATGGTCAGAATGTGTTATGATTATTAGGTTGCTATATATGCGGTGATGGCTCCAATATGAAGAAACAATCAAGTGAAATCTGAAAAAACAAGACATTTTCTTAGACGTATCTACTTGTTGAACACCGACACTTAAAGATTATAGGGTCATCCGTGGCTAATTGTTCTGAGAAGTAAAACTACTTCATACCTAACATATCAACAACAAGTTTGTAAGTTCTAACCTCGCAAGTGGCAGGTGTGCATGTGTATATATTGACTTCTAGAACACCCACGAAATTGCGGTCTTTTAGAGCATGGTTGAAAGTATGTAACCTGTTGTAGGATAAATTTTTGTGAAATATTTTATTACTGAAGAATTTGAGGAATAGTATCAACAGTAATAGTTATTGGTGACAGGACTTTGTGTGTTAAGAACTCCCCCTTTTTCAAAGTCCCTTATGTTTTGTTTTCTTTGTTTCTGTACATATGAACATACATATACTATAAATAAAGTGTATCTGCTGTTTACTATCAATTCCAAGTTTTCTTTCTTAGACGATATACTCTTATAAAGACTCTATATAGAAAGCGGTGACAGCCGCAGATAGTAATCTTGGAATTGATAGTAAATAGCAAATACACTTTATTTATTGTACATATAAGGTCATAGTATACAGAACAAGAACGTGTCTCCGGTAAACGGATGCCTCACTCGCACTATACTTTTCTATGTTCAGTGGACCGTGAAATTGGGGTAAAAACTGTAATTTGGCTTTCAAGTTAGACAGATCATATCAGAGGGAACATGTGTATTAAGTTGCAAGTTCATTGAACTTCAACTATATCAAAAACTACCTTGACCGAATAGACCAGAAAACAAAATGCCCCTCAACTATCGTAGGTGAGGCATAACATAGTTGTCCTGACTCCAAGTACATATGATATGTGAAATTTAAAAAATAGTCATAAACGGAAGTCATCTCCATAACTTAAAAGTTCATCCGATGAAGAAAACAATGATGGGACGCATTTATTTTAGTTTTTCTCCAAAATAACCCCAACTGATTACTAATAAGCTAGCATGAAAATGCGATTATGCATGGTACCTTAGTTAACAGAGGCATGATGATTAATTTATTCTCGAAAGATGGAGTGACACTCAAAACGAAGTTTTATTATTTTAAAGTATAGAAGACTGTCTTCTCCGGCTCCCTCACACCAACAAAATACTTAATACCACGAAATAGCTAACATTGCTTAAAGTGACATGAACCACAAATCAATCCAAGGCCACTCAGAGTCCAATTAAAGTTCTCAATCAATTTACTGACAGAGTATATCCATACAAGTCATTATATTTAAAGTAAATACAAACATAATTGATAGTAAAGAGCTTAAACCAAATAAAAAAAGAAGTCTACTCGTGTACTCATATCGAAATAGTAATTCGAAAAAAAATAGAACAAAATTCTACGACACTAAGGAAAGAACTTTTCCCCAAGTTAAAAAAAAACAAAATACTTGTTAATTGTGCACGGAAAATAAAATCAAATTTTGGTAAAAAAAAAGTATTACAAAACTACCAGACCCTAAGGGTAATTAAATTTTAAAAAGGGGCATATACATTAAAACGGACAAAATCAAACGTTATCAACTAATAGGATCGTTGCATTCACTTTACACACGTGTTTACCTCCTTTATCTTGATCATGTTTATTTGTTATAAAGAGGAAACAATGTTATATCCGTGATGTCGTTTGAATATCGAATACAACAACAAAACATGTACAATGGTATTGCATTCTAATACGAAATATTAACATTTTTTAACCGAATTCACACTATGGGACTTTTTTCAAACAGTAATATTTTTATATTGATCAAGTCACAGTTTATAAAATGAAAACATTATAGGTCATACAAAAGTCATGTCATACATAGTACGGTCTTCAACACGGAGCCTTGGTTCAAACCGAACAGGAAACTATACATACATCAATTGATGTTTGTTAAGAATGAGAGTAGCATAATTTGCAAATACTCCTTGGAAAGGTTTATTAGAAAATATAGCAACATTTTGATTTAACTATATAAATACGAAAAAATCTACACACATTGAATAAAAGTACTTCTTCTGCATTCAGTTCGTGAACTTTACCAATGTATAAATATTTGCAAAGTAGAATGTCAATATTGTACAGTGTAACATCAACATGGAAGATTTATATGTGAAATAACACCAACAATAGGAGAAGATTGTTCTTTTATATTATAGATCGATGATCATAGATGAATTGTTTAAAAATACCCAAGAAAATGAAAAAGAAACATATGTATTACTGAAAAATTATTACCCCAGGGTTTTTGATATCACAAACTAGTCAAAACATTTACAGATGTTATCATATACTGTTGTCAGGTCATTAGAATTGCATAGTTTGACTTTAATAACGATTAAATTACAGGGTCTATGCATAGGAAATAAACACATTTATTTAAAAACCACTTATTGGCATGATACGGGTTATGTTCGTCTCGTATATTTAATGATGGTATGATACACAACCCTTAACGGCACGAGTTGTGCTTGATATTCATATGATAAAGACAAAATTTTTCCGTCAGTTTGATTCAGGCCTGGAGATGGCATGTCAATAACTACTAGTAGTCCTTTGTTGTTCTATGTCACATTGTATTTTTGTTTTCTTTTGTAACCAATTCTGACATTGGACTTGGACTTCTTTTAAACTGAGTTTAACTGTGCTGTATGTTTTTGTTTTATACATCGACTAAAGGTATATGGGGAGGGTTGTGTTGTCAAAAACATGTTTAACCCCGGCACATGTTTTGTGCTTCTCCCAAGGCAGGATCCTCTGACCTTTGTTAGTCTTGTATGATTTTTAATTTTAATTCTTCTATATATTTTGAAGTTTGGTATTACGTTCATTATCACTGAACTATTGCACATTTTGTTTACGGGCCAGCCGAAATACGCTTCCGGGTGAGGGTTTTTTCACTGTATTCATGATGGACTTCTGCTATTTCCTGCTCTTTGATCATGTTGTTGTCTCTTTGACACATTCACTATTTCAATTCTCAATTGTACTATTTAAACAAAATTACAGAATAAAAATAATACTAGTGACGTTTTAACCTGTTTCTCAAACATATATATTCTTCTCGTTACTATTAATGAACATTTATTTACCTGTGCAGATAATTACCATTTAAATACAATGCAATCGACTGATATTATGTTAATTAGTTTTATTGAATTGTGTGGAAGAATCAGCCATTTGTATTTTTTCATATTTATTTGGAAGGATAGTTTGAAGTTGTGTCTTATTAGACTAAAGATTTAAAGACATAATGGGAGATAAAGGTATACATTTTCAAATTATTCATTTGATCGTTTTACATATCACGTTTTTCTATAAACGCATATTAGTAGTTTCGGTTTCATCTTCAGAATAAAACAATGATGAAACGTAAAAACGATTCAATTATGATCAATAGTGTTGTGATAATATTTTTATACAACAAACATTAATTACCCTATCAACATTTTTTTATTTATTAAGAAAAAAGCTTAAAACATACATATAGAATCAAAAGTATTCAAATTGGTTAAACCCGTTTTTCGCTTAGAGTTGTTGTAAACCGAAACAAAACTCTTATTATTATAATAATACGAGCTTTGCATAATTTGTTTGAAATGATGGAATATACTGTTTGTATTAAAAAATAAACATCCACTAAATCCCACGGAAAGGAACATAGCTTTAAATATTGAATTCGTACTAATGTATGGTCAACATCACTGCGAATTGCTCTGTTTAACTCGGGTTTGTTTTGGCGGGGGGAGATGATGATTTATATTTCAAGGATCAAACGTTGACATGCAAAATCAAATATAATGAGCATTGCAACAATCAGTAATTGACCAATGAATTACACTATTTTTAATTCAAACATGTTACTCCACTATACTATCTTAAAGTAAATATTCGAAATACAACTTCATCAATAACTATCATATATAGATTTTTTAGACTTCGTGTGTTTTGTTGTTGAAAGAGATGCTCTTTGACATGAATACCAAGATCAACAACAAATTTGATTTCTTTTTTTAACTTTTTTTAACAGTGATTTAGTGCATTTCTCAACAAAGATGTATTTATATTAGATTAAACGACAATTAGCTTTCAAAACAGGAAAAGCTATGCTGATTCTGAGCTACCTGCAATTGAAATTATACTTTTAGATTTGTACTTACACAATTGTCAGTCACACAAACTAAACATAAATCATGTTAATTTTTCAATGTTAGCACCAACACATATACGCATTAATGGAATACGGACGCTTTATAATCTCAGGTATAGATTACCTTGCCTTTTTTTGGAAAATGTTTAGGAATTTTTGGTCCTTAGTATTTGCAGCTTCTTAATTTATTTGGCTTTTAATTTTTTTTTTTATTCGAGCATCACTGATGAGTCTTATGGAGACAAAACGCGCGTCTGGCGCAAATACAAAATTACAATCCTGTTATATCTGAGTTTATTCAATAGATACAATACGTTACTTGCGTTCAAAATATACTGTTAGTTATTGTTCATAAGAGAGCAGCATCGATACATTGTACTTAGTATTGTACTACATTTGTAGTTCATATAACAAATATAATGTTTAGTACACTTACACATGGAGTGGAAACTGTGATCTATTTTATTAGTCCCTACATGTTTCTGCTATATGTTTGAAAGTCGTTAATCTGCATGTTGTTTAAGCATTAATTCACATTTGACAACATATATTCATACAATGCATAACCTATATTTTAACAATATGATATATATCGAATGAATCCTTTGTATTTAACGTAACATGTAATTTAGTTTTAAATTGCATGCAACAGACTAAAGATAATTTATAAATTTAATTAAATGTTTTCAATTAAAAACGTAATCCTTGCGTAGTATGAATATGTATTTCAATAGCCATTTTGTTTTTGGTCGATACCAGCATTTCAAATGTAGTATTAACGATAAATAAAACAACGATGACTCGTGAAGGGGAAAATATTAATTCTTTATTATTTGTTATTTCATTTTGTATACAAATATAATAAAAAAAAAAATTTCAACTTTCATATGTCGATTGGCGAAAAATTATTGATTATGACACTATTCATAGAAAGAGAAACGAAAGTGTCAAAAAAAAGTTGAAAAAAAAACTAATTTCCAATAGCATACATGTATGAACTAAAGAGAAACAAAAGGTTAGTAAATTCTTGAATTATGAACCTGATGTAGAATGAACTGCGTTTGGTGATGTGGTTGAGGTACCTTAGAGTAACAATATACATAATTCGTTTACAGACAGTACATACGTTTTCGGCTTCACTTCACACATAGTTTATGTTTCAGATTGATATTCCTGGCATGGTTGATTTTAATAATATTGATCATGTCTTGTTTCAGATGTGTCATTATCCCTTCACCATTATATGTGCAAAAACATTGTTGGATCAGAAAATCACGTAAAAACCATACGATTAATGAATGCAGTTTGTGATAATGTATCCAGGGATAAAACAAGAGTGAACATTGCCAGTGGTAGTTTTGGTGAAGAACTGCAGATGCTTGGTAGTGATCTAGATATTATGTGGGTATTACAATTCATCGAGGTTCACGATAACACAACATCTAAGGTTGTCAATCATATAAAACCGTATTTGTCACTGACGACAGATGATACAAAACCAGGTTTTGCAATGTTACGTCTTGTAAGTAGTCCTTATTCTGGTATACTAAAAATTTGCGAACAATTTAAAAGGGATTTTTATCTGTCAAATGTCTTAATCAAAACAATATTTTTAAGCGAGGATGCTCAACTTGTACATGGACCTTGTATATCCGACGTAAATGGTCTTGTTGACATAGCTGTTTGTCTTCATAGTAAATCTTGGATCCAGCTTGCATCACAATGGAATACCAGGTAAAATTATTCATGGCCGAAAAAAAATATAAAGCAGATGATCATCAACCATGGGGTGTTATTTGTACCAATTGGCGATAAAGGATCACCACATGAGGATTTGGAATGGCGAATTTCCTTCTCAGTTGGAGAAAGATTTGTTATTTATACGTTTAGTCATACGCAATTACTATGTTATGCGCTCATGAAAATTCTATTAAAGGATGTAATAGATACTGATAATAAATGTAAAGATTTGTTGTGTTCTTATTACATGAAGACTATAATATTCTGGATATCAGAAGAACTTCAACCATAAGTATGGACACCTGACAATTTGATACCATGTTTATGAGATGTTTTAGTCGGCTGATTTACTGTGTACAGTATCAAGTTTGTCCGCATTATTCTATTCCAGAAAATAACATGTTTGAGAACAAGATAGAAGGACTTGATAGGGATAATTTAATAGATAAACTTCGTATGCTTTTCAGTTATGGCTGGCGATGCATTTTATTTTCTGAACAAGTATCAGATAACTTGGTTATGCCGTGCAAAGTTCAAATCAATCAAAGTTACTTAAATTATGACATCAACAAATTTTTAAAGTCAAAAGTATTTTTCCGTGTTTCAGCATTAGGAGTTGAACACACTGATGTCAGTAGAGTGGTTTATAATTTAATATCGTGTACCTCCAAAACATTGAAAATTATCCATGCATATTTCATGTCAGTAGTGTGCAGAAATAAGTGTCAGTCAATGTACATAAGCAATATAGTCAGTAACAAGAATCAGTATAAACAACACCATACGTCTCTGGGATATCTACTGATGAACATCAACCATGATGCAGTCTCTGGGTGGTTGATGATTGCTTCACATTTCTACATGCAGATACAATATAAGAAATCTCTTATGATCATTTCATATACATTATCGAAGTGTACACATGAAAAACTATTTCGTGAAAAAGAATTGTCTGTCATGCAACGTCTTCAAGTCAAATGTCACTTAAAACAAAAGCAAGGAGTGGTGCGTTCGTTGAAATCAGTACTAGTAGATTACGTCTTTTTTTCAATTAATACATTTATACCTATGGAACTGTCAACAGATGAATCTCATTTTGAAGTAGCACCTGTAGTGTACGAACATTTGTTGTCTTTCCTATGTCATTACCATCTGAACAATGTGCGAGCATGTCAAAATTCACTCCGAGATCTTAAATTGACAATAACCGAAGATAAGTTCATAGGACAGGATGTAACTCTTAAATCCACAGCTTACTATTGTCTTGGTATTGCTTTACAGATAATAGGAGACAATAAGTCAGCGCAACAAGTTTTCTTAGAGACTGCCGAGTTATATCCACATCCACGTTTGATTGGGCCATTGACAAGACTTCTATTTGTTCTATTATAACTTCCGTGTGACAATGCATATCATAAACAGCAACTTAACGTGCTTCATCAAGTTGATTGATATTGACATTCAATGTTGCTGTTATGTCACTTTTTGTGTTTTCTTTAATATTTTACATTTTTATCAAACATTTATTTTGTTTTGAATAACAACCATGCTGATGCTTATGATTTGTTATATACAACATATGTTTTTGCTTATATAAAAAATGAATGCCTTTAGAAGCGTTTTCATTGATTTGCATTTGTTTTGCATAATTATCTTAACATGAAAAAATATCACTTAATAAATACTGCAAATAAAAGCTCGAGAAAAACCTTGAAAACATATTAAGCCGATACCGATCGTGTATACGCTAAGCATTTATATAGAGGGTTCTATAGTTTTGTATTGAATGGTTTATACCATTTTTGATAAATACACAACTATATGGAATCATTCCGGAATGGAATTGAGCAAATGTGATCAGAACTAGTATAGGGGCTAAGGAATTTCATCAACATTTCACGATTTTCCTTTTTCTTTGAATTAGGAAGAGCATTATTTGAAATATCCACTTCTTCGTGATTTTTATGTACGATGATTCCAAGTGCAAAAATTAAACGTGTTAAAATAATTAAACTCTGCTCAAACATGTTGATATAATACTACATTCACAGTGGTGATTTTAAAGAAGTGCAATAAAAGTTGATATATTCAAAATAAAATACTAGAAAAAGTGGTTTTCATTTGAAAGAGTGTTCTTTTGATTATTTTTCATCTTTGATAAATTTTTGCGTTTGAAACATGTACCTGTCGGCTCTCTCTAATGCTGCAGTAGGTAGCAGTTAACTTTTCTCATATGGTTCTGGAACATTATTTTGCTCTAGTCTACAGAGTTCTGGATAGAGAATCATGAAAACTAACCAAACAATGGATGATAATGATTATAAAATTCGCCAGAAAGACTGATAGCTATGCTTGTGTTATATTGTTCTAAAACATATTCAACTAATGATGAACACATAGGTCTGTTTCACTGAGTACCATTAGTTTGAGTCCGTTGGTACTTTTCAGAAACACAAAGCATACATGACATTGAAGAACATCACAAATACCAAAGAACATTTTAGAGTGATTATAGGTGATACAATATAGTAAGCAGATCCGCCCTTGTATACAAAACCGTAATTGGAAATTCAACCTGTCGAAAATTGAATCAACTGAGATCTGAATTACCAGGCGCAAGCATTTTCTTTTTAGTTTGACAAAATCACAGAAGAGGAGATGGGGCTTTATATCATAACTACTATATAAAAAACAAACAAATTAAAAGTTCACATTGTCATTGAATCCACGATTATAATATCAACATAAGACCCTCATTATTAACATCTAATATATTCTTGATTTATTGAATGCAATGTAATACTGATTTCAAGATGTGATTGATAAATAAAAATGCACTTTAAAAATCAAAAATGTCAATTAAAAATACATTATCAAATTACATGAAATGTTATAAGGAATTCGAGAGGGGATTCAGAGGCGGATTTCCCCTTTTTGGGAAAAAATTTGGTTGCTTCCAAATGACGAAGATTTAAGACTGTTAAACTCATTCGCACTAGTTTCTGTACAATATTGGACAATATGACTGTTAAATCATAAGCAAACAACTGCTGCCTAAATATATAAGTGTGACATTATTGGTTATATAGTGTGATAGTGAGCTAAAACGATATATATGGGGTCATTTAATCCCATATGGGTTTAGAGCAAAGCTAAAATCGCAATATACAATTTACAAACCCAATATATAACGTGTAAGTCCACTCGAACACTGTACAACGAATCTAGCGGTCTCACTAATTAGAAGACAACAAGAATTTTAGCGACAAGAAGCGTCAACAAGCGACAACAAGCGACAACAAGAATTATTTTAGCGACAAGAAGCGACAAGAAACTATTTAGCGACAAGAAAACATATTTTTTTTTAATTAAAATTAATTATTGCAATAAATATTAAAAGAATATGCAAAAGAAAATAATTTTAGAGACAAGAAAGTTAAAATTGATAGAAAAAAATGAAACATTATTTACATAATATTTTATCATCTATTATGTATAACAGCCAGTATTACGTTTAATTATTGTATCATGAGATTACTTTTGCTTGTGTTTTAGAACATATTATTTATCTTATAATTTGTTTTTTAAAACTCTTTTCGTGCAATATATATATATATCTGGAAACACGCTTAAATAATAAAGATGGCAAAGCGTGGCTGAGAGTTTTAGAATCATTTTCATAACAGCGTGGACAACCGCAATACATATGTAAGTAATAATACTGAATAACTCACCTGTAACTTGTTTGTCATTTGCTATCGATAACAATGCGTTTACGCTCACTAAGTCTATTAGTTGCCATCCATTGGGGAGGGGGGTGTTACGATAGAATAGAAGAGTAAAGTACATAGAAAAAAAAGAAGAACCTACTTCCAATGGTTGCTTTTAACCAATCGTGTTGCTAGACATGTATATGAGTTCCAATAAAAACTTTGTCTACAGAACTCCAATACCCATCTTAAATGAAATTAGTATCGAAACTAAATGAGTTTAAAGATTATTCGTGCTTCTAAAAGGTCCACTGTAATGTGTTTACTCAGTTTGTGTCCTTCATTAAACTAATGTTAAGAAGTCAAAACAAAAACGATGACAAAAATAATACGATGATCCAATACAATCGTGTTGCTAGACATGTATAGGAGTTCCAATAAAAACTTTGTCTACAGAACTCCAATACCCATCTTAAATGAAATTAGTATCGAAACTAGATGAGTTTAAAGATTATTCGTGCATCTAAAAGGTCTACTATAATGTGTTTACTCAGTTTTTATCCTTCATTAAACTAATGTTAAGAAGTCAACACAAATACGATGACAAAAATAATGTATTAAACATGGATATGCTTATAGGAAGTCAACTTGTTCAAAAAGACTGCAATATATCATTTATATAAAACAAAAGAAGAAGTGGTATGATTGCCAGTGAGACAACTATCTACACGAGACCAAAATGACACAGATATTAACAACTATAGGTCACCGTACGGCCTTCAACAATGATCAAAGCCCATATCGCACAGTCAGCTACAAAAGGCCCCGGAAATGACAATGTAAAATAATTCAAACGAGAAAAGTAACGGCCTTATTTATCTTTGTAACGTTGTGTTTCAATTTTTTATAACTCCCACTGTAGTAATGGCAAAACAAAACCCCACAATTGTTTTTGCTCCGAGCAAATGATTAATCAACCAATGACCAATACTTCTAGAATGTCTAGTATTGCAACATAAAATGTTCAATTATTCATAAACAAGAATGTGTCCCAAGTACACGGATGCTCCATCCACACTATCATTTTTTATGTTCAATGGACCGTGAAAATGGTGGACAATCTATAATTTGGCATTAAAATTAGAAAGATCATATCATAGGGAACACGTTTACTAAGTTTCAAGTTGATTGGACTTCAACTTTATCAAAAACTACCTTGACCAAAAAATTAAACCTGAGGCGGTACGAACGGACGATCAGATGAACGAACGAACAGACGGACGCACAGACCAGAAAACATATTGCCTAAAAATTAGACATAAAAAAGAAACTAAATATGTACATGAATAAAAATGATATTACAATTAACAGTTTACTATACACGATATTCATCATGTAAATAATCTACTTAGTATTTAAACTTGAGTTTGTACACATCGATTGCATCTAAATCCTCACCAGAAGTTTGTTGTTCTGATCGATTGTTGCCTATAAACTGTAATCAAAGAGCAGAATGCTCTGAGGGATACGATTGCCATAGTTTTCATTGGCACATGTATAGCAGTTCTGCCAACTTTTCATTAAGCAAATGCGTGAGATTTGGCCAACATTGAAAAGATCAAAGAGGAAAAAATAGATCCAAGGATACTGCCGCAAAAAAGCACGAACATGCGTGAGTCTCACGCATTTTTGGCAGCCCTGGTACAGCTGGATAGTATTATTTTCAAAACTAATTCGACTGCACATGCAAAATGTAATAATCTGAATAGTCACTCAACTTTAAAAATAGCCAATCCCGGATACAAGTGTATAAGCAATGTACTTATTGTGTTTTATTTTTGTACTATCAATTCCAAGTTTACTTTCCACAGCAGTCACAGAGAGTGAGAGAAGGTATTTCACTTCTTATCTTAATTATCACCGTTAATTCTAGGAGGAACCCCATTTCTAACTCTTAAAATATTAATTTCCTTTGGGTCATTGGGCATGACTCCTTTTCGTACACACTCCTCTGTTTAAATTGAGATCGTTCTTAACATATTAATACGACGTTTAGCGACATCTAACGAGTTAATTTTTCTTGACGAGTCGTATTGTATTTCGATTTTGACGGGAAATACTTTCGGAAGGGAGACAACTCGAAACGATAATATGGAAGACTCCATTTCGGCTGAAGGGGTGTTATAGGTAAACCTACATTTATTTAATTTAAATGATGCATATGATTTAAAATTATGCAACAACAATAATCCCCAATAGCAGACAGACATAGAAAGAATCCCATGAGTTTCAAATTTATCAATAAAGCGTGGAATGAATCCAGAGCAACCACTCAATCTGATACCCCTTGAAATCAAGAAAACTATACGCATGCGCATTAATACATAAACAAACCCGCGACTTGCAATTTGGAACAAGAACGTTTATTTTAAAAATGATATGATGAATGCATGGTTCTCCATTTCTTTATGAGAGTACAGTATCAGATATCAGTTTCATAACGGTAAAATATAGAAAAACTCCACTTCAGTTCTTATATGACAGAAATAGAATTATCGGTCAGAGAACTCTCGCATTTATCAAAACTGGGGAATTCCCTCTGACGTGTTTCTAAATTTATAAAAACACTAAATATAAATACTGCTTAATTCTGATTTTCCGTGTTGTTAAAACACGCATATAAGTCAAAGGAAATATCAAACATGAAGATTATGAGAAGAACATTACAGGAAAGTTGTTTATGTTCAATCCTTTTGCTTGTTTTTACCTTTTAAAGCAAGACAATCATAAGAATCTGAGATGTTGCTGAATGTTTAGAATAAAACGGTTGGCGTGAGGGAACGCAGCCCTGAGTCAACGGTAAAAGTCTACAGATTGCTTGAAAGCAATCGTATCCCAAAAAATGCAACTGTAGTACACCGACGTCCAATTATCATAAATCGATTTAACGAAAACAAATCAGGGTCAAAAATCGAATCACAGGTAAACACATCAACTACAAAAGTAAAACAACGGAACAACAGAAACACTGAAGTGCAAGAAAAATATGTTTCCGGCGCCAGCAAAATAATCACTGCCTTTACGTATACTCAATGTAATTAAAGAATAAAGGAAATTATTTGTTCTGCTTATTGAACATCTTTGACTTGTCTAATGTTAAGACTCCAAACTGTGCAGAATGTGAAGAGATCAATATAATATCTTTTGAAAGAACAAAAAAACTTGTAGGTATTTCACCTTGGGGTTTTGAAGAAAAAGAAGCATATCAAAAATATTTTTGTATTTGTTTTCTTTTTCTTATTGCAAATAATTCATTATATGTTTTAAACTCATATATCATAAGTATGTTGTGTACAAGATGAAAGTTTGAACAAATTATAATTTGTGCAGGGTTTTTGTACAAGTTATAATTTTTTTACACAGAACTTCTTGCACAGGGACTAAACTTAACGCTCGCCCAGTCGCCAGAGGCGACCAGATTTTCGGCTGGGCGAATATATTTAGTCATCATGGTCGCCCAGCTGGCGACTGTAAAAAAATTGAAGTAAATCCCATCTGTACCCTTTCCCCTGCGATATTAACAAAGACTGTTCCCAAAAGGAAACCTGTTTGTCTTATCAAAGCGATATAGAAATATAGAGTATTTCCGAAAACCAGTAGGTTATTTCTAATAACTGAACCCAGTCGAATAGCTATGTTTTCAATCCGGAGTCCCGATGTTGCATATATATACCTTCTTCTTTCCGCATGTTTTCTTAGTTCTGCTAAATTTTCTACGATAGTTTCATTATTGAACAGTGTTTTCTATTTTACTGTTCAATAAGCATCGTGAAAGGGATGTTTTCTTATTGTCCTGTGAGTCATTACAAGCCGGTGTTAGACGGTAACTTGTCCCTGAATCGCTTTTTACAAAAATATTTAATAAAAAAACGAAATTTAAAATCTCGTAAATAAAAATCCCAATATCTAGTTTGATATCCAATCTTCATTAAAAATTTATTGAAAAATATATTTTGATCAACACTATTAGAGGATGGCTTGGATTGAGATAATATTTAATGTTCAAAGAAAGAGCCATATTTTCTAAAGGTCAACAGGAAGTTGAAAATTTGAAGGGAGATAATTTTGTTAGGAAACAACCTAAAATAAATATTGTCAAATCTTATGATACATTTCTGGTGGCAATAATTCAAATATTATAATGGTTACCACAGAAAACATTTTCAAGACTACAAGTAGGATTTCACAATAAGGCTTCATTAGAAAAACTGTTTTGTTTCATACCATGAACATACATTTAAAGAAGAATCAAAGAAGTTTGTATTTGAACATATATGAAGACTACTTCCTGTTTTACTTCTTGTATTAATGATCCTCCTTACGTGGGAGCACTTAACAAATGTACAAGTTTGTTAACATAAACATCAAAATGATATGCTTTGCTTCATGGTATGATAATTTGATAAAAAAAATCTGACTGGAACCAACATCAAGAACATATTAATTTCTGAATAAGGTTTAAATACAACTAATGTTCTCCAGCTGAGCCTATAGCTAGCAATATTCAAGGTAATTTATACAAAGTATCCTTACAATCCGGGTTATTGCGCTAAAGTGCCCTTTCAGAAAACTACCACCCTTCTGCCCTGAGATTTAAGCTGGAACACTGTTAGTAAGTATATACTAAGTAATTTTCAGTTTTGTTTTATTTTAGTATAAAGATTAGTGGGCTCCTAAAATTTTAAGCGGGCCCCTGAAAAAAATATCTTAGGGGCCCAGCTGGCCCCTAGAGAAAAACAGTTAAGTTTAGTCCCTGTTGCACCAGGTGATAAAAGTTTATCTTCTAAAATGTATCAGTTTAATGTCTTAAATTCAAATTTATATACTTCGACTTAACATTAAGTGCTATTCTCTTTGTCCTTAAACTGGAAAGGAGGACACCTGCATGGTTTAAATTCTAATTTTATTTTTCTTCTAATACCAAAATCATATCCATAAAAAATTGTTTGTGTGGTCTTACAATGTATAATGTGTTTGTATCAATGCTCAGTTTTAGACTGTATTATGCAGTTGTGGAAATATGACAAAAATATGCGAAATAAAACATTGTGGGATTGCATCATCCATTTGTGTTTAGCGGTACATAAAACACTGATAACTTGTAAAAAAAATCTGTACACATTATAATCTGTACAACATTACAACTTGTACACAACATATAAAGCACAAATAATATAACCAATACCATTTGAGTAAAAAAAAACTTTAATCATTAAAAGAATAAGTAAAATCTTAGGTTTTATTACACTATCTGCATTACATTCCACCAATTGATAACAAATTCCGAAAAGCAGTATTTAAATCTGGATCTGATTCGAGTTCTATAGATCTTATAAAGGCATATCTAGCTGATTCTATGTCTCCCAAAACCTTGAAAACTACACCGAGGATATTGTAGGACATAGCCCTCTCTGAGTCACTTGCAATGAAATGGTCTTCCTCTATAGTTAATTGTAAATCTTGGAGAGAATCAAGGCATTGATCGGTATTTTTCATATTATAATGACAAAG
This sequence comes from Mytilus galloprovincialis, assembly GCA_037788925.1. Lineage (NCBI taxonomy): Eukaryota > Metazoa > Mollusca > Bivalvia > Mytilida > Mytilidae > Mytilus > Mytilus galloprovincialis. The sequence continues at coordinate 59,325,727 of CM075336.1, forward strand.
AAAAGAAATAAAATGAGCATATACCTCCGGTGGTATTTGGTAATATGACAAATCTCCATTAATTTGTAATTCATCTGGTAACAACGTACAGTTCTTAGTAAACCTTAAATAACTGAAAAGCAGCATTCTTTTCAACCGAGAAACAGTCAACCGCTTTACAAACTGCAAACTTAACAATTCATTCTGTATAGGAGACAAACGAATGCCAAAGTAAAGTTTTTCGGGTGAACATTTTAAAAGTGAATACTGAAGAATGTCGAGAGCTAGTTTGTACTGTTTAGTCCTATAGAAAAGCGAAGCTAACTTTAGCCATCCAGACACAGCATCATGTCGTGCATTCAATAACACAGTACTTATACTAGTTTTGTACTGTTTATAGGAAGATTTATTATCGGGTATATCATCAATTGTAAGAAAATTGTCACTATTGAATAAGATCGTTGACGTATAGAACGAGTAAAAGTCTCTTATTTTGGAACTGTTATTGGACAAAACCATGTGTATTCCTTTCCTCCATGACAAATCACTTCCAATTGGAATTGAACGGTCTCGTAAACACATAGATGGCGACATTAGTAGTTTAAGACTTTCACCGTACATTAGATGCACTTCTTTTTGAAATGATAATTCATTGAAATTCGACATTTGATCTGACAATAAGATACTTCGCCACCCATAACTATATAGAATGTTTAGTTTTTGTAAGAGTGTTTCCTGTGCGTGTCCTTTAATCTTATTTTTAAATAAATTATTTTCAGGAATGAAGTACTGTGGGCAAACTAAGTTTTCAACACAGTATATTAGTCTCTTCACACACCTCATAAAATTAGATATCAGGTTTTCTGGCCTCCATATCGAAAGTGGAAATTCCTCAGATATCCAAAATAAAATTGTTTTCATAAAGTATGAGCTAAGTAATTCTTTACATTCTAAGTCCGTATCTATCACGTCTTTTAAAAGACTTTTCATGAGAGCATAACACAGTAATTGTGTATGTGTGAAAGAATAGATAAGAAACTTTTCTCCAACGGAAAACGATATTCGCCATTCTAATTCTTCTTTCTTCGATCCTTGGACACCTTTTGGTACAAACAGAACACCATGTTTTATAATTGACTGTTTAACATCGTACTCCGGCCATGCGTTCTTTGATCGTGTTTTCCACTCTTCTGCTTGTTTTATCCATGATCTGTTGTGTAAGGTGTAGGCATAATCCATAAATCCATCATTGTCAGAAACACATGGTCCATGGATGATCGAAGAAAACTTGTGCAAGAATAGTTGTTTTATTTTAAGGTTTGAAAAATAGTATTGGCCTTCAATTTCATTACAAAGTTCAAATACTTTCAAGTTCTTACCATGAACCAGACGTAATTGGGTAGATCCTGGTTGTGCTTCGCATGTTTCCATGGTAAAATATGTTATATTTTGGTTGAAAGGAATGTTTATGTTTTCACAAACCTCAATAAATGATATCACTTTCACAAGATCAACGTCACTTCCTCGCATATCAAGACCTTCTCCAAAACTTCCACTTGTGATTGTTGTTTGAATTTCATTGCGTGATAAATTATCTCTTACAGTGTTGATCATTCTAAGTGATTGAACATGCTCCTCGGTCCCAACAATATGATTGCACATGTATTGATATAGAGCTATTGATGCTTGGTGTGTTGCTGGTTCTGAAATGATAGTTAGTTTGAAATAAAAAGATAATAACTTGCACATTAAGGTCGGTCAAGCGGAGGCAAATATATATAATCAAAGTTGAAAATTATATTCAATTACATGTTTGTTTTGTTGCTTTTTCCCTTTTTGTTTCCAGTACGGCAATTTGACAATTAGATAGTCACTGCTCTTAAAAAGTCACAATTGAATTTTTTTTCCGAACTAAATAATGGTGACTGTATTATTTGTGAATAAAATGCTTGTTTTACAAAATGTTGTTGTTTACCTTGCAGTATATTCTTTTTTTCATCCTGTATTGTGATAATTAAAGGAACAACAATAGTGCAATATTGAAACAATTATGAAGAGATTATCAGACAATCTTAAAAATCATCATTGAAAATTACTTATAGAAACCATAACAACACAATTGGTTTATTTTTATCTGAGGAAAAATCAATAATTGACCCTGGAGGTTAAAGCAGACCAAAAGAGAAAACAGTCATTACTGGATTACTTCAACTTAATAAACACTCCTCAACTTTTTGATCATGAATTTGACAACTTGTGCGCCTCTACTATACTGTCTAGGTTAGCTTCATTGTTCATGTTATCATTGTGACGGCATATACAATTATGTAAATGTACTTGATTAATTAATTATGACAATAAAAATCGCCCAGGAGTTTTTGGAAATAGAGCTTCTGCGCATGCTCATATGAAAATAGTATCATTTCATTTGTGTTTATTATCCCCTGTGATTTGTGACGCAGCAATATAATAAGGGTCTCTATACGCTCACATTTGGTCTACATCTTTTTGACACGTTTGGCAGTGGTGACTTGTAATGTGTGAATGTTTTTTTCCCTCTAACTTTGTTTATTATCCCCTGTGATTTGTGACGCATCAAATATAATAAGCGTCTCTATACGTTTGTCTGTTTCTGTAACAACTGTACAGAATTTGTTCACATTTGGTCTACATCTTTTTAACACGAATGGCGGTGGTGACTTGTAATGTGTGGATGTTGTTTTTTTCTTTTTTTTGCCTCTTTAACTTTGTTTAGATGCGCGCGTCACTGGTGAGTATATGTAAACGAAACGCGCATCTGGTGCAAATACAAAATTCAATTCCTGGTAATGAGTTTATTTTTAGATCTGTTGATCACTTCTTTTTGTTTTCTGATGTTTTGAATTATTTTGTGGGTGTGCAGCATGTACAACTTATAAAAAAGGTGGTGTAGGACATCAAAGGAAGATAACTTTGCAAACATTTTTAAAAAGTTTTAATCACGTTCATTTGATACATTCTAAATTATCATATTTAGTGTTTGTTGTCCTGTTCTGTACAGATATTTTCCTCCGTTATATATTGGAGGATATATGGGTTAAATGCTTAATCAACAAAAATATCTACACAGATATTTACACAGTATGATGGGGCTCTTAAGAATAAAAAAAAATTGTACACAGGTAATACTATGAATTTTAAAAAGAAGTGTTTTAATTTACGTGCTATTTACATCATTTATAATTCTACCTACGTTCAGATTTTGATTTTAAAGTATGTCAAATTGCAATATATATTGCTGTGTTATGTTTAAAATCATACCTTCTTTGAAAATCTACAAGAATACTTATATACAACATATTACATGATATATACGTACATTTAAATGCCTTATTAGGTCTTTCCACTTTTCTGTGGAAAGACCTATTGTTCCCCAAACACTGTTTTCCTTGTGTCCACTACTCCTTCGCAACCGTAAAAGATTGCGACAAATTTATTTTATAAAATTGCTCGTTATATCCTTCACATCATTTGTCCTATTTTGACCGAAGCAATATGAACGCTCCATATGATAGTTATTTCCCCTTATGCATTTGATATAAGTGATATGCATTTCTATCTTGTAAACCATAAGTGATAGAGACCTAGGATCTTTTGATTTGAGGTCCTTGGTCCAACAAAATCAAAATTAGGTCATGGTCAAAGGTCAAGGTCATATTCTGATTTTTGAATTTGGCTTATTTTCCCTTATTACCAAAAACCGTATAAGATATCAACAAATTATTTTTACTAAATTGTTAGTTGCGACATGTCGTAACACGTAATTTTTGATTGCAAGGTACGTTTCTCCCCTCTTGTATTTAAAAATACGCGTATGGTGATATACCTCATTAACCAAATATAATTAAGACCTATGGTCTTTTGATTTAAGGTCCTTGATTTATGACCTTGAAATTGATCTCAAGGTCATAGTTTAATTTGAAGTTCTAGATTATGACCTTTGCTTTTACCTCATATGTATACACGATAAAGCCATGAGACTTTATGCAAAAGGTATCAAGCCATTTAATCTTGAAAAAAAAACCGGAAGTGACCTTGTATAAACCGGAAATAGCTTTTTTTTGTACTTTATTAATATAAAAGTATATAGAACCAGATATTTTTGGAATCAGTGTCAAGTAAATATTCAAATATTATCGGAAGTAACATTTTTCAAACCGGAAGACACAAATTAAATCCCTTATTTAAAAAATATTGTATAGAAACCATATATTTTTATATCAGCATACAATAGGCTATCATTTGACGGTTGAAATGACATTTAAAACTTAATTTTACAACTTTCATATTAAAATACATTGTTTTTGGTGGAAAGACCTTCAATTGTTCTCTGAACAATTGGTTTTTAATTTATTTCTTTTTTTTCTTTTGGAAGTCTAAGGGATCTATTCAACATTTATCTTTTGTAAGATGTTATGTATTTAGCATCTAAGTTCACCCTAAGTACACCTGCATTTTTATTACAATATTTAATGTTGTGGAAATAGTAACACACCAACAGTATATCACAAAACAAACAATAATGCATATCGACATGCTACATGTATCTACACAGATCACTTTTAAAAAGCGTAATATAAACAACATCCGGTATATAGAATGTACCGATGTAAAAACAATACGTCTAGTGGAAAAAAAACTCACCCAAATTTACATCCTTATAGAAGATAAACAAGAGACTGAATCATGTGAATCGCTCACCTATTGTTTTTTGCTTAAATCCTTCATAAATGATTGATTTTGCTTTTCAATATATATTAATGTAATATTTAGTGGTCATTAAAGGGCAATAACTCCTTAAGATGTCAATTGACAATTTTGTAGATCTTACTTTGCTGAACATTTTGGCTGTTCACAGTTTATCTTTATCTTCAATAATATTCAAGATAATAAAAAAAAACTGCAAAAATTTCTTAAAATATAAAATTTAGTAGCAGCAACCCAACAATGGGTTGTTTGGGCTGACTGATTTTGACCTTTTGAACGGTTTCACCCAGTCAGATTTGCTCTCAAAGCTTTAGTTTGTGTGATATAAGCCAAAAACTGCATATGCCTTATGATTTTTTTCTAGCCATTGCGGCAATGTTTGACGACGGATCAACACTTCGCATATACACTGTAATTGATAAACAAAATACAGACCCTAAGGAAAATGTAGTTAAAGATTGAAGGTATTTTTCCAAGTAGTTTCAGACGAGAAGATTTTTGAATGTCAGCAAACTTGAAAAACAAATCGTTTAACATTATCTTAAAAGGGCAATAACTCCTCAAGAAATTATGATAACTTTAAACACATCAACTTTTTGTAGATCTTACTTTGTTGAACATTATTGCAATGTACAGTTTATATATATATATATGTACTAATATTCAAAATAATAATAAAAAACTACAAAAGGAGTAGGTCCAGTAAGACCACTTTTTGGCCCCAAAATTTAGAAGTTTTACAAAATTGTTAAAATGTAAACTTTTAGTTATTTATTGGACAGAAGAATGCTTCTGCTACATAAATATGTTTTTTTTACAATATCATGCACATATATCGGGTAGTGGCACCATTAAGTCATGCTAAATTACTGAAATCTTCACAATTCTAGCATTCTTGTTAATACCACTTTCATTTTTGACAAAAACCATCTGAAAAGTGACATTTGTCGGCATATTTGGTAGATTTTTCATATTTGAGCTTTAATCGGATCGTTTTTCGTGACTAAATCAGTTACAATCTTTCATATAAACTAATTGAATCAAACGAAATGGACACTCAAGTGTTTAAAAAGTGGTCAAAATCTTTCGTCAGATGAACCTGAAATTTGAGGCCAAAATCGGTCCTTACCGGACCTACTCCTTTCCTTTAACCAACTTGCGATTCGACTTCAAAAGTTTTATCCTGGTACTTTTGATAACTATTATCAGCTACATGTACACTCGAATAAAATAAATCAATGACTATAGCACCTGAACTGTTGAAGGAAACAAGTATTTACAAATCGAAATTATTTGCACAACGCTTGAACGACCTTATGTGTTATATCGAGTAAACAAATCTGTGTTGTAATAAATCGAATATAATGAAGCTTGCTTTCTATGTTGTGTTTTTTTATTCTGCAGTTGTCTTTTAGTCCCTTCCGTATCTTTTGTCACTCTATTGAAATCCACTTTAAAGAACAGAACATTATTATTAACTATATATATATAAAATTGAGAATGGAAATAGGGAATATGTCAAAGAGACAACAACCCGACCATAGAAAAAACAACAGCAGAAGGTCACCAACAGGTCTTTAATGTAGCGAGAAATTCCCGCACCCGGAGGCGTCCTTCAACTTACCAGCCATTTTGTTGATGACGTTTGGTTTACCTGTTGATACATCAATGAATTTATTTTCAAACCGGCTTATTTTCTTTTTATAGTGAAAATGAAGTCAATACTGAGATATCAAAATATCAAATTCCATCGTTTTCATTATCATCATTGCAAATGTTGCATTGATATCATACAGCATAATTATTTTGGATCAAAGAGAAATAATAAATAAACAAAGCTGAATGTCGTTATAGTTACTAACGTGAATTGTTTAGCACTATGCTTATGATGCTTTTGATTTTAGTTTTTGTTTTCTATAAATTATTTTCATATATATGTTTGTTTAAAAACTTTTAGAACAGTAATACAAATATTATTCAAGAGCAGAAAATAGTATTAGATAGAACGTACCTGCCATTTTGCTTCTTCGAACACGTTTATTTCCACAGAAACGTCTATGGAGATGTCGACAAAATATAGTTCATTTCAGAATCTATATAAATTTAAACATCAGTTGATATTTAATCAAACAATACAGACCTTTCAATTGTATAAACATGATAAATTCATGAATAGGGTTTATTTTATATGGGTCGGCTTCTTTTGTTAGAGATTATCTAGACTTTATATAGATTATTTGACACTTCACTGTGACCGATTAATTTTGACATGTTTGACTCCGGACAGTATATGTACTATTAAATAGTATTATAATATTAATGAATGAGTGTTTTTATAATGGCCCTGTTATATGTCCAAGGTCTGTAATAATGCTCGAGGAAGTCTGTAATAGCCCGAGGCAACGCCGAGGGCCATTACAAAAATCCGAGGCCATTATTCCTGATCGAGGACATATAACAGAGCCATTATAAAACACCCATTTCTTAATACATTTATTAACCAACTAAATAAAAGTGTAATGTGTTAATATACCAAACATCTAAGATATTAAGTTGGTAGAAGTTATGTGTTAAAAAACAGGATGAACAGTGATCTCTATATATGGTTCTTTAATGTTGGTTGTTGGTTACTAAATTAAATTAAATACAAAAAAGTATTATACTCTATACAACTTAATTTTGTTAACTTTATTAAAAACCCTAATTGTGCTTTATACAGACAAACCGGGCATTAATACAGGGCCATTACAGAAATAACAGGGCCATTACAGAAAAAAAGGGCCATTACAGAAAAAAAAAACAGGGCAATTACAGAAAAACAGGGCCATTACAGAAAATATGTTATTTTTAATAACCAGTCATTTTTGGCAATAATGTACTTAATTGGTTAATAATGTTATATTTAAGATCATTTAAGATTTTATGTTCACCAATTATCTATATTTCAGAACCGCTAAAAAGAAATACATGTTTGATCAAACCGTTACTATATACATTGTATACAGCTAAGGTGATTGATTTTATTGCGGTTAAGAGTTTCAGTTTGTACTTGATGTAGTTTAAATAGATAGTGTATATGTTATTCAAACACAAATCCCGAAGATCCGGAATTTGTTATCAATTGATATAATGTAATTCAGTTAATTTATTACAACCGAAGATTTAACTTAGTCTTTTGGTGATCAATTAAAACAACATACGGCTACATGTACATACGACAAATGTAAGAACACATTTATCTAATCATTGTCATACAAACTAAAAAAAATAATTAATAGTATCCAAAAGTATTATACCTGAAGAACAAACAGCTCAACCCGTCCTACCTACTATTAAATGTGGCTACAAACTCCTTAAAGTGAGTCTTTACGTTGCGAACTATTTTCCTTCACTCAATTAGTAGAGTAGAATTGCAGGCGAGCTTTTTTCATCTCTTGGCGCCCGTCGTCCGTCGTCGTCCATCATCCTAATGCCTCGTTCACACGGACATTTAATTCGAATTGAATTCAAATCGAATGCGAATCGAATTCGCTAACTGCGTTCACACACTCTTCTTTTTGAATTCGAATTGATTCGAATTGGCTAATTCGAATTACCAAATTCGAATTAGAAATACATTTTTGTTAATACGAATTAAAAGTTAACGTCGTTTGGACAGTAAAGCGAATTTGACGCGCATTGTAATTCGAATTAGAATTGACGTTAGGACGTAAAATGTTTCGAATGCGAATTAAACTAATTCGAATTCGTTAATGCGAATCGAATCGAATTACGTGTGAACTCAGCATTAGTTTACTTTTTACAAAAATCTTCAACTTTCTAACTACTGGCCCAAATTGAACCAAACGTGTTCACAATCATCAATGGGGTATGTTCTTTGAATAATGTGTCCGTTGAACTGGACTGCCAACCAAGATGGCCGCAATTGCTAAAAATACAACACATGGGGAAAATGTAGATTTCGGCTTATGTCTCTGAAACCAAAGCATTCAGAGCAAATCGGATAACCCGCTGAAGAGTTACTGCTTCTGAATTGGTTAATTTAAGGACATTTTGCAGTTTTTTTTTGTTATTATCTTGAATATAATTATAGATAGAGATAAACTGTAACATGTGTAAACAGCAACTATGTTCATCAAAGTCAGATATACAAATAAGATCTACAAAATGGTCAATTGAGCCCAGATGGAGTTATTGTCCTCTAAATTAAAATTTGTCAAATTTATAAATTTTTCATAAATTTTTGTTATCTTTTAAAAAAGTCTTCGTTTGTCACAAATTTAACCAAACTTGGCCACAAATAAGCATAAGGTTAATATGTAGTTTAAAAATATGTGTCGATTGACCCTGCCTACTAACCAACATGACAGACATGTCTAAACAAAAATTTAGGGGGAAAACGCAGTTGTTGACATATTTCTCTGAAACTAAAACAAAAGTATATTAGTTGCAATATTTCATGCATCAATAGTAAATAGAAATATCAGGTGAGGGACACAGTCTCCTTGGAAACATTTGTTTGATATATTCAGATGTGTCCCCAATATATAAGCAAACAGCATTATGAGTATATAGTTAAACTTAACATAACTTTCTAACATCCCAGGCCTCGTTTAGCCATCTTCGCTAGCCAAGGGTTAGAATCCACTTCCCTTCTCTCACCCTTTGCAGATTAAGCCAATATTTGTGATATTAACAATGTGCGCCATCTACCGATTGATTAAAGTCACGCCTATTCCGAATACATTATTCTTGGCCAATGGTAGTACTTAAACTCTTCAATTTTGAGATATTACACCTCGAGCAAGTAGAGATCATAAGAACTAACGGACTAATAAACTTAACAAAGCACTACAAACATACACAGTGAAATTAGAAATTTTTTTTCAGTAATTTTGCTTGTAAGCTATATTATAAAAAGTAGGGAAAAGTCTTATCGAGCTATTTTATCCATATAATTTTACGCTAAAACTATCATTAATATTGATCAATACAGCTTTTACTAATTTTTAAAATCAATTTCTATCGGAAAACTGTAAAAACTACAAAATAACAAAATTAACGTACCTTTAAATATTGTTTCAGCTTATAAGCGTCCGATGTGAAAGTTGGTTAATTTAGCACTTAATGAAATATTATAATCATGTATGGCATACATTTATTTTCCTGTCCAGTTTAATTCTATCCGTGAATTGATTTGAATCTGAAACTGTGCAGTGACGTATATTTGAAATGCAGTCAGTCTTAGTCAAACGTCAGAATGAGAATGGTAAAAGAGAAAGTGAAATTATTGAAATAAATGAACAAATAACAAGTAAAACATTTTAAGTAACATATTAAGTACAACGGTGACATATATTCACTATTTCAGCTATACAACTCTATTTATTTTCGCATTTTAGACATTCAGCTTACCGTTTTAGATGATCTGGGTTAGTTGAATTGTCTATATTTCAGTTTGACGGTTTCTGTAGTACTAGTCTCGTTGTGGTTTTTATACGACCGCAAACATTTGTGCGGTCATATATTGGTAATACGTCGGCATCGTCGTTGTCGTCGTCAGCGTCGTCCGAAGACGGATAGTTTCCGGATAATAACTATTGTATATTAAGTAAATAGAAATCAATAAAATGTTAACATAATGTTTATAACCACAAAAGGAAGCTTGGGATTGATTATGGGTGTTATGGTTCCTAAGGTTTAGGAATAAGGGACCCAAAGGGGCGCAAAACAATCATTGTTCTAGTGTCAGTACAAAAAGTTGTGTATAAGTATTTCAATTGTTCTGACATTGTACCACAATGTTTAATACCATAAGTAGAAGGTTGGAATATATTTCATGGGGCAAACAGTCTGGGAATAAAGGGCCAAAAAGGGACCAAAAACAAGCATTTGTGTAGTGTCAAGACAATAAAATAGAGTCTTCGTTCAGAATGGTTGTTGAATCACCTAAAACCAATGCTTTATGAAGCTTTGAAAACTGGAGTTATCGTTCTTTAGATATAGGAAGATGTGGTGTGAGTGCCAATGAGACAACTCTCCATACAAATAACAATTTAAAAAGTAAACCATTATAGGTTAAAGTACGGCCTTCAACACGGAGCCTTGGCTTTGTCCAGAATAGTAGTTGAAGCAACTTAAATCAATGCTATATACAATATACAATGCAAGCATTTTCACTTTACTACCAACTGATAAATTAAAGCAGTCTTACCATTCAGTGATTACAAGCACTTTGATTACCATTCTAGGGTTATTCCCCTTTACAAGTAGAAAAATGGAAGATTTTTTTAAGGATCTGTTCTTAAGTCGTCTCAACTAGATTTATTGAAATGTGTATATAATGCTTATTACCTCTAAAATCAGTTTAAGTTCAGCTTTTGGCAGCTTCACTTTTACAGTCCATGAGTTATGTCCCTTTATAACGTTATATGCTAGCGATGGCATCATCTGTGTCCCTTTGGACACATTCCCCATTTATTTTTTAAGCAGTTACATGTACTATTAATTAATATTAATTTTAACCATGACTGTATGACATTTTATATTTCAATATTTTATGAATCAGATGTATTTAAATGAGTAGTTATTGTTGCAAACTTCATTAGAAATTTGATTTGAGATCATTTTTTGAACAAGAGAAAGGGAAAGGTGAAAAAAATGGGGGGGGGGTCAATTTTTCTCATTTTAGATTTTAGAAATTAAAATAAAAATTCTTCAAATATCTTTTGTTGTTGAGAGGATTAATATTCAACAGCATAGTGAATTGCTCAAAAGCAAATACATTTTTTAAGTTCATTAGACCACATTCATTCTGTGTCAGAAACCTATGCTGTGTCAACTATTTAATCACAATTCAAATTCAGAGCTGTATCCAGCTTGAATGTTGTGTCTTGACTAGCCCCGACCATTAACGGGTTATGCCTCTGCGGTCGTATATAATGCTGCGCCCTTCGGATCATCTGGTTATGTTATATATTTAGTTATTTGTCACTCTGGGTTTATCATTTCTTATGCAATATTTGTATCCTCTTATCTTTTTACAAAATTATGTTTCATTCAGAAGTTATATTGTCAGTTCTCTATTTAGGCAGAGGTAACACATAAAATGAAGTGCGGCTCTGAATACAAAGCGTGTAACCCCTTACTTTTTTTTACTTTTTTTGTGCCTAATTAATTTTTTTATCTGTGTTTCCTTACAGTTAATTGTCTATAACTACTAATAATTTTTGTTTCTATAGTATATAGAGTCCTAAGGGCGTTTGTAAGACTTAATGCTGATTTGCTTACCAATGACAATAAAGATTATTTTCACATTACCGACTATGGACATATAATTTTTGGATAAGAAACAATAACTCAAAGGGATATTTGGTGCAGTTTAGGGGAAAATAAACTGGTAATATGAAGATGGGGTACATGCATGGGTGTTAATGTGACAACTCTTTATCGAAGTCGCACTACATAAAACATTATCAATTTTGGTCAAAGTACGGAGCCTTGGCGCCCACCAAACAGCAAACTACATAAGTCCACAAAATGACTAGTGTAAAACAAATCAATCAGAAAAACAAACGATCTGATCTTTATCACAAAAGGATAATCTTATTTCATTTATGATTTCTAAAGACATAGGAAAATGTCACGGTGTGTGAGTGCCAATGAAACAACTCTCAATCAAAGTTACAATTTATAAAAGTAAACCTTTATAGGTCAAGGTACGGCTTTCAACACAGAGCTTTGGCTCACACCGAACAGCAAGCTATAAGGACCCCGAAAATTACTAGTGTAAAACCATTCAAAGCGGAAAACCAATGGTCTAATCTATATATTAACGAGAAACGAGAAACACTTAGAAGCCACATAAACAGACCACAACTACTGTACATCAGATTTATACACGAAAACATTCATCAGTAGACTGTTTTTCTACATTGCAACGATTAACTTGACTTCTTTTTAGTTGTAAGCACCTGAACGAGTACCATTCAGAATGTCCTACCACAAAGTAGGTAACCTGTCCGACAAATATATTTAACTGGACCCCTGCTGTTGTTTCAATCTTATCTACACAGACCGAAGTATCAATCAGCGGGTGGCCAGTTAACAAATATATACGCCGTAGTCAAAAGTGGGTAATATGAATAGTCTGTTGTTTGATATCGTACCACCTGTTGATTATACTGCTCTCCAGAACACTAATAAAAACACTAGTAAATAAATGTTACATTTGTGTAATAGTCTTTTTATTACACTTAAGAACACACAAAAAAATCTAAATTGTACGTACCACTTAAGTTTGGACCAAGAACAAATGTTGGTACCTCGTCCCATGTTACGTTTGCTAAACATCTAGATATACTGGAACCATGAATCGAGTTAAACGGACTTACACAAGCTAGCTTTACCGGTGTCGGCTACCAGTGATAGTTGTCTTCAGTTTATCTGCGTTTCCTTTAGTAACAATTATCCCCGTAATCTAGAATCTACTACAAGTTGATTCCACTATAAAATTGAATATAAAAATTAATAACTTACTATTAGATGTAACACGTCTTCTGAATGCCTGAAAGTTTTCTGTCTATCAGCTCACAGACATAATTTTGTCAGGTGATAGTGACGTAAGTAACTTTTTTTATGATTTACGCCTTCAAAATTAGATTGAACATTTATTTGAAAGGAATTACTTTAATTACAAAATATAATATACAATTAAACAGGGGGTCTGGACGGGAGGCTCCTAGTCTGTTAATTCTTAGCATGTGAAAGGTCGCGAAGCTGAATTTACCTTTGGTTTTCGTTTATTTATTCATTTGTGTAGATGTATAAGAAACTACATCAAACCGTAAGAAAAGTCATCTCGTTCCCCAAGATGCTATGTTGTTCCCTCAAGATATGATGTCGTTTCCTCAAGATATAATGTCGTTCCCTTAAGATATGATATCGTTCCCTTAAGATATGATGTCGTTCCCTCAAGATATGATGTCGTTCCCTCAAGATATGATGTCGTCTCTTCAAGATATGCTGTCGTTCCCTGCAGATATGATGTCGTTCCCTGCAGATATGATGTCGTTCCCTCAAGATATGATGTCGTTCCCTCAAGATGTTATGTATTTCATTATCGGACCACAGATGAATTATCACGTTGTGATTGGTTAAATGCCGTCACGTGGTGATCCCCTATGAGACCGTATGGGGTTAGTAAGTTTCATATGGGGTTCATAACGCGTTAATGGCGATGTCATCTATTAATGTTGATGTGTTTCGTTGTTTATTTTTCAACAAAACGCCACAGAAAAAGTCCAGCGTCCGATAAATTCGTTATACGGTTAACTACTGACCCCCTACGGATCCATAGAGGGTGAATAAAATTCATAGGGGACTCGGCCTCCGGCCTCACCACCTATGGAATTTACTAACCTCTATGGATCCGTACGGGCTCAGTAGCGAACCATATAACTTATAATATGATTGTATTGCTATGTTGTAAGAACGACATCCTATCTTGATGGAACGAAATAACATCTTACCGGAACGACATAGCATCTTGAGGGAACGAGATAACTTTCTTGTGGGAACGAAATAGAATTTTAAGGGACCGACAAAGGATCTTGAGAAAAACATACTTTTGTTTCTTTCTTGGCCGGTTCTGCCAACGTAAAATCTGACAGTGGACGTTAAGGATATAACTGCACTCACATTCTGATTATTTTTAATTTAATTATCTTCTATTCCTGATGTTTCAGCTTCACCGAAAGAAAGATAGAGACTTTTTTTTGTTTTACCTCGAAATATAAACAAAAACCGAGTTACCTTTTATCTTTGGAATTGTCAAAATGACAACTGAAACTGCTACTACATGAAGAGTTGACACCATTGCAGTAACTGAAATTTAACGGGTATTTCTAATAAATAATATTGATTATAAACTGATCTGGTTTAAGTGGTGGATCAATAGGTTGGAATCCATCTTTTAAATATGACTGTGTCCAGATCTTAATTGGTATTATCAGGGACTAAACTTAACTGTTTTTCTCTAGGGGCCAGCTGGGCCCCTAAGATATTTTTTTCAGGGGCCCGCTTAAAATTTTAGGAGTCCACTAATCTTTATACTAAAATAAAACAAAACTGAAAATTACTTAGTATATACTTACTAACAGTGTTCCAGCTTAAATCTCAGGGCAGAAGGGTGGTAGTTTTCTGAAAGGGCACTTTAGCGCAATAACCCGGATTGTAAGGATACTTTGTATAAATTACCTTGAATATTGCTAGCTATAGGCTCAGCTGGAGAACATTAGTTGTATTTAAACCTTATTCAGAAATTAATATGTTCTTGATGTTGGTTCCAGTCAGATTTTTTTTATCAAATTATCATACCATGAAGCAAAGCATATCATTTTGATGTTTATGTTAACAAACTTGTACATTTGTTAAGTGCTCCCACGTAAGGAGGATCATTAATACAAGAAGTAAAACAGGAAGTAGTCTTCATATATGTTCAAATACAAACTTCTTTGATTCTTCTTTAAATGTATGTTCATGGTATGAAACAAAACAGTTTTTCTAATGAAGCCTTATTGTGAAATCCTACTTGTAGTCTTGAAAATGTTTTCTGTGGTAACCATTATAATATTTGAATTATTGCCACCAGAAATGTATCATAAGATTTGACAATATTTATTTTAGGTTGTTTCCTAACAAAATTATCTCCCTTCAAATTTTCAACTTCCTGTTGACCTTTAGAAAATATGGCTCTTTCTTTGAACATTAAATATTATCTCAATCCAAGCCATCCTCTAATAGTGTTGATCAAAATATATTTTTCAATAAATTTTAATGAAGATTGGATATCAAACTAGATATTGGGATTTTTTTATTTACGAGATTTTAAATTTCGTTTTTTTATTAAATATTTTTGTAAAAAGCGATTCAGGGACAAGTTACCGTCTAACACCGGCTTGTAATGACTCACAGGACATTAAGAAAACATCCCTTTCACGATGCTTATTGAACAGTAAAATAGAAAACACTGTTCAATAATGAAACTATCGTAGAAAATTTAGCAGAACTAAGAAAACATGCGGAAAGAAGAAGGTATATATATGCAACATCGGGACTCCGGATTGAAAACATAGCTATTCGACTGGGTTCAGTTATTAGAAATAACCTACTGGTTTTCGGAAATACTCTATATTTCTATATCGCTTTGATAAGACAAACAGGTTTCCTTTTGGGAACAGTCTTTGTTAATATCGCAGGGGAAAGGGTACAAATGGGATTTACTTCAATTTTTTTACAGTCGCCAGCTGGGCGACCATGATGACTAAATATATTCGCCCAGCCGAAAATCTGGTCGCCTCTGGCGACTGGGCGAGCGTTAAGTTTAGTCCCTGATTATACATGTTATATTAAGCAGGGATTGTAACGAGTATAGAAATAAGAAGATGTGGTATGATTGCCACTTGCTAATGATACAACAATCCACCAAAGTTCATATGAAGTGGATGTACGAAAGTATAAGCAATCGTACAGCCTTCAGCAATTACAAACACCCATACAATATTTCGAGAAATACAGAGTGGTTTAATTTGTTCTGACAAAATTGTGAGTGAAATATTTATAATGAAACAAAAGTAGCATACTGTGGTTTCATTATTATTCGTTGGATACCAATTTTCGTGGATTTCGTTGATTTAGGTGAACCACGAAATTAAATGTTCAACGAATGACAAATGTCCTAAAGGCTTGTATAAAGACTTCGGCAAAACCACGAAATTAAATGTCCACGAATATCCAAGTTTTCCTTCATCCACGAAAATTGGTGCCCACGAAAATAAATGAATCCACAGTATAGTATCGGTTGTATGTAACAAACAAAGAACATACTGAATAACAATAAAATTTCGTATTTGAGTAAATTGTTACGTAGTTCGTTAATGATAGATTTTGACCGTAAAACCTTCAGAAACAACCAAATTTTCCATCAGCACTTTACCTAGCGAGAGACGTTAACCACCGAGGGTCAGTGTTTAGACACGCCTGATACGGTGCTTTTTGTCCGCAATTCGCTTTTTGTCCGCTTTTGCTTTTTGTCCGATAATTTTGCTTTTTGTCCGAAACTTTTGCTTTTTGTCCGTTGCTTTTTGTCCGTTTTGCCTTTTGTCCGATTATTTTGCTTTTTGTCCGAAACTTTTGCTTTTTGTCCGTTTTACTTTTTGTCCGATTATTTTGCTTTTTGTCCGAAACTTTTGTTTTTTGTCCGTTGCTTTTTGTCCGTTTTGCTTTTTGTCCGATAATTTTGCTTTATGTCCGATATAAAATGTGTATATTTTTGGCAGGTTTCATTTTGAACTTCAAAATACCATGTCCTTTTAGGAGTTAAATACAGACCATACTCACATTATAAATGATTTGTACATGAAATTTCATGTCTTTTACAATATATCGCATTACCTCTAAAATGGCTCGAAGCACTAATATCCTAGACCCGTAGGTGTTGGTCAACAGAGGGCAAGGGGAATACTCTTGTATATCCCTAAGTCTAAAAAACAACTATTGAAAGCTGGCTAAACTAAGACATACTCCAGGTAGGCCATTATACCAGAAGAAGAGGTAGTCAAACCCTTATAAATGGCTTATAGCACTTTTGTCCTGGATCTACACGAGTTTATCAGCAACGAATTAAAAGGGGCATGAGTTTCGCCGGTATATCACGAAGTAAAAATAAACCTCATTATTGTCAGCTCTTCAAACTAAGAGATTCTCCACGTTGGCCATTATACCAGAGGTATAGGTAGGCAGTGCCTCTTAAATGGTCCATGGGCCATGGCACTTATGTCCTCGACCCGTACGAGTTGGTCAGAAGAGGGTAAGGGGAATACTCTAGTATATCACACAGTCCACCAAAAATAGTGACGGCTGCCCAAACTAAGACATTTTTAGGTGCGCCCTTATACTAGATGTTGGAGTAGTCATTCTCTTAAAAATGGCTCATAGCACTTATGCTATAGACCCGAACGAGTTTGTCAACAATGAGTTAAAAGGGGGATGAATTAGCCCGGTATATAACGAAGTTGAAATAAACTGTTGCCCGCTGGCTAAACTAAGAAATTATCCACGCGGGCCATAATATGAGAGGTAGAGGAAGGGATTGCCTCTATAAAATGACCATGAGCACGTATGACCTAGACCCGTACGAGTTAGTCAGCAAAGTGTAAGGTTGGTACCCTAGTATATAATAAAGTCGAACTAAACTATTTCTGGATGGCTAAGAGATTCTCCGCGTGGGCCATGATACCAGAGGTAGAGGTTGTCATTGCCTCTAAAATGGCCTAAATCACTTATTCCCTAGAGAAGTACGCGGTATCATCAAAGGGTTTAAAAGGGAGTTGGAACCTCTGTTTACAAAGAAGTCGAAATAAATTATTGCCGGCTTGCTTAAGTACGAGATTCTCCAAGTTGGCCATTAATCCTAGGTTAAATGTGTGCATTGCCTTTTAAATGGCTGATAAAACTAACGCCCTAGACATGTACGAGTTTGTCAGCAAAAGGTTAAAGGGGGGATGCGATGCCTCTTTTTACAACGAAAATATAAATTAAGCCGACTGGCCTAACTAAGAGATTCTATACGCGGGGTATTATATCAGAGGATGAGGTAGGCATTACCTCTAACATAGCCATAACACGTATGTCCCAGACCCGCGTAAGTTAATCAGCAAAGGGTAAGGGGGTACCTAAGTATATCACAAAGTCGAAATAAACTATTGCTGGCTGGCTAAACGTAGAGATTCTCCACATGGGCCATGATACCAGAGGTAGAAGTGGCCATAGCCTCAAAAATGGCCACTTATGCCGTAGACCCGTACCAGTGCTTCAGCAAAGTGTTAAAAGGGGGAGGTGGTATCTATGTTTACAACGAAGTCGAAATGAATTATTGCCGGCTGGCCAAACAAAGAAATTCTCCACATAGGCCATTATAACAAAGGTAGTGGTGGACATTGCATCTAAAATGGCCCATACTTCTTATTCCATTGATCTGTACGAGTTTGTCAGCAAAGGGTAAGGAGGGTACCCTGGTATATAACAAAGTCGAAATAAACTATTGCCGGTTGGCCAAAAATAAAAGATGATCCACGTTTATCATGATACCAGAGGTAGAGGTGGGCCTTGCCTTTAAAATGGTTTATAGAACTTATGCCAGCAAAAGGAAAGGAGGATATTCTAGTATATCGCAAAGTCGTTATGAAATATTGCCGGCTGTTCAAACTACGAGATTCACCACATGGGCCATGCTACCAGAGGTATAGGTGGTCATTGCCTTTAAAATAGCCTATAGCACTTATATGGCATATACCCGTACGAGTTTGTCAGTAAAGAGCTAAAATGAGGAGGTGGTACCTCTGTTCACATTAAAGTCAAAATAACTGTAGCCGGTAGGCCAAACTCCGGGATTCTCTACGTGGATCATTATACCAGAGGTAGAGGTTTATTTCGACTTCGTTGTAAACAAAGGTAACACCTTTTATTTTTAACCCCTTGGAGGCAAAATCGTACAGGTCTTTGGAATTAGTGTTATATGCCATTTTAAAGGCAATTACCATATCTATCTCTGGTAAAATGGCCTACTTGGAGAACCTCTTAGTTTGGCCAGCCGGCAATACTTTATTTCGACTTTGTTGTAAACAGAGGTACCATCTCCCCCTTTTGATTCATTATTGTCAAACTCGTACGGGTCTAGGGCATAAGTGCTATAAGAAATTTGTATGACAATGCCCTCCTCTATCTCTGGTAAAATGGCTTACGTGGAGAATCTTTTAGTTTGGCCAGCCGGCAATTATTAAAGTGTATTTCGACTTCGTTGCAAACAGAGGTACCACCTTACCCTTTTAATTCATTGTTGTCAAACTCGTACGGGTCTTGGGCCTAAGTGATCTGTGCCTTTTTTAAGGCAATGCCTACTTCTACCTCTGGCATCATACCCCACGTGGAGAATCTCTTGGCCAGCCGGCAATTGTTTATTTCGACTTTTTTATATACCAAGGTACTTCCCTAACCCTTTGCTGACTTACTCGCTGGCTTATCCCTTATTGTAAGTAAGTAAGTTCAATAAATATAAGACTATATGCCAGGTCTTTCTGACTACCAATTACAAACAAATTGGGGTTTATCTAATGAGGCTTTTCCCAGGATGCAATTGCTCGTAGACTGTATACAGTTGACCAAATAATCCACTAATTCCGCAAAAGGATCTTTTAATTATAGGCCATGTCCATTTAGACATTAAGCAACAAAAGCACAGCATGACCGATGCATTTGTCTTTAACATCTCCGATATTGATTCCGCGTGGCCTTCCAATTGACATGAGTGTCCATTGGTGTTCATTGTTAAACCTTTGGAGCTATATCATTTTGTTTGGAAATTAAGAGCACGATGACCTTCCCTTGGTGATAACAACATGACCAACAACCATATCGTGTGTTACCAAAAGCTGTCAGCGATAGTCACACCGACAATTTGCTACCTTCGTGGACAAAAGCCTGGCTTTTCGCTGGATCCTAATTAACATCTAGTGTTGTCACTACCATTTGCTGTAGAGATTTAGTTGCACAACATAACAGAAACATTCTTTGTAAATACTCTATGTTGATATTTTGACATTTGGATGGTTCATATACCAATTGTAGCCGAAAAATGATAATGAAACATTAATATCGATCTATTGTTGGAATTGTAAATTTTCATATTCAATTTTTGTTTGTTTAAAGATGACCATTTTAAATAAAAATTTTAATTTTTTAAAAAGCAAGTGTTAGACTTGTGCTTTTATTGCCACTCAGTTCATATAACCTGTCATTTTAGTCGAGCCTGTAACTTTTGTTGCAGAAAGCTCGACATATGAATAGTGATCCGGCGGCGGCGGCGGCGGCGTAAGTTAACTTCTGAAAAGCTTAATATTTTAGAAGGTGGAAGAATTAGATGCTTCATACTCTGTATATAGATGCCTCATGTTACGAAGTTTCTGTCAGTCACATGTCCAATGTCCTTGACCTCATTTTCATGGTTCAGTGATCACTTGAAAAAAAAGTTCAGAATTTTTGTAATGTTGAATTCTCTCTTATTATAAGTAATAGGATAACTATATTTGGTATGTGCGTACCTTGCAAGGTACTCATGCCCGTCAGACAGTTTTCACTTGACCTCGACTTCATTTCGTGGATCAGTGAACAAAGGTTAGAATAAGTTTTGGTGGTCAAGTCCACATCTCAGATACTATAAGCAACAGGGCTAGTATATCCGGTGTATGGAAGGACTGTAAGGTGTACATGTCCAACTGGCAGGTGTCATCTGACCTTGACCTCATTTTCACGGTTCAGTGGTTATAGTTAAATTTTTCTGTCTTGGTCTGTTTTTCTCATACTTTATGCAATGAGTCTACAATATTTGTTGTATGGAATGATTGTAAGGTGTACATGTCTAGCGGGAAGATATCATCTGACCTTGACCTCATTTTCATGGTTCAGTGGTCAAAGTTCAGTTTTTGAGTTTTGGTCTTTTTATCTTATATTATATGCCAAAGGTCACTATATTTGGTGCATGAAAATATCTTATGATCTATATATAAGTCTCCCAGGTTTTATTTGACCATGACCTCAATTTCACGGTTCATTGCACAGTGTTAAGTTTTTGTGTTTTGGTCTGTTTTTCTTAAACTATAAGTAATAGGTCAAGTATATTTGTTGTATCGAAGAATTGTTAGCTGTTCATGTCTGCCTGGTATGGTTCGTCTGACCTTTACCTCATTTTCATAATTCATTTGGTCTTTGTTTAGCTATCTTGGTTAATGTTAAGTTCATGTGGCAGTTGTAATAAATCTTTATACTTACGGCTATCAACATAATATTAATGATGAGTAAAGAAGGCGAGACATTTCAGTGTGTGCACTCTTGTTTAAATGTGCTTATTTATCCGAGTCCTGGACTGCATTCCAGTGGCTTTCATTCGTTTACTTTTGTGTAAATTTTATACAGATCAGTATTTTTTCAAATGTTTTACCAATATTTTAGCTGCATGTAACATCTTGAACACTCAGAACAGCAAAACAAAATTTAGATTTCAGAAATAAATAGCCTTTAGTCATCGACGAATAGCCGATGATTTCAAGAGTTGTTTCCGTTAAAGGATAATTCCTTTTTTGTGTGCAATACTTGCTCTTTCGGAGGCTCGAGGGTAATTTCAGCAAAAATTTTATCATTTTTGTTTTCATTACAAATTTTATTTATTACACTATTAGTTATAACTTTATGAATTGGCTCAAAAATCAACCCAAAAAATCGAATGATTTTGGCCTCAGATTTATTTTTCAAATGTTTATATCACTGTAAAAGCTCCAAATTGTCTCCCTTTAGTGCAATAATGACATTTTGTTTTGGCATTAGAATTAAAATGTCTTTTTCAACTCATCGGTGACCTATAGATATTTTTCAAATATGCTTTACGTAAACTAAACAGTTGTAAAATTAAATCGATTTCTGTAATTTAGTTCTTTTTTTATTTCGATATATATATCTCTCTATTTCTCCTATTAGTTCAACTTAAAAAAAGTACCTTAACAAAAATGGTTGCTTCTTTCGAGGGCAGATTGTGAGCTTAAGTGAACGATAACCCCATGTTTTTATTTGATTTTTCTATTTAGTATATGATAAAAGTTCATCTATAGAAAAACAAGCAAAATCCTACATGTATATTTAAAAAATAATGGATTAATACCCTCCAGTCCCCTTAACGACAAAAAAAATAAATAGAACATTACGTTTAAGTATCACCTACAGTATTTTACAACCTCCATTGGTGATACATTATATGTATTTCTGCTGTTGTTTTATATAAGTTATTGTCCTGAATAAACATCTTTATGCGTTTTTGCGTTTTTGCGTTTCAGTTTTTATTGTGAAATTTCTTCAATCAGCCAAGACAAACTTTAAATTTCGCGTTAACGATGTTTTCGCGAGAAATCCATGTATTATTATCGAATTACTACATTTAATCATTGTCTAGTGCCCTAAAATGAGATTTTCCGAGACGCTGGGTTTGAAATGGGATACCCTATTTAATTTAAACAATATTTGCAATCTTTTCAAAAAGATGCAGATAGGAATTTTCGTTCCTTATGAAAGTGTTCGCAAGGAGTTAAATTATAAACTCCTTATAGGATTATCAAAAAGCAACTATTAAGGACCCCCTTGGAATAAAGTTCTTCCAAGACAACGTGTTCGAGAGTTTGAGTTTAATACATGACTTTTTAAAACTTAATGGACGGAGCAGGATTATCTTACTCTTCCAGTTAACCATACATCATCACAGTTGCATTGGTTCTTGTTGCTCAGATTTTAAATTTCAATGATTTCGTCCGAGACCACAATTGTCGTCCCTTGATTTTCGTTATTAATCCCTAGTGATAACAGTGGGTTACTTGCCAATAATTTTTATACCCCTTCCAAATTTATTTCTCCTTGTTTAATGCCTCACATTGTAAGTAGGGGGGAGGGGGTGAAATTACACTGTAAAAAAATTTGGGTCCAGAATTTTACAGGAAAGTAGTGATTTGGTCCAGCTGAAAAAGGTTAAAAATTAGCACTTCGGAAGCTGTCAAAAGATTTCAAGACACCCTAAACATAAAATTGTCCATATTTTGAGTTAGACGCGATGAAGTTTTCTATAATTTTGATATAGTTTGTCCCAAAATTAGTACAACACACTGTAAAAGTTTCATTGAGAAAGCGCAGGTGGGATTTTTTTAATTTTCATTTATGTTCTAAAAGAAATGCACTACGAATTAATTGTGTTCTCGGACCATTTGTTTTGTGGACTGTTGTGTATCTTGTTGTTTTTCATTCAGCTGCGGCTTTGTTGGTTTGTTTCAACCCTTTTTAGTGTGATTATCCTTTGGTACACTTTGCCTCTCTCTTATATATGTAAGCGTTCATATACATTTATATGGATACAATATTGAATTAAAATAGACATACTAATTAGATGAGTGAAAAAAAGAAAATGAAGTAATAATTGTACGTGTGAGGAGTTGGCATTCTTATAAAAAAGAAGATGTGGTATTATTGCAAATGAGACAACTATCCACAAAAGACCAAAATGACACAGACATTAACAGCATTAGGTCACCGTACGGCCTTCAACAATGAGGAAAGCCCATACAGCATAGTCAGCTATAAAGGGCCCCGATAAGACAATGTAAAACAATTCAAACGAGAAAACTAACGGCCTTATTTATGTCAAAAAAATAAATGAAAAAACAAATATGTAACACATAAACAAACGACAACCACTGAATATACAGGCTCCTGACTTGGTACAGGCACATACATAAATAATGTGACGAGGTTAAAGTCTTTTACACTAGAAATATTTTAGATCTTGTTATATAGACTAATTCTTATTCATTCTGGTCGTAAGTTAGTCTGTCATCCTCAAACGTGTGAGCAATGGTGTACGTACACCAATTTATAGAATACATGGGATATTCAAAGACTTAAACGAACGTTAAGTCTCAGAGGCATGACTTTTTATTAGTTGTTAGTGGCTTTGAAATAGCTGTCAGATAACTGCGAGTACTCTCAGATCTGTTCATTGTGACTTTTTGTGTCGGGATGTATAAGTACCCGGCCACGTTCACTTGTATTTGTGTCTATCTGATGAGTTAAGCCTTTTTCAACTGATTTTTATAGTTCGTTCTTATGTTGTACTGTTATACCACTGTCCCAGGTTAGGGGGAGGGTTGGGATCCCGCTAATATGTTTAACTCCGGCACATTATTTAAATCTGTGCCTGTCCCAAGTCAGGAGCCTGTAATTCAGTGGTTGTCGTTTGTTTATGTGTTACATATTTGTTTTTCGTTCATTTTTTTACTTAAATAAGGCCGTTAGTTTTCTCGTTTGAATTGTTTTACATTGTCTTATCGGGGCCTTTATAGCTGACTATGCAGTATGGGCTTTGCTCATTGTTGAAGGTCGTACGGTGACCTATAGTTGTTAATGTTTGTGTCATTTTGGTCTTTTGTGGATAGTTGTCTCATTGGCAATCATACCACATCTTCTTTTTTATATGCTCGAAACTTTAGAATAGTTTAGAAATTTATCAAATCAAATAATCCTTGAGTGATGGTTTCGTTATTGAAATTCTAAATTGATGTTTAACCGCGCTAAATATTATATATGATAATCATACGAATAAGTCAGGAACGGAGTTTCAATCTGTAATTCAATAGTTGTTGTTTGTTTCTGTATTTGTTTGTCGTATAGTGTTTTGTAAATCAATGGTTTTCTCGTTTGAATAGTTTTATCATTATGTTAAATGGTGTCGGCGTTTGCTACATGTGGAAGTGCACACATTTACGACATGTTATTGCTTAAACGCACAGTTTCTTCTTCCCGCTAATAATATATAGTCACCATTTGCACTTATATGCGAATGGCCGATTGACAGTCGCTCCAAAATATTTTGCAACATTTCAGTTAAAAAAAAACTTTTTTAAGTCTGGTAATATTTTCGTCATATTTCCAACAACTTTATTTTTCTTAAACATTACAAATATTACAAATATAACAAACAAACAAACTTCATTTTTGGAACACTATCACAAAGTTTACGTAATACATGTGTAGCTATTTATTTAGATAAACTGTATTAATCCATACATTTCGGAATTATTTAGCAACTATATCCAAATGACGAGGAAGTTCGAGGTTATTCAAGTAATAAGATTAAGGAAACTTTGGTTAACACAACAGCATTTTCAACAAAGTAGTTTATTTTTGTTTGACAAACTCGAAAAGAGGTGGAAAAGTAATAAAATGGTTACTTAAGCATTTACTTAATTTCTATCACGAAATAAATGCGTTTAATATTTTAGATACAGATACAATATAGTGCATTCGTAAATGTAAAACACTTTTTAATAGAAAATTTAAAAGAGATACATCAACAGTGTTTATTTTAGAATTGCTCAAGTCTGTAGGGCTTATTCCCGATTGTCCCACTTTTTTTAAAATTAAGAGCTCATATATTGTCCCACATGAAAAGTTCTGACTGGTCCACATTATTTTATGAGGCGAAATGTTCTTATCCCTTGTTAGATTGTCTCTATGGTTTTGTTTCAGATATATAAGCCAAAATCTACATTTTATGCGATGCTCTTCTTTTAGACATTGCGGCCATCTTAATTATTGGGCGGGGTCATCGGATACTTTTTTGAAACTAAATACCCTAAGGATGATTTTGGCCATGTTTGCTTTAATTTTGCCAGTAGTTTCAGAAGAGAAGATTTTTGTAAAAATTAATGACGACGACGAATAATGAGAAAATGAGAAAAGCTCACTTAGTCCTATGGTCAGGTGAGCTAAAAAGCAAAACGGACAAAAAGCAACGGACAAAAAGCAAAAGTGTCGGACAAAAAGCAAAATTATCGGACAAAAAGCAAAACGGACAAAAAGCAACGGACAAAAAGCAAAATTATCTGACAAAAAGCAAAACGGACAAAAAGCAACGGACAAAAAGCAAAAGTATCGGACAAAAAGCAAAATAATCGGACAAAAAGCAAACGCGGACAAAAAGCAAATCGCGGACAAAAAGCACCGTATCACACGCCCTGTGCAACTATGCGCGCCTTCTTTAGGAACACTGTAGTATGAGAAATATACAGAATTGAGGGACTGTCGACAACGGTTTATTATTGTTCTTGGTTTACAGACGTTATCAATAAATAAACTGGACCCCGGTTGTGTTCACTTACCGCTACACTACGATGGAACCCTCGTCAGTTTAACAAATGTTTTAACACTTCTGATGAAATACGTTCTTTTGTAAGGGTGGGGGCGTTTCATCTTTGATTCTTGCTAAATATAAATATGAAGACAAAACTCATCAAGTATAGAATAAAACAACGCCTACTTACCCAAAAATGATCTGTGTATTATGTCGTTAATTTAGACAAAATTGGTGACCTCGATATCATATAGATAAATATATATAGTAAAGTTAATATGATAAATAAGGTTTCTATTTTCATTGAGGGATTGAACAAGAGTAGTTCTGATACATATAAAATTGAGGACCAAACTAGGATATTTTACTATACTAAATCTTAATAAATGTGACTCATCATGAAGACATACTTAAAACATTTAATTTTTCAATCCTCGACATAAAACGGAATAACCCAGTTACTGGTGGACTTCTCGAATTTTCTTACTTCAACCAGACACTTGACAATGCATGGACATGTATGTGTCATATATATAACTGTTATTCACAATCGTGACCTGTATTTTCGTATTGCATTCGGCCCTATGGTAGACTTGGTGCATGTATTTGTTGGTTTGCGTGCTATCATAAATAACGATTAGGGCTGGCACAAAACAGCCTGAGAAATACATCGATGATAACGCCCTATAAATGTGTGTTGAACGGTACCAAGTGCATTATCTCGTCTCCACAGTCAGGTCCTCGAACCAATGCATTCCATTTTTGTATGGGTGAAAATATAATATAATCACATAAAAGGGCAACCACACATGAAAAATTGACAGCTTTTGCCCGTTTTTTTGTGTGTGTGTGTAAGAGTGTGTGTGTGCAGATTCCGTTTGCTAGTATTCGCCTGTCATGGGAGTAATTACAGGTCGAGTATTTTAGGCTTCTATGTATGGATAAAGTTTGTTAATAGTGTAATCGTTAACAAAGTAAAACAAAAATATAAAATGTGTATATGAACCAGGAAAATGCTATAGGTTACATAAATATTTTGTAAGCAAAACATTACCTTTAATTGCACATGAATTACTTCCCTTTGTCCAGTGTTTGACATGTTTTAAAATAATACCATTTACATTCCTTGAAAACGCATTACAATGACTTTGTGAATTTTTGGCGACATTCATCATTAACAGTTTGCTTACATTTCCCTAAAAAATAATGAAATGTTGTTTGATTATAATTAATGAATAAAATTGAAAATGGAAATAGGGAATGTGTCAAAGAGACAACAACCCGACCATAGAACAGACAACAGCTAAAGGTCACCAAAAGGTCCTCCATGCAGCGAGAAACTCCCGCACGCGTCCTTCAGCTGGCCCCTAAACACATATATATATATATATATGTATACTAGTTCAGTGATAATGGACATCATACTAAACTCTAAATTATACACAAGAAACTAAAATTAAAATTCATACAAGACTAACAAAGGCCAGAGGCTCCTGACTTGGGACAGGTGAAAAAAAAATGCGGCGGGGTTTAACATGTTTTTTTAGATCCCCCCTGTACCTCTAGCCAATGAAGAAAAGTAAATGCATAACAATACGCACAGTGAAATTCAAGGTGTACATGACTTTCCTCTTCTTCTTTTTTTTTAGCATACTTCAATAATTTATTTCAAGATACTTTTGTCGAAGGTTAAAAAATCAGATCACTGATTCATCTATGTCACCTTTCCGTATAATGTTATCAAATGAATTGATGAGGACGCATCTGTAAGACACATATGGTAAAACTTTACTGAATGAGGTAATTTGTTAGTATCTTGTCTTTGTTAATCATTATGATGCATGGATTCTGGGAAGAGCCCGTACAAACGTAGGTGTAATTTAACGTCAATGTTCTTCAATTGTTTAAAAAAAAAAGACGTTTAACAACTGTCTCTTTGGTCGCCACGTCTCGACAGTAACCTCTCAAAGATAATCAAGAGAATAGAAATATTGTCACTATTAGTCTTTTTCCGATCGCCAGTTAAACCATTGCCAAAGTTTGGAGTCGGTTTAGATATGCGGTATGTACAAGTACGATGTCCTGTCTGGTCAGAGTACGAACATTAAATCCGATGCCTCTTTAAAATGTCATTACACGCTCTCTTCACGTAAATTGTGCATGAAATATTTGCCACTGGACGTTAACCAACCAACTGTCAATCAATTGACAGTAGTGTAACTTAAATTCTATTTCTGGTGAGGCAAATGATTTGAATCCTGGCAGTTAAAGGCTCACCTTGGTTTAAAGACCTCTATGCTAATAGGGAGTGGACGGTTACTTGACAATATGAATCACTGAATAATTGTGGGTGATCATACACTTGATAGGTCACACAATGACGAAAAGATACTGTCTATTGGAATAAAATTGAGAATGGAAATGGGGAATGTGTCAAAGAGACAACAACCCGACCAAATAAAAAACAACAGCAGAGGGTCACCAACAGGTCTTCAATGTAGCGAGAAATTCCCGCACCCGGAGGCGTCCTTCAGCTGGCCCCTAAACAAATATATACTAGTCCAGTGATAATGAACGCCATACTAATTTCCAAATTGTACACAAGAAGCTAAAATTAAAATAATACAAGACTAACAAAGACCAGAGGCTCCTGACTTGGAACAGGCGCAAAAATGCGGCGGGGTTAAACGTGTTTGTGAGATCTCAACCCTCCCCCTATACCTCTAACCAATGTAGAAAAGTAAACGCATAACAATACGCACATTAAAATTCAGTTCAAATCTGGATTTGTGGAGTTCTACCATTAAAAATGCATTTCTAGTGCTCATTTAATCAATATATGTCAATGAAACTTTTGGTTAAAGGCTTTACTTTCAGTATTCGGTAAGGTAATATAATTAAGATAGGTTCCTGATCGACAAAATTATATGTATGACCTCCTCTAAAATGCCTTTTTACTAGTGTTGTCAAATCGTACACTTTTCCCTAACCGGTTACTCGGATAATCGTTCAACCGATTAACCGGTTAACCGGTAGTTTGAGTTGGTGCTTGAAAGCCTTATCAATAGTACCCTACACATAGATATAACATGTGGTATGAGTGTCAATTTGACAACCTTTCATCCAAGTCATAAATTTACGCTTTTAGAACTGAAGTTTGTCCTCTTTGTTATAAGGCTTGTCTGTGAGGATTCCTGGCGAAGTTTGACTTTTAATAATCAACTACACCGTATCAACTATAACGTTTGTACCAACTTCAGATTGAAAAATAGAAAAACCTTCTTGATCTCGTAGAACTGAATATGTCTGAAACTGATTATTCTTTCGTTTTCACTTGTTGACTCCGAAAATGATGTGGAATATTTCAATTTAAATGATTAATTATAAAAAAAGAAGATGATTGCCAATGAGACAATTCTCCACAAAAGATCAAAATGACACAGAAATTCACAACTATAGGTAACCGTTTCTTTACTTTGTTTGCATGTTACTCGTACTATCACGTATACATTGAGTACATTCACATTGGTTTGCATTTCACAATTTTTTAGTTAGCATTTCGTTTAAAGTAAGACTAAACCTTGCTCGACGGAGGTTGTACATTTAGGTGATGGTTTACACAATATTAGATCAGAAACGAAATAATGAAGTAAATCGTAAAATTTAATCGCTTACTGATTTAAAGTTGCTGTTAAAAAACATGTATACTAATTATGTTTCTTTAAGATCCTATCCCGAGCCGAGAGACAAGTTCTAATTAATTTTCTGAGTATAGGATTAACAATAGCAATCAATTTACTGGACAATTGATCTGTCAAATTAATTACCAAGACGACAATTTTTAAATAAAACCTAACTATTTAATGATTTCAATACAAATTTATATCAAATCTGTCAAAATTGAAAAAAGTCCGGTTAACCGGTTAACGTTTTTGGTATTCGGTATTCGGTCGTTCGACCGATTAACCGGTTAACCGGTTAACCGTTGACAACACTACTTTTTACCAATTTGGGGATACTAAGTTTAAAATCCACTGTATTTCTTAACTTTATAAATTTTACTTTTGTCAACATGTATGGGTGATACATGTAATAACTGGGAGAACTATTAAGTATTGCTTATATTAAACAAGGTAGAAGTACACAATGTAGGAATGCCAAGTGTCTGTTCAAAACTTTGCCCACCAAAAGTAACAAGTTCGTATTAAAAAAACAACGACAGTTATGACCTCTTGTTTGGATAATTTGTTTGTGAGTTATACTACTTACTGTTTATATCTGTTACTTAAAAAAAATATACGTATCGAGCTTATTTATTTTGCATCTTGAATTCGCATCCGGCAACACAATCTTAATATGTTATGTTGTTAAATGTTACTTACCTTACACATTTCCGCAAATGGTTTACACATTAAAATGAATTTGGTGACCCCCTTTTAGGTCTTTATCAATAAAATGGACAAAAGAGGGTCAAAATTTACCATATGGACAGTCAAACTCATAGATCGAAAATAAACTAACAACGCCGTGGCTAAAAAGAAAAAGACAAATAATAGGACACACTACACAACATAAAAAACTAAAGTCTAAGCAACACGAACCCCACCAAAAACTGGGGTGATATCAGGTGCTCCAGAAGGGTAAGCAGATCCTGCTCCTTTTGTGGCATGATAAAATACTCTTAGTTACTTAGTTCACTTCAAGGGATATTAAATATATTATTTAGAAATATCTTTTGTATTTGGAAATAGATAGTATTCCCTTAAAAAAAATACAGAACAATCCCTGATCGAACACACCTTAATTCTTATAAAAAACTAACATAAACAGGGATTTCTTTATCAATACATTGTACAATAAACGAAAAATATGTTTGTTTATAAAATAAATGGAAGCGATAGTTTTATCTGAATTTTCAACCTTTATAAAGATAAATTCTGACATATTCTGGTTTCGATATTTCTGAAATTGACAGAAACATGATATCCTTCTTAATATTTTCACCGAAACAAATGTAATTAAAAGATCGATACATTATCAAAAGTATAATGGGGCGGATCCAACCATTTTAAAAAGGGGGGTTCCCAACCCAGGACAAAGAGGGGGGTTACAGCTATATGTGCCCATTCATACGCATTGATCGGCCAAAAAAAGGGGGGTTCCACCACCGGACCCCCCCCCCCTTGGATCCTCCAATGGGATAATGCGGCGTTCATATGCAAAGTATATTGAAAAACAATTTCCATAAACAAAACATAATAACATGAGTAAGGGTTTTTGTTAATATTTGTAAGAATACCAAACATATTTCTTTTGTCTTATTGATAACTCGGCTTTTAATTATTGTTCAATGAATGATCGGATGAAGGATGCAGTGTGGCACCGTTAAAGTCCACAATTCCTCTAAAGTCCACAACACCGCTAAAGTCCACAACAATTTTCCGTTAAAGTCCACAACGCCGTTAAAGTCCACAAACTTTCCGCTAAAGTCCACAAAATGACCTCCGCTAAAGTCCACAAGAAAACACCGTTAAAGTCCACAACAAGAAGTTCCGCTATAGTCCACAAAAAAGCACCGTTAAAGTCCAAACATTTTTTTTTTTTTTTCAAAAGATCAATTTCTGTTTTTTACATGGACTTTTTTTCTTAGAAAGTATATCTTGTCAGCATAAATTATATTTTTGGTAAATGAATAGATAATAGTATTTGCTTTATCACCATAAATGTGATCTTTGTGTTGCGATTTTCTATCAATCAAACCGACAACATTTCTGAAAAGTTATCAAGCTGTTACACTCTTTTTATTCTTTAGTAAACATTTGTTCATCCACAAGAAACTCCAACATAGCGTTTCCTTTATGTATATGCTGGAGACATAATTAGGAGCCCATATTTGACATTTAAATTTCATTTGCAAATATCTATAAAGCTAGGTTCACACTGCCGCTCAGATCAACTCGATGATCCCGATTGTCCAAATTTCCACGACCAAACTCAACCAAATTCTTGATCGGGCCTGTTTACGACTTCTACCTGACCGCCATCCGACTTAACACGACTTTAACTCGACCATTCACGACTCCTTAATGACTCCATCACGACTTCATCTCGACAAAAGAGTAATACTATTCGATAATTCCGATCAATTCACGATCTTTACACGATCTTTAATCGACTGTCAAGACCAAACCAACTATTCACGATCTCAGCCTGATCTCGACCAGACCAAATCGACCAGATCGTATATGGGTCGTAGGGATAAACGGGATTTGGCCGGGTATGCATAATTTTAGTATAAAAACGTCCGAAATTTTTATCCCCCTCCGCTTCGGGGTGGGCATTAAGTGTAACCCTTGTCCGTACGTACGTCCCAACAATATTAGTTTCCGATCTCTAATTTTATTTTGCCTCAACCAAATTTTATGAAACGCCGTATACACAATGCTTATTACCATAAAACACGGATCAAATACGAATTTGGGTGGCCGTTCTTCTGTAATAATACTTTATAATGTTATATATACTAGCTGGACACATTCTCCGTTTATTTGGTTATATTTAGTAGAAAATCCGAGTAAAATCATAAATTTATAAAACATCTACATAGAAATAAGGCAGTTGGATATGTGGGCAAGGTGGTAAGAGCTCAG
Organism: Mytilus galloprovincialis; assembly: GCA_037788925.1. NCBI lineage: Eukaryota > Metazoa > Mollusca > Bivalvia > Mytilida > Mytilidae > Mytilus > Mytilus galloprovincialis. The sequence continues at coordinate 59,358,877 of CM075336.1, forward strand.
AGAGACAGGTAAATAGTAATAACGGAGATTGGAAGAGTGCATAGAGAAGAAGGTGTAGACAAAAACGGGCGCCGAGAAATCCAGGTGAAGCAGTGGCTGACACGATAACCACTATGTGTGGGCAGTATGCGAGACTTGCACTCACTCAACAAAGAGGAATCCGATGCTTATAAAAACTTTCTTATATAGTTGACACTGATCTGTAATGGAAGTTTCATTGCTCTTTTTTTAGAAATGATACCACAAAATGAGATTTGTCTATGGATTAGCACTTATGATAGACAGCAATATACATAAACTTTAATTACCACCCCCTTGTCCTTGCTATCTTACATATAAAGCGTACCGTTTGTGTCACATATTGTGCATACGTATGTAATCAGTATTTTTCATAGATTTGATATACAGTAGTTAAAGGGTTAAAGCTAGATATTTATGGCACCCTAAACGGAGTTTGGGTGACATATTGTTATTCTACGTTTCTTTTTGTTTTTTTTTTATCTTTATTATTTTTCTTCCACACTTTTTTGTCCAGTCTGGAACTTTAATATAAATGGACCAAAGAAGATGGAACTATTATACCATAATGTTAACCACCATGTGAAGATTTGCTTTTTGGGGTTTGCACTTTCAAGATGTCCGCTGTTACCATGGAAACGGAACAACTGTGAAAAAATCCACTTTTTGGTTTTGGGGAATAATTTGGAGATGCTTCAACTCAGAATCCTTATATTTTAACACAATGTAGGTGCCAGCCATATACAGGTGTTGGATGATTTTGGTACTTATTGGAACTACTATGTTGCCATGGAAACAACACCAAAATTTTCAAAAATATCAAAATGCTCCAAACTTTATGAAACTTCACAGTAACGATAAGCAACATTGGCAGATGTGACTTTTGGAGTTGGAATTTCAAAATGGCTTTTGTTACCATGGAAACAATGCAAAACATTTAAAAAAAATAAAAATGCTGCAAACTGGATGAAACTTTACAGAAATGGTAACTGGCATTGGCAGAGTTTCATTTTAAAGTTGGAATTTTCAAAATGGCCGCCGTAACCATGGAAACAGCAAAAATGTCCAAATTATCAAAATGCTCCAAACTTTATGAAACTTTTCAAAAATGATAATTTGCATGTGTAGATACACTCTTTGACTTTGGAATTTTCTAAATGGCTGCCGCTCGCCTAGCAATTGGGGAAGGGTGCCATCCGCTATTGCTTGCAATGGCAAATCTAGTTCTTTTTCTTTTTGTTGTATGGCAACAACCTGCATGTATTTTCTAAACAATATTGCAAAAGAGGGCAAAGATGTCACATATTTCCCCAAAATTTTATCAAAAACAGAATTTCAATCCCCTGGAGTGATACCTTTTCTGAAACTGTTTACCACTTTACATATATCTATCAAGAGATCAAGAGTGCATTTCTTTCTAACCAAAGTTTGGTAAACGTTGTGTGCCGTTTAATGCATCGTTTAATCAGAGTTTGCTTACCCTGTTTGAACTGTCAAAAACGTATGCACATTTAGTTGTTATTTGAACTTATTACGCGGGGAAAGAAGCCTCCGTAGAAATAGACACAGAAGACATCGACCCTCTATGCATATTTAATTTTATTGGCAATTCTTCATCTTAATCAGATGACTGATATGATGGTCAGAAGTATTTGTCACCTACAATTTGTTGTTATATATATCATGAAAATCTACGTTTTTTTTCCATAACAAATATTTAGGGACTATTTCATGTAACATGCATTTTAATAAAAATTAGTACCAATAGAAGCAGAACTCTCATAACTTTATTTGGTAATATATCTATTTTGAAGCGTTAATTATCAATTTCTGATGACATAACAAAAAGTTTATATTTTATCCAAAAATTTGATTTGCACCAGGAAAAAAATAAAATTTACCGAAGAAATGTATGACCAAATAAACAAATATATATTCAGACAATTCAAATGGTTTGTGAAAATCCAACTGTAAATGCCGTCAAATGTATTTTGTTTTGTTTTTTGCATTATTCTCTTTTGAAGATACTTTTTTAGTATTTTGAAAAAGCTAAATGGAAGACTAGTAAGAAGTTTTAAGCAGAAACTTTTACGAATTATATAATATCAAAGAATGTTCCTGTTCATTTCAATACAATTTTATTGGTTACTGTAGAACATATTTAGCGTTTTGTGATTTTATACATATTAATCTTGTGAGTAATTTTACATGTGATTAAAACACTTTACCAAGATAAACAACTAGTGTATGTATAAATTTGTTAAGCCCCATTTATGGGCATTGGTTTTCCCGTTTGAATGGTTTTATACTTGTAACTTTTGGGGACCTTTATAGCTTGCTGTTCGGTGTGAGCCAAGATTCCGTGTCGAAGCCCGTTCCTTGACCTATAATGGTTTACTTTTATAAATTTTAACTTGGATGGAGAGTTGTCTCATTGGCACTCATACCATATCTTCCTATATCGATCAAATCAGGTTTTATTGTGACATTTTGATAGAAACCCATTCAACGCATCCATTTCCGATACTAATCGATAAAAATGCTATTTAAAGCATATAATAGATCTTTTTTTTTATTATGGCCTCGCAACGAAGTTGTCGGTGCCATATAGTTTTACCCTTTGTCCGTCTTTCCGTAATTCCGTCTTTCCGTCTTTCCGTAATTCCGTCATTCCGTAATTCCGTCTTTCCGTAATTCCGTCATTCCGTCATTCCGCAACAAACCATTATACGGAGTTTTTTTCTAAACGACTTCAGATATTAGGCTGATTGTTGGTATGTGAGTTAACCATGATGAGTTACAGATCAAGTTTAAATTTCGTTCCGCTCCACTTATTTTTGCCGAAGTTACGAGCTTTGGACTTTGAGAAATTGTTGAAAATCACTGTTATTAATACGGACTTTTTTTCTAAACGCCTTCAGATATGGGGCTGATTTTTGGTATGTAAGTTAACTATGATAAGTTACAGATCTAGTTTACGTTTCGTTTGGCTCCACTAATTTTTGCCGAAATAACGGGCTTTGGACTTCGAGAAATTGTTGAAAATCACAGTTATACGGACTTTTTTTCGAAACGCTTTCAGATATTGGGCTGATTTTTGGTATGTGAGTTAACCATGATGAGTTACAGATCGAGTTTAAGTTTCGTTCTGCTCCATGATGAGTTATAGGTCAAGCTTCACAAATTTTTGCTGAAATTACGGGCTTTGGATAAATTATTGAAAATCACAGTTATACGGATTTTTTCTCTATTCCCCTCCAGATTTTGAGCTGATTTTTGATATATGAGGCTACCATCATGTTTGTGTCCACATGTGTTTATATTGAAATTGCAAATTTTTCAACTTTTTGGGGCGGGGCCATTCGTGTTGCTTTGACACATCTAGTTTAGAATTTTTCATACCGGCTTCATTTTTCCGTTCTGAAAGTCATAACACATTATTTTTTGTTGTTTTCTATAGCGAACACAGATATTAATAACGTTAGATATATTTGGTTAAAAGTTTTGCGACAGGAGAACTTTGGGAATTCATAAACTTGCTAGTTTTTTTGTTTAATGGTATAATCTAGATTGTTGCCTGAATGAATGTCGTGTAAATGTTATAGATTACGAGGCACCTTTGCTTTGTACATTAATTATGTCAAAAAGTTATTAAACGTTAAGGATAAGAAAAAAAGTACTTGTAGAATACAGTAATAATATAACTAACGAATTTACAAACTTTTTAAAAATGATGTCCAAATTGGCCATCATCATCATAATACAAAGATCAAAATTAATGGAACAAAATCATATACAGATACTGTACTTCTTTCATGTATCAAACTGATGCTTTGTATTGTACTAACGGGATAAAAATAACAAATGATATGTTTTTAACAATAAGAAATGGTGTGGACTTTAACGGTGCTTTTTTGTGGACTTTGGCGGAACTTGCTATTGTGGACTTTAACGGCGTTTTCTTGTGGACTTTAGCGGAGGTCATTTTGTGGACTTTAGCGGAAAGTTTGTGGACTTTAGCGGCGTTGTGGACTTTAGCGGAAATTTGTTGTGGACTTTAGCGGTGTTGTGGACTTTAGAGGAATTGTGGACTTTAACGGTGCCACAATGCAGATTTAAGAGTGTCAACAAGGGTGTCACAAATGGACGGACCTACGGACCGACAGAGCGATTGAAGGTAGCATTGTGTTTCTATTACTATTCGAAGCATCCCTGGTGAAAGGTAATAACTCTGGAAAAAAGAAAGCTGTCGCAGGAAAAGAAAAGGTCTGCGTTTCGACAAAAAAATCCAAAGCCACATGTATGTTATCCAAGGCGAGATACGGTATCAAATGATGCAGAATGGGTTATAATATCTCAACCATTTATGTCAACGAAGCATGACTTGATGCTAAGATTATTGGACCCTTTAACGACAATCAGCGTAAACTAAAGAAATTGACTTTTTCAGGCAATGTTGTACTGGCTTAGCTGTTAATCAAAACAATACATTACCATAACAGATAAACCATACCGAGTAGTGTTTTCGGAAATAGTAATCTTTATATTTTTTTTCCTGTTGCATTGTCTTAAATATTGGAACCAAATTATAGGCATAAGCGACAATCAAAGTTGAATGAAGTAGCATATTTGATTCGTTTAAAATTTCTGGTGTTTCAATTTGGGTAGCTATCAGAATATATATGCTTCATGATAAAAAAGTGTGAACATCTTGTTCTTCATCAAGAATATTTATAAATTCAACTCACTAGTTAACCCCTCTCTTTGCAAGTCCAACACATAATTCAACAATACACCAGTGGCGGATCCAGAGGGGGGGTTCCGGGGGTGCGCACCCCCCCTTTATTTTGGCCGATCAATGCATTTGAATCGGGACATATGTTTTGCACCCCCCCCCTTTGCCCTGGGCTAGCACCCCCCTTTCGAAAATTCCTGCATCCGCCACTGAATACACGAGAGTTAACCTTTACCTTTACCTTTTAACCCGACCTTATGAGGTATAGTCAGATAGTTGAACTCATTTCTGTCAGTTCGATAGAATGCCAATCATGCAGGCCTACTTGTATTCTGGTATAGTGATGTCGATAATTCCCTCAGTCCCGAGAAGACGAAAGACGGATAAAAAGGAATGGCAAATATTGACATTTAAATACCAAAAACGTTTGTGGGAAATTATTTTTCTGTAAATGTGTTATTTTCTATTGTTGTACACATTTTACTTTCGTTCAGCTAAATGAATGTCCAATTGTTTTTGATAAGGAAGCAACCCATTTATTTTTAGGGGAGGGGTGCATGGATAAAAATTAAGGCGAAATTCCGATTGAGCATATTTTGTCTAAGCTTGCCAACATGATTTTTTCTTTACTCCAATCATCTTGTTTTGGTTCTGCCTTTCGATTTTGTAAATACTCTTGCAATATTGGTTTCATCATAAAATCGAGAGTCCTGCCTATTTATTTCAAATTTGATCTAGGCCCCTCCCAAATAGACATGATTGCTTAAAAACAGTTATGTTTAACGCATAAATATAGAATAACCAAATATTGTCTCCAAATATCAATGCTAAGAAACATCCTCGCTTTCTACTTGTTTCTAAGCCTTGTTCAAATAACATTGATATTTCGAGACAATTTACGGTTATTCTGTGTTTAATTTGGAATTAAGTCATCGATCATTTACATTTTTTTTATCTAATGGGCAGAAATGCCTTTATTTTAAATTCCTAGCACCCCTTCCCGAAGATCGAATGGTCCGTGCCTATTACATGAATGTTATTTTAGAATTAAAACAATATTATAGCTATCCGACTGAAATCTGAAATACAGAAACCGGCGAAACGGCGAAGAGACTGAGACAACCACAATTTTTATTATGTCTTATAAGTCCGTATAATTGTAATCCTAAGTTTCTTGCTTTAACGTACGTAAGTTTCGTTTGAAACGTAAAATTTTCTACTAGGTACAAACCTTCACCCTTACTTGTAACAATAGTGCAACATCAAAACGAAAGACACACTATAAAATATCAATTACAATGGGTTAACTTAATCAGAAGACATAGTAACACAAATGAACATACACCGAACGAACATATTTGATCTATGACACAATGTAAATACAAAATCAATAATAAGGGGTGAAATATTAAACACTTTTAGAAAGACATACACAACCTTGAACAAAATGCAGCCAAACAGAAAAATGTACACAGGTAAATGAAAATAATTGTGTTGTAAGGTATACTACGGAAGCCGTTAGGGGACACACAAAAAAATCGTTTTCCCTTTAATATGCGTTGCAGAATATATTGATTATATGTCTTTTGTCTCTATAAATAAGCTTTCGAATGAGGTATAAGGTATGTATGTAATAAGAGGCTAAAGGGTCGCAGCAGTCCACTCCATTATTAAAAATATCCATTCCATTATTCATAATTGACTATTTTCATAATTTTCACGCGTATTTTGGCATTGGTATTTTTGGCACCCCTCTCATGGTTATTGCGGCACAATGGACATAATATGTATAGATTATCGGGTTTTCTACACATTGATATCGTAAAATATCAGCCGCGAGCCACAATGTGAACTTTTTTTGGCGAGTGAGCGTAGCGAACGAGCTAAAAAGTTTCACATTGTGTCGAGCGGCTGATATTTTACGATATCTATACGAAGAAAACCCGATTATCTCTTTATCGTTCCACTACTGGTCTTTTATCCTCTCCATAAGACAGTTTTACGCTTGACGAATGCAAGCTTGATAACGTCTCCTCTCGCATTGTGACGTCGCTGATAACTTCTACCCTCATATTGTGACGTCGCTGATAATGCCTGGTCTCGTTTTGAAGTCTTGATACGATAATTACTGAGCGACAGAGCAGGTTGATATAGACGCAGGGAAGGACGATAAATCTGTTAATATGAGATGAAGAACATCAAAGGTAACGTGAAAATAAAAAAAGATAACGTTCAGTATTCTACGGAGCCCCTTTAGTGCCAAAGATGAAATTAAAAATATTTGTGCGTGCCCGCGACTTTAAATCTTGTGCGCACAACTTTTAAACTTGAGCGCACAACTTTTAAACTTGTGCGCACAACTTAAAATTTTGTGCGCACAACTTTTAAACTTGAGCGCACAACTTTTAAACTTGTGCGCACAACTTTAAATCTTGTACGCACAACTTTTGATCTTGTGCGCACAACTTTTTTAATCTTGTGCTCACAACTTTTTAGAACTTGTGCGCACAACGTTTTTGAACTTGTGCGCACAACTTTTTTGAACTTGTGCGCACAACTTTTTTAATCTTGTGCGCACAACTTTTAAACTTGTTCGCACAACTTTTAAACTTGTGCGCACAACTTTTAAACTTGTGCGCACAACTTTAAATCTTGTGCGCACAACTTTTAATCTTGTGCGCACAACTTTTAATCTAGTACGCACAACTTTTGTAAACTTGTGCGCACAACTTTTTTAAACTTGTGTGCACGACTTTAAATATTGTGCGCACAATTTTTTATCTTATGCACACAACTTTTAATCTTGTGCGCACAACTTTAGTAAACAGTTAATCAAAAAAGGATGGATCTGACTTTTACGTATATTATTTTGGTAATAGAATCATATTCAAAACAGTGTAGCTGTGGCCATTGATTGACAATCTTAAATTATCCCACTGATTAGGGCAGATTAGGTGAACGTGTGTCTGTAACGACAACTGCTCACTACCTACTTATTATAGAATTTAAACTGTGGGGTCACAAAAGGTTCTTAACGCCTTTAATATTAAAATAATTCGAAAAATTAATCAGGAATAACTTTATGTTTTGATTTATATTATTGATATAAATCAAAACATCGTGTTATTCCTGATTAGTTTTTCTAATTTCTTTATTTAGGTGTTGAGAACCTTTTGAGACCCCACAGTTTAAGTGCCTTTAACAAGTACATAGTGAGCAGCGGTTGTTACAGACAAACGTTCACATAATCTGCCCCAGTCAATGGGATAATTTGAGGTCGTCAATCAATGGCCACAGCTACACTGTTTTGAATATGATTCTAAATCATAAGGATAAACATATACTGCATTTTCTGGCATTGTAGCTTATTCGAATATTTAAGCCGTTAGCCGAAGGACCATGTGAGCTATTGTCATCATTAAGCGCTAGTCGTGAAAGCTGTGGTGTAGTGGTTAGCGCATCGGAATACTAACACAAAGGTTCCCGGTTCGATCTCCGTTCCGGGGAGAAAATTTCAGGGACAGAATTTTTCGGCTCTCCCTAGACACCATTTGCCAGTATGGTCTTGAGAAACGAGGATAGTCCGTCGGAAAGGGACGATAAATGGCTGACCACTGTTAACAGAGAGCAATACCTCTTGCTCGTAAAAGACACCCTTCTAGATTTCGAAAAAGAGCAGTCTAATGCCGCTTCAATGCAGCAAACGCACCCGCAAAGTGGAAAGGGATTAATATAAGTTGTAATAACTTGTGTCCCAATCCACTATGAATAAATATGTTCAAACTAAGCACCAGTCGTCCACAATTCACATTTTTATTTTTTTCCTCTGAAACCACTGGCCCAATTTGGACCAAACTTGGTAGGGTGATCCTTGGTATATAGCAGGGGATTTGTGTTTTTTTTTTCTCAAGTGGTGGTAAATGGGTCTGTGGGGTCTTAGAACTTGAGGTTACTTAAAGTTTAAAAAAACTTAAGAACCAGCAGTCATATTGTCTGACTCATCAGAAAGCATGATGTTTCAAGTTTGTATTAATGAAGGTCCGGGGTCCAAGGGGTCCGAGAAACTGGGGTCCATAGTTTAACATTAGCTTCAATTTGAAAACTCTTTAAAAGTCTTGTCCTTATGAACCAACAGTAGCAATGCATCATATTTTGCATGAAACATCAAAAGGATAGAAGATTCAATTTTGATCAAATGCAAAATATTTTCACACGAACTAGCAATGCTGAGGAGTCATGTTTTGCATTAAGCATGAATAGGACATACATATTCAAATTTATATAAACCAATGCCTACTAATCTTTGGGACCAGCATATATGAGTAAAAAGCATAGAATATTCCTTAATGTACAATAGCTTTAAAAATATTCTTTAGAACCACCATTGATAATGCAGTCAAATCTTGAATGACTTAAGCACCAATCACACTGTCAAGTTTTACTACGTTTTAAAATTTTACGTTTCAACTACGTTTTCAGCAAAAATGTCCCGTTATTTTGAAAGCTATGTTTTACTAGGTTTGTGCTACGTTCTTATCACGTTTTGCTACGTATTAGTACGTGTAGACCCACGTTTTCACAACGCATTGATACGTTTCGATACGTAGTTAGCACGTTTTGTTGCGTTCCGCTAAGCTTTGATACGTATTTTCAAGGTTTCTACTTCGTTTCAATTTTCGCTACGTTTGTTGTTGAATTTTCAAATTATACGGAGCAGGTCCAGTTTTGAACACAGGATCACTGCGTTCCGATACGCTTCCTTACGTATATTCCCGTTTCGCTTCGCTTTGAAAACGTAGTAAAACGTAACTCTTGAAACGTGACAGAATGACTGGGGCTTAAAATTGATAATGGAAATGGGGAATATGTCAAAGAGACAACAACCCGACCAAAGAGCAGACAACAGCCGAAGGCCACCAATGGGTCTTCAACACAGCGAGATAATCCCGCACCGGGAGGTGGTCATTAGCATGCCCCTAAATAAAATTGTATTCTAGTTCAGTGAAAATGGACGCCACACTAAACTCCAAAACATATAAATGAACTAAAATAAAAAAAACATACAGGACTAACAAAGGCCAGAGGCTCCTGACTTGGGGCAGACAATGAATTTATGAATAATTTATATCTTTTCTGGGCTGCAAGCAGTGGAAGTCCAAAGATTACAAGAAGCTCTAATTGGAAAAAAGCTATTAAAATCCTCTACTCTAGATCTCTAGAACCAGCATGACAGTTATATTTTGCATTAAGCTTCACAGACCGTGTCATTTCTTTTACTTTTTCCTTAATTTGACGAGGTCAATTCGTAGTTGTATGGACCTGTTGAAGCTATATCGACATAGAACGAAGTCCGAAGTTGATATTTTGATTAAGCAGGTCCATATAACAACGTTTTTGTCGAGATAATCTTTTTTTTTAGCCCTTATTTTTAATATTAGATGTTATATCTGTAAGAATAAATAATAAGCATATTAAGATTTCTGTGACGTTCTCTAACTGGCATATTATATACGAGGTATTGTATGAAGAAGGCCGTTAAGAGAATGTCATCGTCTTTGATGCTGAATACGAAATAAATATGAAAGTTTTGCGACTGATACAATTGTTATATTGGCTTGTATATATAACCCCGTGAATTCCGGCATAAGTCCGTGAACTTCGACACGGGTTACATTAAAGTCTGTAGGTCTATAATCGACACTATGGCTGCTTTAAACGCAAGACCGTATACAAATATATACAAATTTATTAACAAGTTTACAGCTTGAAAGCTAGGGGAAGACTGTCCCAGCAACAGTTTACAAAACATCAATTAATTCAAAGATAAGGGTATTAAAACATTATAAAAGGTTCTTATAAATATAATTGTCCAATCTTATGTAATAATAAGCTGATCATTGTCCTCCGGCTTAACTTTATAAAATAGCGATAATTGCTTTTGTAGTTCGAGTGTTAGATACATGTATTATCTCTCACACTTTTGACAGCCATCGGATTAAGTTGTAAAATAGTAAATCTATAATCTCTTTGAATTGGATATTTGAAATAAGAAACATTATATTTAAGAATAAAGAAACATTTAAAACAAGAAATATTCAACTTAAAACTAAAACGAGAAATAATCAATTTAAAACGAAAGTTCATATAACTATTCGAAACGAGAGTTCATATAAATATTTAAAACGAAACGAGAGTTCATGTAAAGCACTTTGCGAATTATTGTAAAAGTTCCTAAAGTCACTTTTCTTCCGGTTATATATACCTTACCACAAAATTATTTTCATTTGCCTGTGTATATGACGGCTTTTTGTTCAAGGTTATTGGTTTTTCTTTTTGTTTTTTACATTAAACCCTTGAAAAACTATTTCCACTCTTCCGCAAATAATGTTCGTCTGTCCCAAGTCAGAAATGTGTGGTCATTGACATGTGATTGTCTCTTTATATGTTGTTGTTTCTCGACATTTTTGCAGATAAATTGTTGTGTCCGCCAATTTATCCACTTGTATATATTGCTGGAGATATTTTAAGTCTCGTCATATGGTAAATGGTTTGCAACTTTATTGGAGATCAGGTATGAATTCCAGATGTCTAGTTTCTTAGAGGATGCATGTTGTCTTTTTGACATTATTACATATTTTTGGACTGTCGACTAAAGGAGGTGTCGGGAAAATAGACTGTGTGACAAATGGGGAAGTCGGACTTGTGGACTGTCGGAATATAGCTACCCACCCTTCTCAGCTCACAAAATTAACCAGCACATGTACAATAACAATAAAAAAGAAGATGTTGTACGATTTCCAATGAGACAACTCTCCACAAGAGACCAAATGACACAGAAATTAACAACTATAGGTCACCGTACGGCCTTTAACAATGAGCAAAGCCCATACCGCATAGACAGATATAAAAGGCCCCGAAATGACAAATGTATAACAATTCAAACGAGAAAAACTTACGGCCTAATTCATGTACAAAAATGAACGAAAAACAAATATGTAACACGTCAACGAACGACAACCACTGAATTACAGGCTCCTGACTTGGTACAGACACATACATACAGAATGTGGCGGGTTTAAATATGTTAGCGGGATCCCAACCCTCCCCCTAACCTGGGACTGTGGTGTAACAGTACAATATAATAACGAACTATATAAATCAGTTGAAAAATGCTTAACTCATCAGATGGATACAAATAGAAATACATCTAACAAAAACACAGGGTGGATGTGGCCGGGCACTTGTATATCCCACATATGTACTCACAGATAACAATGTTGACTTTCGACCCTTTTTGGTGCCCCTATTTCCAGAATTGAAGAGGAAAAAACAATAGCAAACTCTGATCTGTATTTGGTCCTGGTAACACTTTCCAAGACATCAAGTAAATCAATATACTGCAACTTCAAAGGATAAGGGGCATTGGTGGGCGTTTTTTGTCCCAGCATTTAACAACCATTTGAAGATCATTTTACCAAGGTGCTAGAGATATATTGACAGGGCTTTAACATAAATTAGCATGCAAAGAACATATTTGTAAAGATCAAACTATAACTAAACATTTAAATGAAGGAATCAGATTAAAAGTAATGTTTTGCCTGCTTTTCCTTCATTGTTGGACATACCTTAATCCAGATAACATAGAGCGCACAACAAATACAACTTCGTATTTAAAAGAAATGTATATTTCGGAATCACTAACATGTTCGGGTTGTTGTCGGTCCGTGTAACACTTATCAATTCAAAGTTTTAAAAAGTTTTAAAACTTTAGATTTTTGGAATTTTGATCAAATTTTTAAAATATCAAAATTTCAAATTGTGTAAAAGTTTTGAAATTTTGAAATTTTAACCAAATTATTAAAATATTAAAATTCTAAATATCGTTTATAAATTTGATAGTTTAGGAATTTGATCAAACTTTTAAAATACTAAACCTAACGTTCAATTTTGATTATTTCACTTTTTGACAGTTTGATTTTTTAAATTTTTGATTAAAATATCAAAATAGAAAAGGGGCGAAAAGAGGGGTACATGTAAACACTGATGTAAATACGGCTCTGATAACAATCATTCTTAGTTATAAATAAATAGCACGAAATATATCAAATCATTTTTAATTACAAAATAAATAATTGAAAGAAGAAGCCTTTTTTTTATGTATAAAACATATTAGATATCACATGTGATAATAGTATCCTGAAATTTTAAGGTTGTGCATCTATCAAAAAAAAATTGTTAAACCTATTTAAACCGGAATTAAATAAGTTGATTTAAATCTCTTATATAATGTTAGCGTTTGAGATAAATAATTCAGAGCTATTTGGTGTCCCAAGTGCCCAACATTTAGAAGTAACAGTGAAAACTGACCAACTCGCCTTTTTAACGTTCCCGATGAAGGTAGATCCAGAAAAAGCGCTTCGGTCGCATGCAACTTTAAACGTTTTGTTTTCTTTTTGATCGATTGCATGCCGATAATATTTTGCCTATTATGATTTATTTCAGTTCTAAGAAATGATACGGAAGGAATACTTTTAAAATGTATAGCGTCGCAATGAACGTTGTGCTAGGCGTGCTTCACAAAAAAGTGTACTGGTTCAGTGATTATAGACGTCATACTAAACTCCGAAATATAACAATAAACTAAAATTAAAATCATACAAGACTTTACAAGACAGAGGCTCCTGAATTGTGACAGGCGCACAAATGCGGCGGGGTGAAACATGTTTCGTGAGATCACAACCCTCCCCTATACCTCCAGCCAATAAAGAATGAAAAACACATAGTAATACGAACAGTAAAACGCACTTGAAAAGGAAATACAAGTCTTATGTCAGAATAGGAAACAAAAGAAACTAATCAAAATGACAATGATAATTAATTAACAAAGGACTACTCTATATAAGGCTAGCAGTTACTGCCATACGCCAGCTCCAGACCTCAATTAAACTAATTGAAAGGTTATGTCTTCATTATGTACACTCTCTCCCTGTTGTATTTATTGCTTATTTGTTCCGGAACATTCATGAAATATTTGTCACTGGCAACAAAAAATCGATAATTTAAAATAGGTTGTTTTCGTACAAATTACGAAGAAACGTAGGATTCAACTCCCTAGGGCAAAGTAGCCCTTACAGCTGGATTTTGATATGTTTTAACTTCACTTTGGCCAAACACCTCTTCAATTGTTTCGGTTCTTATTTTTCTTGACTTTCAAATTTCAGTTTCAGCGTTCCGTAGGTGAATTATTGTACTGATTTTTCGAGAGCAACATTGGTGTACGGCCAAAAATGGAAAAATCCATCATGCAGTGACAGTGTGGCTACTCTTTACACGCCGCATTCTGACTGGATGTACACGTGTTCTTATAGTTTGCTCAAAGTCGATTGTCGTACGATAACTTAAAAATGCTCAAATTACAAATTGCAAATACGGAACAATAATATCCCTTAATACAAAAAAATCCCTTTCCTTTTATTTACTATTTAAATACAGTGGTTGATTTAGGACCCATAATGGAGCTACGTATATGATAACCAGTCAAAACGTTGTACATCGTGTACTGAGCCTTTTTATTGCTTAGAGTTCAGTAGAAAAAATATATATCTAACCATAAAATTTGACCTACTGCGAGTTGTTCAGTTTTTACTGTTACTCCTGTTTCTCCTAAAATATGGGTGCTAGAAAAACCAGCAAGGAAAATGGCCAATATCAGAGCCGTACGTCTGGTTTTGAAATGAATATTCCTTTTTTGAGAAATATTTATTTTGTCATCATATTTTTGACCGCTTACAACTGTCTGTCTGTGGTTTTATTACATACATTAACTTTTAAGTATCAGTATGTTTTCAATTCATATTGTTTCGTTTCGTTCCGCTTTTATTTCGTTTCGCTTTTTACAGGTACCCCTCTTTTAGCCCCTTTTCTATTTTTGATATTTTAATCAAAAATTTTAAAATCAAACTGTCAAAAAGTGAAATAATCAAAATTGCACGTAAAGTTTATTTAAAAACGATATTTAGAATTTTAGTATTTTAATAATTTGGTTAAAATTTCAAAATTTCAAAACTTTTACACAATTTGAAATTTTGACATTTTAAAACTTTGATCAAAATTCTAAAAATCTAAAATTTCAAAACTTTTTAAAACTTTGAATTGATAAGTGTTACACGGACCGTTGTCTCTTTGACACATTCCCCATTTCCATTCTCAATTTTATAACATATGAAGTTGTTGTGTGCCTGTGCTTTATACCTTGATGGTATGTTTATATGTTTGGACCAAAATTGATCTCTATCGCCCAAACTACTTTACACAGATGTAGATATATCGAGTCTCTTTTGAGGGGTGTGTGCCTGTAATCATGTAATAACTCATTGGTGTGCGTTGGTTGTCATTAAACTATTTCGTTCAGTTATAAAATGATCACACCAATGAAATAACGCAACCAATTATTCATCAGAAATAATTAACACATTGTGGAAAAATAATCAGCCTCAAAATGCCCTTGTTATCATGTAATCATGCAAAAAAAAAAAAAACTAACATAGTCCCGTATCGTTATAGACATACAGTAAAGATTCCGTCTTGAACTTGCATTGTGGTGAGACCTTGAAAAGCATCACTGTGACTTTGAGATGAAGAACAGCAATAAAACTGCTGTTCCGTTGCTTTGGGCTTTGTCAAGTGTATGTAGAAATTTTGTGACACGAATTTATACACCATATTCATTGTTTCTTATTACCCAAACTATTATTGACGACAGACCTACACCTTAATATAAAATGTACTATAATAAATCAAATATTTGCATCAGTATAGTCATTTCGGAAATATGTGTGCAAGATATAAAGTTGAGTGTAGTTTTTTTCAATGATTTGTTACACATAAAGAATTTAACAACTCTAGGCCTAAATTAAAATATTGTTTGTTTGCCCTTTTCCGACCCTATGTTTTGAAACAGGGTAGGTAGGTAGGTAAAATATTTTATTTTTTTTTCCATTTTTTGTCATGGGTAGGTAGGTAGGTATAATATTTTATTTTATAGATACAAAATCTGCATAATGTCATTTTTGTCTGTTTTGCTTTTGCAAATAAGTTTTCTGGGACAATTAGTTTTGAAAAATAATATCAGGTAGAATGTAAAGCTTTAATTCATATGCACTACTAATAGTATTATTTTGTTTTCAAATATCAAAATATAGAGCTGTGCCGCATATCTTCAACGTGTATATGCCTGGAACTTTGAAGAGTTTGAATTTGCACTTTATAATATTCTGTACTAGTCTACGTACCTTGTACTCTTACCTAAAGGTTTTCTGTAAGATATAACTTTGTACTGGTAAGATGTGTCCGAGCAGACATACATTAGTAGAAAAAGTCCCTAGAGTGTTTAAAATTTCGTGTGTGCCTTTGTTTCCAATAAAATTGTTCCAAGACTTAAAACTCAATTGTCACGTATTTTACATCCCATTTATAAATGATCTGTATGGAAAACTTGGCGATTTTACTGCCAAATATTTTCCACTTTACAGGGTTTTGTCACCTTTAGGTCATGTCAGATTTAATAATATAGCGGCATCGTTAACATAATCATCCTGATCTGCGGATCACAAAAGGCCATCCTTACACAGAATACAACGTCCGTTTACAATTTAGTTTGTACACACGTTGATAATTTTGTATCAAACGAACTTTTTTGTAAATGAACCCTGCTCTTCAAGTTTAAAGGTACCGAATAACGTACGTCATATCATGATTTCAGGAAGCGTTCAACATCGATTTCAAACAAATGCTTTGAAACTTCAAATGCAAGTGTTCATGTCAAACGCTCAAGTGATACCAAATGGACTCGACCTTATAGTTAAAGATAAAACCCGAGGATTCCGGTAAAAAAGTTTTGAGCGGGAAATACAAATATAAGATTTTTGGTAGGAACGAAAAAATAAAATAAAATAAAATCTTGCTGGTAAATACAAATAAAAGATTTTCAGGCGGAATTTATAGGGTCGGTCGGTAAAGGGCAAACAAACAATTATTATTATATTTCAATTTAAGCCCTACAGTTTGTACGTGTTTCTGGTACAAGTTAACTAGGCTATGAATAAAAAGAGTCAACAATGATCAACATAAATTAAATAAACACAAAAAAAAACATGTACATGTATCTATCAAGACTTCAATTTGGTAATTAAATGATGTCCATTACCAAATATCATCAATAAGAAACCGTTAAATTCTGTTCTTAATGAGGGATAATTTTCGTAGCTCTTTGTTACTTCCGAAAATGTCCCACTTGATCCAGACAATCTTGTAAAACAAACTGAATGGAATATCTGCCAGTTCTTTCAACATTAAGTCAGACGCTGTACAAAAGCATAAAAACAACTTTAATTTGGCCTGGACTATTTCTTTGATGTATTTTCTCAAGTACTGCATGGCATCTCTACCAGCAGAAGAAAGGTTTTCAAGAAATTTAAGGCTTCCCAAAACGTTCTTAACAGTCGGTTGTTACGTATTGTAAAGCTGTTTTTTTCCGTTGGATTGATCAAGGTTCCCAAGTCCGAACAATGTTCTTTGGTTGCTGAACTAGGTCTTAATGTGAAATTTCCTTTATGATTAATAGGTTGAAATTGTCAGTTTTTCCCACTTTTTACAAGAGTGGCTATCAAGAAAATCTGCAAGGTTTATGTTGCCGATCTCTACAAAGTTTTTCCAAAGCACATAACAAAGCTTCATTCTCACATGGAGTCCGGTACTAAAAAGATATCCATCATATCCTGGTTTACCTAACCAAACATTGCTTCTTCAATTATAACTCAGTCTAGTGCAATTGAACCATAAAAGATTTAAAGTTGTGCGCACAAGATTAAAAAAGTTTTGCGCACAAGTTTACAAAAGTTGTGCGCACAAGATTAAAAGTTGTGCGCACAAGATTTAAAGTTGTGCACACAAATTTAAAAGTTGTGCGCACAAGATTAAAAAAGTTGTGCGCATAAGTTCAACAAAGTTGTGCGCACAAGTTTTAAAAAGTTGTGCGCACAAGACTAAAAAAGTTGTGCGCACAAGATTAAAAAAGTTGTGCGCACAAGATTTAAAGTTGTGCGCACAAGTTTAAAGTTGTGCGCTCAAGTTTAAAAGTTGTGCGCATAAGATTTAAAGTCGCGCGCACAAATATTTTTAATTTCATCTTTGGCACTTAAGGAGCTCCGTAGTATTCTAATAGTGTAAATATATGTTTTGGTATTCAGGTCGTCCATACGTTAAACCAATGAATTTATGTTAAAAATAGCTAGGGAAATCCACAAGTTTATTCTCCGAAACTAAATAATTGAATGAATTAAGTTTAAAATTTTAAAGAGTGCTTTGAATTTTCTTTTCTGATATTAATTTGAATATTTGTTAGATAACATCAAAATGACAAATTCAGAAATACAATTTCGTCTTATCGAGAAATGTGTTATCGACATCTCGATATATTTGACCGAGATAACGATTTAATAATCCGAGATCTCGTTTTAATAAATCGAGATAACGATATATATTAATCCGAGATCCCGATATAACAATTTCGTTTTATCGAGATAAGATAAAAAAAAATATCGAGATCTCGGTAAAACGGTTATGTTTTATTGTGATCTCGAATTAAAACAAAATATTTTCTGAATTTCTTTGTGTCCCCTTACGGCTTCCGTAGTATACAGTAATTGAGAACGTTTTTTTTTTCATAATACGAGAACAGAAGAATTTTTGTTAGTGCTACCAAACATTTATTAAAGCTGGTATATATTAAAAATAGAGGGACGTTTAGCTGGATCGTTTCCTAATTTCTGGACTCGGCAAACAACAGCTCCGTAAAAAATTAGAATGTTCTATCTTGTTTGAAAAAATAGGTACAACCAAACTTAAAAACTAACACTGAAAATGTTTGCTCCTGTCAGATATTCTCTTCCGGTAATGGTTTGCAACTTTGGTTAAATTTTGTCCAGTAATTTCAGAGAAGAAGATGAAGGCGGAGAACGGTCGACGGACGCCAAGTGATGAGAAAAGCTCACTCGGCAATAGTTTATGAACCACGCGTTGATTCAGTGATTCGTATAATTGTTCCCGTCATATCCATTCAAATCAATGGTGATATTTTGAAATCTTTATTTACGTATAATTTTAAAAGTATCTGGAGATTATCCATAAAGACGTGCTACAAAGTGCATGGGATTAACACTAAGATATCTACGTACACAAACAAGCCAATAAACGGATAAGGTAAAGTAGTTTGTTTATTGCAAACGAAGATAATAAATCATAAAGATTTTTCCTCTTGCAGATAAATCAAGTAATAACTTACCGGAAGGAAAAACAGATAATAATACAATAGACATATCAACTTGTAATTTCATTGGTCAGTAGCCGAGATGATAAACTGTCATTAATGAAATAGGAATGTTTTTTCATGTTCTAAACAATCTCTGATTCAGTGAAAATTGGTTTGTTTTTAATAATACATGAAAGATAATATTGCATAAAGCAATAAAAATTCATACAAACCTATAATCACTGATAATAGTATTACCTTTTGTTGGACAATTATCAGACTTGTATTGTCAAGCAGTGGGTTTTTTTGCGCCCTTTTTTTATTTATGTTTTTATACTAAAGGATATACGAAAACAAATAAACAAACAAAAGCAGGCCAATATTTTCAACTCATATTAAAAACTGTTCGATAAGAGTTTTACGACTTATAGTGAATGAAATCGTACATTAATTTTGTAGGTAATTTCTGATGTATTGCATGAGGGTTACTCCCTCAATATTTAGAGGAGAGGTTGGCATGTTCTGTTCCGCATAAAAGCACAAAAGACTGATCAAGTATGCAATGTAAAAATGATAGTTAGTGTGAAATTTAGGTGATTTTTTAATTGTACATGCAAAAACATTTTTTTCAGCAGAAAGTAAGGCTAAATGTAAAACTTCGCGATATCGAATAATTGGTGGATTGCATGTTCGGCAAAGGAGAACAATTCGAAAGGATAGGGCCAGAAGGGACCTAAATGTTTGATATGCTTTCTTATATCAATTTGTGCGAAAAGTCTAGATTTCTCATGTCTTTTATGGCTAATGCATATGTAATAGTTTGCCGTTTGCTTTAATTCTGAGTGAGTGCACGACATGTCTAGTAATAAAACTTATCGGCTGTACATGTACATAACAACCTATCAGGATAAGCCACGACACTATTAATTCTATATACCAAAATAAATCCGATATGATCTCTTTTGCTTTTTTTCTCTCACTTATTAACGCATGACATAACACCTTAACTTCATGTTTAAATATATATATATATATATATATATATATATATAGATATATATATATATATATATATATATATATATATATATATATACAACTCGTCTAAACATCAACCCAACAATGTTAGATCTGTAAATTTGCTTTCGCAAATTTTTGGTTCTTCCTTCACCGGGATTCGAACCCATGCTCCTGTGATATCGTGACACCAAATCGCCTGCACTGCAGCCGTCCCGTTAGACAACACGACCACCTGGGCTCTCATAAAAAGAGCTTTCGCTGGCCGTGTGTTACATTTCCTCGTCAGTTTTAATCTAGCGGCGTACTACAGTACATGATATACAAGGCATGAAGATGTTATTGATACAGATCAGCTAAACTATCTATAGTAAAGGATATATATATATATATACGTGTGTATTGTGCACCAACCTAGCAACATAAATAACCAAAAGATATGTGCTTGGTTTGAATGGAAGCCAGATATATGCCAGGTTTTTTTTCACTCAACGAGATACAAATGTAGCATCTAAACGACAAAAATGTATTTAAACGAACTATGCACTCGGTTACTGTTCTTTTTTTTTTTCTTAAACTCTTTTTAAAACCTCTTGCTATTATTACTAGTGTGGATCTAGCCGGCGTTAATATTCATGAGGCTAGCCGTCAATAATATTCATGAGATGAAAACCGCGTTCGATGAAATGTTTTGGGTAGTTATTAGATTGTGACAATAAAATAACTTTTGCTGTTAATATCCATTATGGTTATGCTATTTATAGCAATATAAAGTAATTAGGAAATAGTAAGCCAATAGGTGTCTTCTGCAAGGTCCGCGTCATTTAAAATGAAAGTAAATAAAAAGTTTAATTGCATTGCCTCACACAACACAAAACAATTATGACCATTAAAATGTTGTTATTATTGAATCAATGTAAACTATAGTAATTAAAACAAGATGATTAAATATAGGGTAATTAAATGGAATTAATTGTCATATGGGCATTCCATAATCTGTTCGTTGTCTACAAATATAGTCCAATTCTAAAACTAAAATATACAATACATACGATAGTATCACACAATTAAAAAGATCAGAAAAACAAGAAACATAGTTTATTGAAGGAATATAATAAACAGAAAAATAGAAACTGTCAATTACTATTTCAATGACATAATTCTTCAAAATTACGGAGATCAATAAGAGTCTTAATCTCAACATTACCAGTCCATTTAATTGCCTCTAAAATGGCCCATAGCACTTATGCCCTAGACCCGTACGAGTTAGTCAGAAAAGGATAAGGGGGGTACCTGGTATATCACAAATTCGAAAATGAACTATTGCCGGCTGGCCAAACGAAGAGATTCTCCACGTGGGCAATGATAATAGAGGAAGAGGTACTTATTGCCTTTAAAATGGCCCATAGCACTTATACCCTAGACCCGTACGAGTTTGTCAGTAGAGGGTTCAAAGGGGGTATATGGTATCCCGGATACAACGAATTCGAACTGAACTATTGCCGGCTGGCCAAACTAAGAGATTCTCCACATCGACCATTATACCAGAGGTAGAGGTTGGTATTGCCTCTAAAATGGCCCATAGCACTTATGCCCTAGACCCGTACGAGTTAGTCAGAAAAGGATAAGGGGGGTACCCTGGTATATCACAAATTCGAAAATGAACTATTGCTGGCTGGCCAAACGAAGAGGTTTTCCACGTGGGCAATGATACCATAGGAAGAGGTACTTATTGCCTTTAAAATGGCCCATAGCACTTATACCCTAGACCCGTACGAGTTTGTCAGTAGAGGGTTCAAAGGGGGTATATGGTATCCCGGATACAACGAATTCGAACTGAACTATTGCCGGCTGGCCAAACTAAGAGATTCTCCACATCGACCATTATACCAGAGGTAGAGGTTGGTATTGCCTCTAAAATGGCCCATAGCACTTATGCCCTAGACCCGTACGAGTTAGTCAGAAAAGGATAAGGGGGGTACCCTGGTATATCACAAATTCGAAAATGAACTATTGCCGACTGGCCAAACGAAGAGGTTTTCCACGTGGGCAATGATACCATAGGAAGAGGTACTTATTGCCTTTAAAATGGCCTATAGCACTTATACCCTAGACCCGTACGAGTTTGTCAGTAGAGGGTTCAAAGGGGGTATATGGTATCCCGGATACAACGAATTCGAACTGAACTATTGCCGGCTGGCCAAACTAAGAGATTCTCCACATCGACCATTATACCAGAGGTAGAGGTTGGTATTGCCTCTAAAATGGCCCATAACACTTATGCCCTAGACCCGTACGAGTTAGTCAGAAAAGGATGAGGGGGGAGGGGGGTACCCTGGTATATCACAAATTCGAAAATGAACTATTGCCGGCTGGCCAAACGAAGAGATTCTCCACGTGGGCAATGATACCAGAGGAAGAGGTACTTATTGCCTTTAAAATGGCCCATAGCACTTATACCCTAGACCCGTACGAGTTTGTCATTAGAGGGTTCAAAGGGGGTATATGGTATCCCGGATACAACGAATTCGAACTGAACTATTGCCGGCTGGCCAAACTAAGAGATTCTCCACATCGACCATTATACCAGAGGTAGAGGTTGGTATTGCCTCTAAAATGGCTCATAGCACTTATGCCCTAGACCCGTACGAGTTAGTCAGAAAAGGATAAGGGGGGTACCCTGGTATATCACAAATTCGAAAATGAACTATTGCCGGCTGGCCAAACGAAGAGGTTTTCCACGTGGGCAATGATACCATAGGAAGAGGTACTTATTGCCTTTAAAATGGCCCATAGCACTTATACCCTAGACCCGTAAGAGTTTGTCAGTAGAGGGTTCAAAGGGGGTATATGGTCTCCCGGATACAACGAATTCGAACTGAACTATTGCCGGCTGGCCAAACTAAGAGATTCTCCACATCGACCATTATACCAGAGGTAGAGGTTGGTATTGCCTCTAAAATGGCCCATAGCACTTATGCCCTAGACCCGTACGAGTTAGTCAGAAAAGGATAAGGGGGGTACCCTGGTATATCACAAATTCGAAAATGAACTATTGCCGACTGGCCAAACGAAGAGGTTTTCCACGTGGGCAATGATACCATAGGAAGAGGTACTTATTGCCTTTAAAATGGCCTATAGCACTTATACCCTAGACCCGTACGAGTTTGTCAGTAGAGGGTTCAAAGGGGGTATATGGTATCCCGGATACAACGAATTCGAACTGAACTATTGCCGGCTGGCCAAACTAAGAGATTCTCCACATCGACCATTATACCAGAGGTAGAGGTTGGTATTGCCTCTAAAATGGCCCATAACACTTATGCCCTAGACCCGTACGAGTTAGTCAGAAAAGGATGAGGGGGGAGGGGGGTACCCTGGTATATCACAAATTCGAAAATGAACTATTGCCGGCTGGCCAAACGAAGAGATTCTCCACGTGGGCAATGATACCAGAGGAAGAGGTACTTATTGCCTTTAAAATGGCCCATAGCACTTATACCCTAGACCCGTACGAGTTTGTCATTAGAGGGTTCAAAGGGGGTATATGGTATCCCGGATACAACGAATTCGAACTGAACTATTGCCGGCTGGCCAAACTAAGAGATTCTCCACATCGACCATTATACCAGAGGTAGAGGTTGGTATTGCCTCTAAAATGGCTCATAGCACTTATGCCCTAGACCCGTACGAGTTAGTCAGAAAAGGATAAGGGGGGTACCCTGGTATATCACAAATTCGAAAATGAACTATTGCCGGCTGGCCAAACGAAGAGGTTTTCCACGTGGGCAATGATACCATAGGAAGAGGTACTTATTGCCTTTAAAATGGCCCATAGCACTTATACCCTAGACCCGTAAGAGTTTGTCAGTAGAGGGTTCAAAGGGGGTATATGGTATCCCGGATACAACGAATTCGAACTGAACTATTGCCGGCTGGCCAAACTAAGAGATTCTCCACATCGACCATTATACCAGAGGTAGAGGTTGGTATTGCCTCTAAAATGGCCCATAGCACTTATGCCCTAGACCCGTACGAGTTAGTCAGAAAAGGATAAGGGGGGTACCCTGGTATATCACAAATTCGAAAATGAACTATTGCCGGCTGGCCAAACGAAGAGGTTTTCCACGTGGGCAATGATACCATAGGAAGAGGTACTTATTGCCTTTAAAATGGCCCATAGCACTTATACCCTAGACCCGTACGAGTTTGTCAGTAGAGGGTTCAAAGGGGGTATATGGTATCCCGGATACAACGAATTCGAACTGAACTATTGCCGGCTGGCCAAACTAAGAGATTCTCCACATCGACCATTATACCAGAGGTAGAGGTTGGTATTGCCTCTAAAATGGCCCATAGCACTTATGCCCTAGACCCGTACGAGTTAGTCAGAAAAGGATAAGGGGGGTACCCTGGTATATCACAAATTCGAAAATGAACTATTGCCGACTGGCCAAACGAAGAGGTTTTCCACGTGGGCAATGATACCATAGGAAGAGGTACTTATTGCCTTTAAAATGGCCCATAGCACTTATACCCTAGACCCGTACGAGTTTGTCAGTAGAGGGTTCAAAGGGGGTATATGGTATCCCGGATACAACGAATTCGAACTGAACTATTGCCGGCTGGCCAAACTAAGAGATTCTCCACATCGACCATTATACCAGAGGTAGAGGTTGGTATTGCCTCTAAAATGGCCCATAGCACTTATGCCCTAGACCCGTACGAGTTAGTCAGAAAAGGATAAAGGGGGGGGGTACCCTGGTATATCACAAATTCGAAAATGAACTATTGCCGGCTGGCCAAACGAAGAGATTCTCCACGTGGGCAATGATACCAGAGGAAGAGGTACTTATTGCCTTTAAAATGGCCCATAGCACTTATACCCTAGACCCGTACGAGTTTGTCATTAGAGGGTTCAAAGGGGGTATATGGTATCCCGGATACAACGAATTCGAACTGAACTATTGCCGGCTGGCCAAACTAAGAGATTCTCCACATCGACCATTATACCAGAGGTAGAGGTTGGTATTGCCTCTAAAATGGCCCATAGCACTTATGCCCTAGACCCGTACGAGTTAGTCAGAAAAGGATAAGGGGGGTACCCTGGTATATCACAAATTCGAAAATGAACTATTGCCGGCTGGCCAAACGAAGAGATTCTCCACGTGGGCAATGATACCAGAGGAAGAGGTACTTATTGCCTTTAAAATGGCCCATAGCACTTATACCCTAGACCCGTACGAGTTTGTCATTAGAGGGTTCAAAGGGGGTATATGGTATCCCGGATACAACGAATTCGAACTGAACTATTGCCGGCTGGCCAAACTAAGAGATTCTCCACATCGACCATTATACCAGA
This sequence comes from Mytilus galloprovincialis, assembly GCA_037788925.1. Lineage (NCBI taxonomy): Eukaryota > Metazoa > Mollusca > Bivalvia > Mytilida > Mytilidae > Mytilus > Mytilus galloprovincialis. The sequence goes on from CM075336.1 coordinate 59,384,317, forward strand.
GGTAGAGGTTGGTATTGCCTCTAAAATGGCCCATAGCACTTATGCCCTAGACCCGTACGAGTTAGTCAGAAAAGGATAAGGGGGGTACCCTGGTATATCACAAATTCGAAAATGAACTATTGCCGGCTGGCCAAACGAAGAGATTCTCCACGTGGGCAATGATACCAGAGGAAGAAGTACTTATTGCCTTTAAAATGGCCCATAGCACTTATGCCCTAGACCCGTTAGAGTTAGTCAGAAAAGGATAAGGGGGGTACCCTGGTATATCACAAATTCGAAAATGAACTATTGCCGGCTGGCCAAACGAAGAGATTCTCCACGTGGGCAATGATAATAGAGGAAGAGATACTTATTGCCTTTAAAATAGCCCATAGCACTTATACCCTAGACCCGTACGAGTTTGTCAGTAGAGGGTTCAAAGGGGGTATATGGTATCCCGGATACAACGAATTCGAACTGAACTATTGCCGGCTGGCCAAACTAAGAGATTCTCCACATCGACCATTATACCAGAGGTAGAGGTTGGTATTGCCTCTAAAATGGCCCATAGCACTTATGCCCTAGACCCGTACGAGTTAGTCAGAAAAGGATAAGGGGGGTACCCTGGTATATCACAAATTCGAAAATGAACTATTGCCGGCTGGCCAAACGAAGAGGTTTTCCACGTGGGCAATGATACCATAGGAAGAGGTACTTATTGCCTTTAAAATGGCCCATAGCACTTATACCCTAGACCCGTACGAGTTTGTCAGTAGAGGGTTCAAAGGGGGTATATGGTATCCCGGATACAACGAATTCGAACTGAACTATTGCCGGCTGGCCAAACTAAGAGATTCTCCACATCGACCATTATACCAGAGGTAAAGGTTGGTATTGCCTCTAAAATGGCCCATAGCACTTATGCCCTAGACCCGTACGAGTTAGTCAGAAAAGGATAAGGGGGGGTACCCTGGTATATCACAAATTCGAAAATGAACTATTGCCGGCTGGCCAAACGAAGAGATTCTCCACGTGGGCAATGATACCAGAGGAAGAGGTACTTATTGCCTTTAAAATGGCCCATAGCACCTATACCCTAGACCCGTACGAGTTTGTCATTCGAGGGTTCAAAGGGGGTATATGGTATCCCGGATACAACGAATTCGAACTGAACTATTGCCGGCTGGCCAAACTAAGAGATTCTCCACATCGACCATTATACCAGAGGTAGAAGTTGGTATTGCCTCTAAAATGGCCCATAGCACTTATGCCCTAGACCCGTACGAGTTAGTCAGAAAAGGATAAGGGGGGTACCCTGGTATATCACAAATTCGAAAATGAACTATTGCCGGCTGGCCAAACGAAGAGATTCTCCACGTGGGCAATGATACCAGAGGAAGAAGTACTTATTGCCTTTAAAATGGCCCATAGCACTTATGCCCTAGACCCGTACGAGTTAGTCAGAAAAGGATAAGGGGGGTACCCTGGTATATCACAAATTCGAAAATGAACTATTGCCGGCTGGCCAAACGAAGAGATTCTCCACGTGGGCAATGATAATAGAGGAAGAGGTACTTATTGCCTTTAAAATGGCCCATAGCACTTATACCCTAGACCCGTACGAGTTTGTCAGTAGAGGGTTCAAAGGGGGTATATGGTATCCCGGATACAACGAATTCGAACTGAACTATTGCCGGCTGGCCAAACTAAGAGATTCTCCACATCGACCATTATACCAGAGGTAGAGGTTGGTATTGCCTCTAAAATGGCCCATAGCACTTATGCCCTAGACCCGTACGAGTTAGTCAGAAAAGGATAAGGGGGGTACCCTGGTATATCACAAATTCGAAAATGAACTATTGCCGGCTGGCCAAACGAAGAGGTTTTCCACGTTAGCAATGATACCATAGGAAGAGGTACTTATTGCCTTTAAAATGGCCCATAGCACTTATACCCTAGACCCGTACGAGTTTGTCAGTAGAGGGTTCAAAGGGGGTATATGGTATCCCGGATACAACGAATTCGAACTGAACTATTGCCGGCTGGCCAAACTAAGAGATTCTCCACATCGACCATTATACCAGAGGTAGAGGTTGGTATTGCCTCTAAAATGGTCCATAGCACTTATGCCCTAGACCCGTACGAGTAAGTCAGAAAAGGATAAGGGGGGTACCCTGGTATATCACAAATTCGAAAATGAACTATTGCCGGCTGGCCAAACGAAGAGGTTTTCCACGTGGGCAATGATACCATAGGAAGAGGTACTTATTGCCTTTAAAATGGCCCATAGCACTTATACCCTAGACCCGTACGAGTTTGTCAGTAGAGGGTTCAAAGGGGGTATATGGTATCCCGGATACAACGAATTCGAACTGAACTATTGCCGGCTGGCCAAACTAAGAGATTCTCCACATCGACCATTATACCAGAGGTAGAGGTTGATATTGCCTCTAAAATGGCCCATAGCACTTATGCCCTAGACCCGTACGAGTTAGTCAGAAAAGGATAAGGGGGGTACCCTGGTATATCACAAATTCGAAAATGAACTATTGCCGGATGGCCAAACGAAGAGATTCTCCACGTGGGCAATGATACCAGAGGAAGAGGTACTTATTGCCTTTAAAGTGGCCCATAGCACTTATACCCTAGACCCGTACGAGTTTGTCAGTGGAGGGTTCAAAGGGGGTATATGGTATCCCGGATACAACGAATTCGAACTGAACTATTGCCGGCTGGCCAAACTAAGAGATTCTCCACATCGACCATTATACCAGAGGTAGAAGTTGGTATTGCCTCTAAAATGGCCCATAGCACTTATGCCCTAGACCCGTACGAGTTAGTCAGAAAAGGATAAGGGGGGTACCCTGGTATATCACAAATTCGAAAATGAACTATTGCCGGCTGGCCAAACGAAGAGATTCTCCACGTGGGCAATGATACCAGAGGAAGAAGTACTTATTGCCTTTAAAATGGCCCATAGCACTTATGCCCTAGACCCGTTAGAGTTAGTCAGAAAAGGATAAGGGGGGTACCCTGGTATATCACAAATTCGAAAATGAACTATTGCCGGCTGGCCAAACGAAGAGATTCTCCACGTGGGCAATGATAATAGAGGAAGAGGTACTTATTGCCTTTAAAATGGCCCAGAGCACTTATACCCTAGACCCGTACGAGTTTGTCAGTAGAGGGTTCAAAGGGGGTATATGGTATCCCGGATACAACGAATTCGAACTGAACTATTGCCGGCTGGCCAAACTAAGAGATTCTCCACATCGACCATTATACCAGAGGTAGAGGTTGGTATTGCCTCTAAAATGGCCCATAGCACTTATGCCCTAGACCCGTACGAGTTAGTCAGAAAAGGATAAGGGGGGTACCCTGGTATATCACAAATTCGAAAATGAACTATTGCCGGCTGGCCAAACGAAGAGGTTTTCCACGTGGGCAATGATACCATAGGAAGAGGTACTTATTGCCTTTAAAATGGCCCATAGCACTTATACCCTAGACCCGTACGAGTTTGTCAGTAGAGGGTTCAAAGGGGGTATATGGTATCCCGGATACAACGAATTCGAACTGAACTATTGCCGGCTGGCCAAACTAAGAGATTCTCCACATCGACCATTATACCAGAGGTAGAGGTTGGTATTGCCTCTAAAATGGCCCATAGCACTTATGCCCTAGACCCGTACGAGTTAGTCAGAAAAGGATAAGGGGGGTACCCTGGTATATCACAAATTCGAAAATGAACTATTGCCGGCTGGCCAAACGAAGAGGTTTTCCACGTGGGCAATGATACCATAGGAAGAGGTACTTATTGCCTTTAAAATGGCCCATAGCACTTATACCCTAGACCCGTACGAGTTTGTCAGTAGAGGGTTCAAAGGGGGTATATGGTATCCCGGATACAACGAATTCGAACTGAACTATTGCTGGCTGGCCAAACTAAGAGATTCTCCACATCGACCATTATACCAGAGGTAGAGGTTGGTATTGCCTCTAAAATGGCCCATAGCACTTATGCCCTAGACCCGTACGAGTTAGTCAGAAAAGGATAAGGGGGGTACCCTGGTATATCACAAATTCGAAAATGAACTATTGCCGGCTGGCCAAACGAAGAGGTTTTCCACGTGGGCAATGATACCATAGGAAGAGGTACTTATTGCCTTTAAAATGGCCCATAGCACTTATGCCCTAGACCCGTACGAGTTAGTCAGAAAAGGATAAGGGGGGTACCCTGGTATATCACAAATTCGAAAATGAACTATTGCCGGCTGGCCAAACGAAGAGGTTTTCCACGTGGGCAATGATACCATAGGAAGAGGTACTTATTGCCTTTAAAATGGCCCATAGCACTTATACCCTAGACCCGTACGAGTTTGTCAGTAGAGGGTTCAAAGGGGGTATATGGTATCCCGGATACAACGAATTCGAACTGAACTATTGCTGGCTGGCCAAACTAAGAGATTCTCCACATCGACCATTATACCAGAGGTAGAGGTTGGTATTGCCTCTAAAATGGCCCATAGCACTTATGCCCTAGACCCGTACGAGTTAGTCAGAAAAGGATAAGGGGGGTACCCTGGTATATCACAAATTCGAAAATGAACTATTGCCGGCTGGCCAAACGAAGAAATTCTCCACGTGGGCAATGATAATAGAGGAAGAGGTACTTATTGCCTTTAAAATGGCCCATAGCACTTATACCCTAGACCCGTACGAGTTTGTCAGTAGAGGGTTCAAAGGGGGTATATGGTATCCCGGATACAACGAATTCGAACTGAACTATTGCCGGCTGGCCAAACTAAGAGATTCTCCACATCGACCATTATACCAGAGGTAGAAGTTGGTATTGCCTCTAAAATGGCCCATAGCACTTATGCCCTAGACCCGTACGAGTTAGTCAGAAAAGGATAAGGGGGGTACCCTGGTATATCACAAATTCGAAAATGAACTATTGCCGGCTGGCCAAACGAAGAGATTCTCCACGTGGGCAATGATACCAGAGGAAGAAGTACTTATTGCCTTTACAATGGCCCATAGCACTTATGCCCTAGACCCGTACGAGTTAGTCAGAAAAGGATAAGGGGGTACCCTGGTATATCACAAATTCGAAAATGAACTATTGCCGGCTGGCCAAACGAAGAGATTCTCCACGTGGGCAATGATAATAGAGGAAGAGGTACTTATTGCCTTTAAAATGACCCATAGCACTTATACCCTAGACCCGTACGAGTTTGTCAGTAGAGGGTTCAAAGGGGGTATATGGTATCCCGGATACAACGAATTCGAACTGAACTATTGCCGGCTGGCCAAACTAAGAGATTCTCCACATCGACCATTATACCAGAGGTAGAGGTTGGTATTGCCTCTAAAATGGCCCAGAGCACTTATGCCCTAGACCCGTACGAGTTAGTCAGAAAAGGATAAGGGGGGTACCCTGGTATATCACAAATTCAAAAATGAACTATTGCCGGCTGGCCAAACGAAGAGGTTTTCCACGTGGGCAATGATACCATAGGAAGAGGTACTTATTGCCTTTAAAATGGCCCATAGCACTTATACCCTAGACCCGTACGAGTTTGTCAGTAGAGGGTTCAAAGGGGGTATATGTATGGTATCCCGGATACAACGAATTCGAACTGAACTATTGCCGGCTGGCCAAACTAAGAGATTATCCACATCGACCATTATACCAGAGGTAGAGGTTGGTATTGCCTCTAAAATGGCCCATAGCACTTATGCCCTAGACCCGTACGAGTTAGTCAGAAAAGGATAAGGGGGGGTACCCTGGTATATCACAAATTCGAAAATGAACTATTGCCGGCTGGCCAAACGAAGAGATTCTCCACGTGGGCAATGATACCAGAGGAAGAGGTACTTATTGCCTTTAAAATGGCCTATAGCACTTATACCCTAGACCCGTACGAGTTTGTCATTCGAGGGTTCAAAGGGGGTATATGGTATCCCGGATACAACGAATTCGAACTGAACTATTGCCGGCTGGCCAAACTAAGAGATTCTCCACATCGACCATTATACCAGAGGTAGAAGTTGGTATTGCCTCAAAAATGGCCCAGAGCACTTATGCCCTAGACCCGTACGAGTTAGTCAGAAAAGGATAAGGGGGGTACCCTGGTATATCACAAATTCGAAAATGAACTATTGCCGGCTGGCCAAACGAAGAGATTCTCCACGTGGGCAATGATACCAGAGGAAGAAGTACTTATTGCCTTTAAAATGGCCCATAGCACTTATGCCCTAGACCCGTACGAGTTAGTCAGAAAAGGATAAGGGGGGTACCCTGGTATATCACAAATTCGAAAATGAACTATTGCCGGCTGGCCAAACAAAGAGATTCTCCACCTGGGCAATGATAATAGAGGAAGAGGTACTTATTGCCTTTAAAATGGCCCATAGCACTTATACCCTAGACCCGTACGAGTTTGTCAGTAGAGGGTTCAAAGGGGGTATATGGTATCCCGGATACAACGAATTCGAACTGAACTATTGCCGGCTGGCCAAACTAAGAGATTCTCCACATCGACCATTATACCAGAAGTAGAGGTTGGTATTGCCTCTAAAATGGCCCATAGCACTTATGCCCTAGACCCGTACGAGTTAGTCAGAAAAGGATAAGGGGGGTACCCTGGTATATCACAAATTCAAAAATGAACTATTGCCGGCTGGCCAAACGAAGAGGTTTTCCACGTGGGCAATGATACCATAGGAAGAGGTACTTATTGCCTTTAAAATGGCCTATAGCACTTATACCCTAGACCCGTACGAGTTTGTCAGTAGAGGGTTCAAAGGGGGTATATGGTATACCGGATACAACGAATTCGAACTGAACTATTGCCGGCTGGCCAAACTAAGAGATTCTCCACATCGACCATTATACCAGAGGTAGAGGTTGGTATTGCCTCTAAAATGGCCCATAGCACTTATGCCCTAGACCCGTACGAGTTAGTCAGAAAAGGATAAGGGGGGTACCCTGGTATATCACAAATTCGAAAATGAACTATTGCTGGCTGGCCAAACGAAGAGATTCTCCACGTGGGCAATGATACCAGAGGAAGAAGTACTTATTGCCTTTAAAATGGCCCATAGCACTTATGCCCTAGACCCGTACGAGTTAGTCAGAAAAGGATAAGGGGGGTACCCTGGTATATCACAAATTCGAAAATGAACTATTGCCGGCTGGCCAAACGAAGAGATTCTCTGCGTGGGCAATGATAATAGAGGAAGAGGTACTTATTGCCTTTAAAATGGCCCAGAGCACTTATACCCTAGACCCGTACGAGTTTGTCAGTAGAGGGTTCAAAGGGGGTATATGGTATCCCGGATACAACGAATTCGAACTGAACTATTGCCGGCTGGCCAAACTAAGAGATTTTCCACATCGACCATTATACCAGAGGTAGAGGTTGGTATTGCCTCTAAAATGGCTCATAGCACTTATGCCCTAGACCCGTACGAGTTAGTCAGAAAAGGATAAGGGGGGTACCCTGGTATATCACAAATTCAAAAATGAACTATTGCCGGCTGGCCAAACGAAGAGGTTTTCCACGTGGGCAATGATACCATAGGAAGAGGTACTTATTGCCTTTAAAATGGCCCATAGCACTTATACCCTAGACCCGTACGAGTTTGTCAGTAGAGGGTTCAAAGGGGGTATATGGTATCCCGGATACAACGAATTCGAACTGAACTATTGCCGGCTGGCCAAACTAAGAGATTCTCCACGTCGACCATTATACCAGAGGTAGAGGTTGGTATTGCCTCTAAAATGGCCCAGAGCACTTATGCCCTAGACCCGTACGAGTTAGTCAGAAAAGGATAAGGGGGGTACCCTGGTATATCACAAATTCGAAAATGAACTATTGCCGGCTGGCCAAACGAAGAGATTCTCCACGTGGGCAATGATACCAGAGGAAGAAGTACTTATTGCCTTTAAAATGGCCCATAGCACTTATGCCCTAGACCCGTACGAGTTAGTCAGAAAAGGATAAGGGGGGTACCCTGGTATATCACAAATTCGAAAATGAACTATTGCCGGCTGGCCAAACGAAGAGATTCTCCACGTGGGCAATGATAATAGAGGAAGAGGTACTTATTGCCTTTAAAATGGCCCATAGCACTTATACCCTAGACCCGTACGAGTTTGTCAGTAGAGGGTTCAAAGGGGGTATATGGTATCCCAGATACAACGAATTCGAACTGAACTATTGCCGGCTGGCCAAACTAAGACATTCTCCACATCGACCATTATACCAGAGGTAGAGGTTGGTATTGCCTCTAAAATGGCTCATAGCACTTATGCCCTAGACCCGTACGAGTTAGTCAGAAAAGGATAAGGGGGGTAACCTGGTATATCACAAATTCGAAAATGAACTATTGCCGGCTGGCCAAACGAAGAGATTCTCCACGTGGGCAATGATAATAGAGGAAGAGGTACTTATTGCCTTTAAAATGGCCCATAGCACTTATACCCTAGACCCGTACGAGTTTGTCAGTAGAGGGTTCAAAGGGGGTATATGGTATCCCGGATACAACGAATTCGAACTGAACTATTGCCGGCTGGCCAAACTAAGAGATTCTCCACGTCGACCATTATACCAGAGGTAGAGGTTGGTATTGCCTCTAAAATGGCCCAGAGCACTTATGCCCTAGACCCGTACGAGTTAGTCAGAAAAGGATAAGGGGGGTACCCTGGTATATCACAAATTCGAAAATGAACTATTGCCGGCTAGCGAAACGAAGAGGTTTTCCACGTGGGCATTGATACCATAGGAAGAGGTACTTATTGCCTTTAAAATGGCCCAGAGCACTTATACCCTAGACCCGTACGAGTTTGTCAGTAGAGGGTTCAAAGGGGGTATATGGTATCCCGGATACAACGAATTCGAACTGAACTATTGCCGGCTGGCCAAACTAAGAGATTCTCCACATCGACCATTATACCAGAGGTAGAGGTAGGCATTTCCTCTAAAATGGCCCATAGCACTTATGCCCTAGACCTGTGCAAATTTGTCAGCAGACGGTTTAAAGGGGGATATAGTATCCCGGTGTACAACGAAGTCAAAATGAAATATTGCCAGCTGACCGACTAAGATAATCTAAACGTGGACCATATTAGCAGAGGTAGAGGTAGCCATTGCCTTTAAGATGGGCCATAGCACTAACCCTGATTGCGTTGTCAAACATATCAGATGTATGGAATAATGTTGCCTCGAAAATTACCCATGGTTCTTATGTCCTAGACCCGTACCTGTTGAACAGCAAAGGGAAGTACTCTTGTATATCACAAAGACCAAACTAAGAGTTTCTCCTTGTGGGCTAACAAAAAGATTAGCGTAGGTGTTTTCTCTAAAAAGGCCAATGTATCGTATATCATAGATCCGTACGTATTGGTAGGAAAAGGGTAAGGGAAGTACTCTTGTATATCAAAATATTCAAACATACTTTTACTTGCTGGTCATTTTAAAGGTAATTAGTACCTTAACCTCTGTATCATGGTCCACGAGGAGAATCTTTTAGTTTGACAAGTCGTCAATAGTTCAATTCGACTTTGAGATATATAAAGGTGCCCATCTTTCTCTTTGCTGACTAGGTCGTACGGTCTAGGGTATAGTAGAATGGGTCATTTTAGAGGCAATTCCTCTTTCTTCCTCTGATAAAATGACCCACGTGGAGAATTTCTTAATTTGGCCATACGGCAATAGTTTTTTTCGACTTCGTGATGAATCGGAGTACCACAACCCTTGTTATCCCCTCCTGACAAACTCGTACGGGTCTAGGACATAAGTACTATGGGCCATTATACAACTACTACATATACCTCTTGTGTCATGACCCATGTGGAAAATGTCTTGGTTTGGCCAGCTCCCACCATCCACCGAACAAAATTGTTCCATAAGGATTAAGCTTCTCGGTTACATGATGCTTTTGATAAATGTTCAATTTCTTATGCTCTCGCATCATACAAATCATTTACAAATACTAAACGTGATGTATGGAAGAAGTCTAACAAAGCTCTTTGTTAATTAAAGCTCGATATAATATTGTCAACATAAAAGTATTTCTTTAACATTGCTGTCCAGTCTGTTGAATTGCAGTCAAATGTTTACGTATAACAGCATTTAGGATAAACGGAGAGAAAGTTGCTCCAAATTATACTGACTTGAATCTGTTTGCGGTTAGTTGACTATTTGGGTCATCCGGGTTACTACGCATAAGAGAATCTGGTAACATCACGATACTCTTCATCCAGCCCATAATAAGTAAGGCTTTTTTCTATACCTGTCGAGACGGCGTATTTGTGCATTCTAAATCGGAGAAAAATTCCGGTTAAATCATTAAAGTTTGGCCAAAGATCCATCAAACAATCATTTAAGCTTAGATTAATAGGTGAAGGTTTGCAGCTACAGTCAAATACAATTCTGATTGGCGTGGTTGACGTTTTTACGGAAATGATGGTGCGGTATGGAATGAACAATTGTTTTGGCTGATCGTTCATCAACTCTCTCGATAAATCTACGTTTTTCTTGTTCATTGATAATTTTTCTGTTTTTCTGTAAAAGTGTAAGTTCACGATTAAGACGCTTAATGACATTTTCTGTTCTCCGTTATTCAATACTTCTGTTGTCTAGTAAGGTGTGGTGTTCCTCCTTACAAGGTAACTTATCAACATATCTTTATGTTTCCATATGGTAACCTCTACCATTTGATTTATATACATCTTGGAATTGTCTGTTTTCAGATTTGTTGTCACTATTATTTATACTAGCAGCTTCAACTTCCATAAATTTCTCCAAAATAAAAGTTCTACTCTTCAACTTTGTGACCTACTAATATGTTCATCATTGACGTAAGTGTGTGATCTGGATTTACAGGTATTCAATTGATTGTGCCGGACAGAAGGTTACGGATTTCCGACTTGACGGTAGTAGGTCCTGTTCCTCATACTATTCTATCATCGACAATTGACCAGTAATAATCGAATTAGATATAATTCAATAGAGAATCTTCAACCATTGGGTCATGTGAGACCGGATGGTCTAATTTCAAGCCAAACAAATACTTTAAATTTGTTATATTACGTACATAAGTCTTCATTGGTACAGCTATTTTTGGTACAATCAAAACGTTGATAGGTAATTTGCCGTTGTCTGTGCCATCACTTGTGTCACAAAATCCTGACAAGTTTATGGTCTTCTGTCTGGTAATTGTCAAATCAAGCTCTGTAGCTTATTTTTCTGTGATGAGGGCATCTGTGCGCCCTTGTCAAATAATGTGTTTGTGTAAGTACATTGAATGCCCGAACTTACTTGCGCTACGACAGTTTTTATTCTGTGTCTGTGAGTGAAGAACTGTACCCGTTTTCTACGCGTTGTGAATTGTGTTACTAGTAATATATTCATTAGTGTTACTCTGTTTTTCATCTTTTTAACCTCGTCTTTGCATAAACTAGTATGCTGCTTTATTTTACATTTCCTGCAACTTTTGTGTGATTTGCAATTAGCTATATTGGGGGTCAAAGACAGTTAAAACATAAACGATGCTGTTTAACAACAGAAATATTTGCTGTTTGATCAATTATCTTAGTGCAATTAACGGGAACATGTGATTCGTTACAAAAGTACACATGATTTTACGTTTATTTGTGTTGATTTATTTTGTACGTACCTTTGCATTGGTGTGAAATGCTGCTGTAGTGGTTTAAGTTTCCGTATGATCAGAGGAATTGCCTCTCTCCATTATGTTGAGTTCTTGAGATAGTATATGTAGTAGTTCATTTAATTGCCAACTATTTGATTCATGGTGTCTTGTAAGATTGATGCGTACGTCCCCGGTAACTTTTTCAATATGATTGGGACCAATAATGGGTCATATGTATTCTCTGTCTGACCAAGGGATTCTAAACCACGTACATATGTTTCAATTTTGTCGAAAAAAATAACGTAAGCTCTTGTATGAAGGTATGTAAAATTATGCATTCATGTACGTTTGCGTGATGTTGCGAACTTGTGGCATTTGTGTTTAGCGTTGATGTTTGTACTTAGATAAATTTTGCTATTGGCTGTATTTTTTTTCTAGATTAAATAAATAATCATCAGAGTTAACGATTTCTGTTTCGAAGGTTATTGGAATCAACAAGTTTTGTGCCGCTCTCCCCATTTTTCGTCGAATTTCTGGAATATTCCGGAGACGGCACTACTATGTCCTGCTAGTATCGATTTCAGCTGTAAATTCATCCTGGTCACTTGACACCAATATCGTTAAGAGGTTCACTTGACACCAATATCGTTAAGAGGTTACATCGGACAACTATATAGCTAACAATAACAAAAGCGAATAGAATGTATGTATATCTATTTTGACTCTAATGTCAACATGTGACACTTACGTAACATTACAATGATTAACAACAAACTTGATCAATTACTCCTTAACATATTGTCTAAGTATCGGTACCCAATACGATTGTATGGAACGCCATGACTGCCTTATGTTAATGATCAGCATTATATGCAGTGCTCACACCATTATATTAAGTGCTCACAACATTATATTAAGTGCTCACAACATTATATGCAGTGCTCACACCATTATATTAAGTGCTCACAACATTATATTAAGGGCTCACAACATTATATTAAGTGCTCACACCATTATATGCAGTGCTCACATCATTATATTAAGTGCTCACAACATTATATTAAGTGCTCACAACATTATATTAAGTGCTCACAACATTATATGCAGTGCTCACACCATTATATTAAGTGCTCACAACATTATATTAAGGGCTCACAACATTATATTAAGTGCTCACACCATTATATGCAGTGCTCACATCATTATATTAAGTGCTCACAACATTATATTAAGTGCTCACAACATTATATTATGTGCTCACAACATTATATTAAGTGCTCCCAACATTATATGCAGTGGTCAAAGCATTATATGAAGTGTTCAAAACATTATATGCAGTGGTCACAACATTATATGAAGTGATCACAACATTATATGAAGTGCTCACAATATTATATGAAGTGCTCACAACATTATACGTTTTTTGTTGTATGATGAGATTGTTGTATGATGAGATTGATGTATGATGAGATCATTCGGTAAACATCGTTTTTTAGCGGAAATTACCGAATCCATAATTTGTAAATTACGGTAATGCCCAGCAAACAAATTTAAACAGTTATTAAAGTCATGTGATCATAAGGCAGTATACAATATTTAAAACTGATTGAAATAAGTAAGGAAAAGATGAAACTAAGAAGTGAATGATTAAAGTAGTTCTGTTCGTCGTAAGAAATACGAATGGCAAAATGTAAGTGAAATAATAAAAAGTTTATTTAATGAAATATCGAAGGGAAATTTGTATGACATATTCCTCGAGTTCATTTCCTACTGAAGAACTTTAGCAAGGTGCCACTTTATAGTCCGTACTCAGTTTAAAAAAAGCTTAATTACCTTTTGAATAAAACAGTCAGCTTTCTATAACACATAAGCGTCATATTACGCTAGCTTATATATGTCATGATTGAGTGTCATGATTGAGTCATTTTTGGCATCCATTTTCAGAATTTGTCATTTCACATGAATAAGTATCTAACAGATATGGAAAATGCAGTTTAAAGCATTTCATTATAGGTGTTTAACATAACTTTAGGCAGCAACCATTTAATTTTTTTTGGGGGGAGGGAGGGGGGGCTATTGATTTTAATTTTTTTCGCGACAAGTCGAAAATATTTTTTTTAATTCAATTTTAGCATTACATATATTGGCAGCTAGGGGTGAATCAACCAAATTTTTTTTCTCAGAATCAAAAACAAATTATTTTTTTCTCCAAAAACTGGAAACACACTTTTTTTTCAAAAAAATCCATAAATTTTACCCTTTCAAAACCCAGTTTAACATTATTTTCATTTAAAGTTATCATCTCTTATGAAAACTGAGTTTGTGGGGATGAAAAACGTTTACTACGTTTGTTCGTCATTTTGCACGGTTAATATATATAAAAAAAGTGGTATGCATGATAATGAAACAACTTTCCACAAGAGACAAAATGACATCACAGAAATTAACAACTAAACGGCCACAGTACGGCCTTCACTGACAATGAACAAAGCCCATACTGCATAGTCATGCAGCTATAGAAGGCCCCGAAATGATAAACGTAAAACATTCCTAATTTATGTACAAACAAACGATCGAAAAACTAACATGTATATAACACATTAACAAACGACAACCACTGAAATAAAGGCACCTGAATTGGGACAGCCACATATACAGAATGTGCGGCGGGTTTTAACATGTTAGCGGGATACCAACCCTCCCTCTAACCTGGGACAGTGGCGTAACAGAACAACATAAGAACGAACTATGAAAATCAGTTGTAAAAGGCTTAACTCATCAGATGGGTACAAATATAAATCCATCTACCAGAAAATAGAGTAGACGTGGGCGGCTACTTCTATATCCCAACAACAAAAAGACACTATAAGTACTGATCTGAGAGTACTCGCAATTACTGACAGCTAGTTCAAAGCCACTAACAACTAATAAAAAAAAACATGCATCTAAGTTTTGCATTTAGGTAAAGATTGAAACAAACTGTGAGTAAAATAGAGTGATTTACTATTATTGGATAGTAACGATTGTCCATGAAAAAGGAGTCATTTTCAATGCTCTTCAACTTTGTACTTGTTTGGATGTATAAATATTTTGATATGAGCGTCACTGATGAGTCTTATGTAGACGAAACAAGCATTTGGCGTACTAAATTATAATCCTGGTACCTTTGATAACTACTTGACCTAAATTAATTCTGGTTAAGGTACATTAAGATACAAAATATAATCAACTACAAGTCATAGAAGAATAATATCTTTTAGATCGCACTTCTTTGATAACAATGGACCTCGAAAAAAGATTCAAATTTGTGTTTAGGTCCAGATGATAGCAACAACACAAAAAAGAGGAATGCTATTTGTTGCTGAGCACTTCTTTGATTTTATTTAAAGTCCACACAATTTATTTTGTAACGGAAGCACAAAAAAAAAGATACTCATTATTATGTCAATATATAATTGTAATATAATTATATTAATGGAGAACTTCTAGTATTGTTTTACTGTGAATTCTTCTCGTTGTTGTGATTGGCGTTCTAATTCTTCTCACATACAAGCTTGTCTATAGTCTGAGGATTTCTGTTATTTTTGCTACCAATTTTTTTCCATATCCCATGTTAGGATCAATCTAAAAGGTTGAAAATTTCATATCTTTAAATTTTTTCGTTATCTGGAAAGTTACTTTTGACGGCGGATCTTGATTGTTTCTGTGGGGCTTCTTTCTCATGGATAGGGATCACTCACGGGGAAAAAAATGGAAAATTGTCGAAACTAATTTGACTTTTATGTATACTAGCATAAAATCGAGAATGGAAATGGGGAATGTATCAAAGAGACAACAACCCGACTCCATAGAAAAAACAACGGCAGAAGGTCACCAACAGTTCTTCAATGTAACGAGAAATTCCCGAACCCGGAGGCGTCCTTCAGCTGGCCCATAAACGAATATATATTAGTTCAGTGATAATGAACGCCATACTAATTTCCAAATTGTACACAAGAAACTAAAATTAAAATGATATAAGAAAAACAAAGACCAGAGGCTCCTGACTTGGGACAGGCGCAAAAATGCGGCGTAGTCCGAATTATATTCTTAAAAGAATTTAAATTCACAAACTAGTTTTTTTGCACCAAACATTAATAACTGTTTAAATTTGTTTGCTGGGCATTACCGTAATTTACAAATTATGGATTCGGTAATTTCCGCTAAAAAACGATGTTTACCGAATGATCTCATCATACATCAATCTCATCATACAACAATCTCATCATACAACAAAAAACGTATAATGTTGTGAGCACTTCATATAATGGTGTGAGCACTTAATATAATGGTGTGAGCCCTTAATATAATGTTGTGAGCACTTAATATAATGGTGTGAGCACTGCATATAATGTTGTGAGCTCTTAATATAATGTTGTGAGCCCTTAGTATAATGTTGTGAGCACTTAATATAATGTTGTGAGCACTGCATATAATGTTGTGAGCACTTAATATAATGTTGTGAGCACTTAATATAATGGTGTGAGCACTGCATATAATGCTGATCATTAACATAAGGCAGTCATGGCGTTCCATACGATTGTAGTACGTAAGTAAGCGTAGCATTGAGTCCGAATTAAGTGAACGCTCGTGTGCGTCTGTCACTATCAGTTTGGTAAGTAAATGATTCGCAGGTAATAAATACGGAAATTTGGTATTCTCTAAAATGATTCCGCTGTGAATCCTTCCATTGCATCTCAAAAAGCTACCGTCATCTATGGAGAGTCACAATTGTCTAGTGCTAGGATATTGCCTTGTGTTTTTATCTCAGATGTTTGGTATATCGGTATATTGGTAGTTAAATATGAACCGCTGAACGTAAGCAGTTACTCAAATCACTTTCCTGAAAATTTCAATATTTCCAATTGTCTATAACGTTACTGATATCATAGTGATCAGTATGAACTTCATTGTTTAGAAATTCCTCGTCTTCGTTTTTTTCTGTAATTGTCAATAACGTTAACTAATTCTGTCTTTTTTTAAAGGACACTATCGATGTATTGATCGACGTCAATTCCTCGTGTTAAGAGATTGGTTGGGTTGCATTCTTTTGGGCAATATCTCCATTAATGTTGATTTTGTAGATTTTGTTATTCCTCGCGCTCGATTCACAATAAATCGTTTAAACAGTTTCGATGATTTAACCAGTGCAATACTATACAGCTATCCGACCAGAAAGCCACGTTTTTACATTAGAAGGTCGATTTTACATGAAAAGCTAGTCTAGTTCCAATAACTGCGGCCATAAGTTCTAGTTGCGGTTATGTAAGGGTTTTCACTTGCGCTAATCTGCTTTTCGCAATCACTAACGTAATTTCGGTTCCGTTGTTCAGATAGTAGAGAGGTTGAGATCGGAAACTTGTACCGGTACCGGTACGTGAAACTTGTATTTTTTCGTATTACGTCACTAGAATTGGAGTGTCACGTGATTTTCGCCAACGTTACAAGTTGATCAAAACGTGTGCAGAGACTGCTACAAGTAAGTGTTACCCGTGTGGGTTTAACGATGCCTTTTGACTTTGTATAGGAACAAAACTATAAATCTTAAAATTTTAAGCATGTGTTGTATCACATTTCTTCAAAATATTATTAATTCAGCATAATAGACTGCATGAATCACGTCTGTTTTGGGGAAAATGAATCAGGCGGCGCCATTTGCATTTTTGCAAAATTGGCGCCATTGGTCTTTGACTTTGTGACATAAATATGATTCAGATTTATTTTCACACCAATTTAACTGAAACTTGGCTTTTAAAAACGTCTTTTTAAACAAGTTATTGATTTAAATTTTGGTGCCCTTCAAACTATTACATGCGAAAAGTGCCGTAAGTGTCGGTGATAATAGTAAACAGGTGCCCGACAACGTACAACCACAAAAATTTAAAAATCGTATAACCAGTGGCGGATCGAGGGAGGGTTTTTTTCGGGGGTTGGAACCCCCCTTTTTTTTACGATTATGCATTTAAATTGGGAGATGTGGTTTGAACCCCCTTTATCCTGGGTTCGGACCCCCCTTTTAAAATGGCTGGATCCGCCCCTGCTAACCAATTTACTTTAAATCCGATGCCTCGTGTATAGAGAGTGCCACGCACTATGCTCGTAAGAGTTCTTACAACAACACTTGGAGGGGTCCGTAGGCGGCCTGTTGCAAGGCAAAATGTCTGTCCCTATCCAATTTCCACTCATTTTACAGTGGCAGTCTAAACTTCCCCGAACGGCCTCTATTAAACTTACAGGACCTACCTATTGTATTTGTTGTTTATTTGTTCTCGTCCCGAACATGCATGAAATATTTGCCACTGGACGTTAAGCAACCAACAATAAATCATCTTTAATAAGTTTATCCTCTATCAAACTTTAATACACTGGTTGCTTTTATATATATGGAAGTGACCTTTTCAAACAAGTATACTGAACATTATATAACAATAGTAGCTACATAACATGTAGGGTGTTGCAGGGCTCTTGTACATGTAAATTGACGAACAAATTGTTTACATTGTACCATTACATCCACACCTTTATGTACTGTTTATCACTTTTCTCCAAGGCCTTTTCCTTCATTAGTTGCCATTTTCTATTGTTATTTAATATTTCATGACCTATAGGGCCCTTTCAGCATAAGAAAATGAAATATTACACAAAACAGAGGATTTTGTCTTTATGATTGTTAAATATGTGCTAAGTTTAAACTGTAATATCAAAATGTAGCAAAAATTCAAGTTTTGAACTCTTTACATTTTTTTAAAAATCGAATCTTAACATTATTGATTTTGCATACATGTTTTTATTTTAGCAAAGGCATGGCATTACCCAAACTTTTTAGGAAAACACAGGTGAGATTCTCAGCAAAGGATGATTTGAACCTACTAAAGGAGGTGTTGGCTGAAAACCCATACAAGGACAAAACAAAATGGGAAGTTGTTGCCCAAAACGTGAAGGAAAATGTTGATAAAGTATTTAATGTAACATCCAGGAGAGTGAGAGAAAGGACACAGTTACTGTTGCAGCAGTTTCAGAAAGAAAACTATGAAGCACTAAAAAGGTAAATAAAATATTATTTGACTTTGTTTATACATTTTAAAACAGGTACATTTAACATGTTTAACACACAAAAAAAAGTTGAAATTCAGATTGAATCAGACAGAGTGTACATGTTTGTACAAGACTAATCGGCATTTTGAACAGATATATCATGTTCTGGAGGTGTTTTTGCAAAAAATACCAGTCAAGAGAAGGCCAATATCTTCTCATTTTATGTATGGTCGTGGTCTTAAGAAAGAGCTTCCCATGCTTCTCTCCTACCATGCCTAGCCTGCATTTTATTCTTGAATAGCCATTTTCTTAATTCTTTCCTTGGTTTAATTGCAGTTCTAAATAAATAGTTAAATAGTTATTCATGTCGATTCCCAATACATTGTAGATCTGGAACAGAAGAAGAATACACAGAAAAACAACAACTTCTTCAAGAAATTCAGTCATTAGCTGAAGAAGAAGACAAAGAACAGAAGGAAAAAGCTCAACAGAAGGACAAGGATGAACACTCTGCAAAACTGATCAGAAAAAGGGCAATGGAAGCCCTTACCCCAGTTAAGATCTCAAATGGTACGCCGTATTCATTTTCTAAATGTATTTAGAATAAAACATGTAAAATAAAAAGAAACTCGTGAATTTTTAGTAGGTATATATAGCAGCCTGAAATGATAAAAATAAAAATATGAAAATAAGATGATGTGGTTTGATTGCCAATGAGACTATCCACCAAAGTTGAAATGAAGTTGGTGTTAGCAATTATAGATAACTATATGGCCTTCAACAATAGAAAAACACAAAACGTATAAGACTTGCAAGAAAGTGGATTTCTACCAAATTTAGGCCTAGGAAACAGAATATAAGAAGGAGAATATCTGGCTACAATATATAAACCTTGTTTTGATTAAAAAAAAAACCAAGATATACTAACCGGTTATGTAATTGTAGATAGAAAGTAACGGCATATGCTTTAACAATATTATGTTTGAAAAGTAAAATCGTTACATTAATTTCTTCTTGTAGACAGTGAAGGTGTAACAGTAACACCCAGTAAGATCACCAAAATAAAGGGTAATGAATCTATTATGTCGTACCTTAAAGAAAAATGTGATGTCGAAAAAGACATCAAAATGGAAGAAGTGAGCATACGGAAAGAGGAATTGAAGCTGGAGAGGGAAAGGTTTGAGATGGAAAGGGAAGAGAGGAAACAGAAGATAGAAAATGACAAACAACAACAGCTTTTATTGATGGAACTTATCAAAACTGTAAAAAAATCTTAAATAAATCAAAAGCAACTGCATTTTAATTTTACTTTTAATTTAGTAGTCTATGTGATGATAAGAATTGGAAATCGTTGAAAATGTTATATTTGAAGAAATAAATACTATATTGTTACGTTATTTAGACTAATTTAATTGTCCATATTTAAACTACAGACATTCATCACTTTACGTCTGGTATAATTAATTTTAAAAACCAAGATGGCCACTGTTGCTAAAAATGTTTTTATTAAAGTAATATGTTGCAGGATTGCCAATGAAAAAATTATCCACCAAAGAACGAAGATGTAAACAACTATATGGTAATATACTGCCTTCAAAAATAAAAAAAAAACATACCATATATCAAAGGCCCAGCCATGACAAAATGTGAAAAAAATTCAAAAGAGAAAACTTACAGCCTGATTTTATCTAAAAACTGCAACAGAAAAAAACAAATACAATCATGTAAGGCAGGCAGCAACATATGACGACCACTGAATTACAAGGTCACATCTTGGGATAGGCACATAAAGGGTTTAATTTGCTTGTGAGCATTTATCCCTCCTCCTAATTGACCCACGAAATAACCATTTCTACATTCTCGTCCGGGGGGATGTGGAAAGGGTGTGATTTATTTAAGTTTTTCTATTTTTTTCGGAAAAAATAATTCTATAAATTCAGAAACTATCGAGAGTAATGGGACCAGATAACTATCAAAATAATAACTCTCATTCTGAAATTATATTAAGATAAAAAAAAATTCAAGGAGATATCTTTTACAAAAACTATTTATTAAAATAATGGAATCCATTCTACTGATCAATGAAAAAACGCAAATGTCCATATACATTTATGCCTATTGGAGGTACTCTTCTAGGGTTGGTGGATTTAATCCAAAGAATGTTCCTGTCTCGCTGCCATATAAACAAGTATGACAGTTGGTGAATATAGTTGCTACAAAGTAATATTTGCCAACTGGCTGCAAGTACAACTTGAGGTTTTTCTTGAAATCAAGAAATGCAAATAAGGAAAGGACTTTGCCAAATGTCCATTCAACAGAAACACGGACTGCTGACATGCGTTTATTAAATTCTTGTTCTTCTGCAGTAAGTGCTGCTCCTCTGTATGGAGCAATCAAATGGGGCCTTAGAGGATACGCTGGGTCACCATAAAGGGAATATGGCGTTCCATCTACCCTGTTCATTGTGCCTTCCAGCTGATTCATAAGACCGCTCTCCCGCAGCATACCCGAGTCATGTCTCCTGCCTTCTATTGGCCCAGATAAATTTGCCACTAGTCCATTTGGTGCAACAACTAACTTGAACTTCAATCCATGCACACGCTTGTGACCGCTATACACAATTCGTTGATGCCTGGTTGGTCTACATATTGGCATTACTGTGCCATCAATAAATCCCCAACAGTTAAGAAGAGGTGATCCTCTCTCATGAATGACCTCTGCAAATGTACGAAGGTACTCTTCAGACAGCCACTCTTGATCTAGGGAAGTTAGTTTTTGACTGGTATTGTCATAAATTATGTCTAGCGTCTTGGAAAGAATGTAAGATAATTCATACAACGGCCTTTGAAAAATTGGAGAGATATCTTCAAGTCTATTAGGATATGAAAGTCTTCTCAAAACTATACAAAGCCCTTCTATGCCACTTGCAACTGTTCCATTGTTACATACAATTTTTAGTGGGATTCCCAAAGCAACACGCAGTCTATCAATGTCCTGTTTCTCAAATCGAAACATAAATCTGCATTGTTCATTAGTGAGAACCTCCAAATTAATTTTTTCTCCATTGTATACATTGCCGTGAGACTGGTTCATTTCAGTTGAAATAAGGACCAACTCGTCCTTATCTTCAATAGCAGACAACAAGAGAATCTCGGCAGAAGACATATTGAGCTAGAAGAAAGTGAGGAATAAGCCAGCCAATGAAATTGTTGTTTTCAAAACCGCAATTCAGTCATACAAGTATCCGTACACGTAAAAAAATTCTCAAGCAAGCACTTGATATTTCTTCCGTGTACGTCTAGGTACACGTACCAGTACACGTGCGACAGCGAAATCTCAACAAAAAATCTAGACGTTTCTTCGTGTACGTGTACGTGTGGCTACAAGTACCCGTACACGTACGCAAACACAAACATTGTTTTAGGACTTGAATGAACAAATTCTAAAGTTAACGGAACCGGAAGATGTGGTAAATTAGATTATTTCATTCAGATGAATTTTCGGTTAATATGATAACCTTGATTTGACACGTACGTTAGTTCATACAAATGTCCAAAATCCTGCAGTCCCGTCACATTGAATCAAATACTAAAGTACTAGAACGCACACTTTAAATCCAAAAATTATACCGTTTGTTTCAACGCAAAACATAGCAAACCTACACAAAGCACTGTCGTTTGAAAACCAGTTTGCCCAAGCCATTCTCACAATCAACACGCAATAAAGTACATTTCCTGCAACTTTTAATCAGAGTAACGTACCAAAACTTACGCTTCCAACTTTCGAAGGCACGATTTCAGAATGGCAAACCTTCTGGGACTCATGTGAGTCGTCCGTACATCTTAACTAGTTACTTACAAATATACAAAAGTGTAACTGCTTGAAAGCTAATGAAGTAGAACACGAAGCACTAGATTTAGAAATTCCTTCGCCTATAAATCAGTAAACAAGCTTACGAAGTTTTTTACGATCAAATTGGAGGTAGCGTCAAGGTCTAGAAACTTTGGGTAAGACACATGAAACATACGGCACACTACTTCTTCCCATTATTGTCAACAAATTACCCGTTGAAGTCAGAAAATATCTCGCGCGAGAACATAGAACAAAAACGTTGGTATAACGGACCTCCCTGAAAGCATATTAGACGATATCGTTATACCGGACACAGGACAAAAGAGTCGACATCCGAAATTGGTGAAATCTAAATCTTACAAGAATATTGAGACTAGACCTAGCGTTTAATGTCACGAAATACATCCACCAACTCATTGCAGTAAAACAGCCGACACATAATGCCGTACGAACAAATTTGTTATCTTTAACTAACTTGGTATACACAGACTAAACGAATGTAAATCTAAACGCACATTGTAATGAGAAACACCACACAAACTAATGTAATGCACGTTAAACCCACTATCTTCGAATTCGCCCAACGTTCAACTCGTGAATGACATTGATGATACGGAACATGATACTACTATTTTGTATTCTCAACGGACAGAATTGCAATCGAATGTACTTTTGAAAACTGCCGTGGCACAAGTAGGCTCAAATCAGTTCTTTATCGATACGGATATTCTTTTTGACGAAGGAGGGCAAACATCTTTTGAAACGCAAAACTTAACTAAATTTACAGATAGCGGGAACATAAATAATATATTAATCGGCATTTGGAGGTGCAGAGAAAAACGTGAGACACAAAGAAAAGTCAACAATCTATCTGAAAACCGATGTAGGACACGTATTGTCAATCAAAGTACTGATAGTACAGATGATCGGCATGCCTATACAGAATCACATACGTAATATTGATACACAGAACGGTTATTTGCGTGGTTTAAAGATAGCGCACACGGTGACAAAGCACGATTCATTCGAGATATCGTTGCTGGTAGGCGCATATCACTACGGGGACATTGTTAAAGATTATATAGTCCGTGTAAACGATCCGACAGCCGTGAAATCCAATATCGGATAAATGCTTTCGGTACTTACATACGGTAAGAAAACAAACACGTCGAAGACTAGTATGTGTAATGTTCTAGTATCACACAAAGTTAAAGAATTCAATCTTGAGAGATTTTGGAATTTAGATTCAATAGGAATAAATACTAGTAGTAGGGAGGTAGACGAAGACGACAATGCATATATTTAAGTCTATCAGGACAGATCAATTGAGTTCTGAGAAAACAAATATCCCGCTATGTTAACTTGAAAACGTGATAAATTGCCTATAAATTAAGCAGTCACGAACAGAAGGACAGAAAACGTCCTTCAAAGACTTACTCAAAACTCAGATAGGTTAAAGAAGTACGGGAACATTATACAAGAACAGGAACGAAGAGGATTCATAGAGAAGGTAGATGAAACAGATGAACTTAAGAAAAGTATCACTACATTCCTTATCATCCTGTACAGAAGGAATCAAGCACTATGCCTATCAAAATTGTTTACGACTGCATTTGTCGACATCGCATAATTCGCAAAGTTTGAATGACTGATTTGTATGTGGACAACATTCTGTTAAGTTTACAGAACGAGGGTGGGCTGACTATAAGGAAGGGAGATCAATGATGGAGGAAACTGGATTCTATCTACGATCCTGGACGTCAAACCGTGTGGATATACGTAAGCTAGCTAAAACGGAAAAAAGTACTACTATATGCGGACAAAACACAAAAGTACTTGGTATGTTATGGAATAGCTGATTCGATGATCTGATGTATCAGAAATTAATACGGCCGCTTTGTGAAAAATTGTGCAAATCATGCTACAGGAATAAAATTTGGCATAGACTCAGCTCAGCTGTTACTCTTTTATTCAAGATTAGGAGGCATTTGAAAAAAATGTCTCACATCCGGTAAAAATCTTAAATGGCCGACATCATACTTAAATCATCCAAATATCAGAGGCTAGTGTAAGTGTGTGAAAAGCGGTTTTTATCATGCTGATATAATAATATTTGGAACAAACCTTTGTTATGTACTACTTTTGGATATTTTATATAGATTAGATGTCTTTTAAAACCCTACTTTCCGTAAAATCCGACATGGCGGACATTGTACAAAAATAAGCTTATTTTTAAAGGAGGGTATTGCTACTATCATTAAATTGTTCAGGAACCTTTCTTTGATGCTGCTAATGGATACAATACATAAGACATATGTCTTTAAAAGCATTACTTCCGGTTATAGTCAAATTGGCGGACATGAAACATCATTATTTTACTTTAATATTCAACTTTATTTCAAAATGTAAAGAAACTGGTTTTTTTTTGTGCTGGTCAGTTACCATTTGGTTTTGGCTTTAAGTTATCTTCTAAACCACCTATTGTATTCTATAGATAATGATTAAATACAAAGCTAACACTTCCGGTATATAAAACCAATTTGGAGTAAATTTCAAAGATGAGTCCTCAGTCCATATCTTCGAAATAGAGCTTTTATTTGGATAGATTGATGAAAATAAGATAAAATCACTGTAGTACTAAAACATCTTTAAAAGTACAGATCATTTATGGCCGCAAATATTCACAATCGGAAGGCTGATTTTCCTCATTTACTAAGACAGCGGCGGTATTGGTTTTTACATCAATAATGTACAAGCTCCTGATAAGGTGAAGAGGCCTCACAAACAGTTGTCCAAAGGGGTTCCAATGTTTCATATTTTCCCCGCAATTATAAGCGTCTGGAATAGTAAGCATAGAAACCAAATCTCAAGCTTGTTACTCATCCACACCCGCCATGGTATATTGCACGTTTTACATGATGAAAAACATTAGACCGAGTCGTTCAAATATCATCAATAAGTCTTTCCACTTTCACAAACATGTTTTCTTGCTTCGTAAACCCCATCTGATAAGTTTTTTTCGACCTTACTACAAAACCACGTATCGTTTTATCAATGGCATTATCAAATCCATATCTGGTGATGTTGGCTGATCAATCATCATTCTAAATCATTAAGTCACATCTTCAAACGCCATCCATGTCAACAACGAAGTTCCCTTTCAAGTAAACGTGCACTTGAAAGGTCACGGATAGATTATATCTAAGGCTTTTTCCACTTCCAAATACAAGCCAAAGTTCATCTGCCCCCATGTCACGGAATAATGACACAGCAATGACAGCAGCATCAGTATCGACTGTTCAAGTCATGAGTCAGTTAAGTCTGTGAATCACTGCATCAGACACATGTTTTTTTTTTATATTGATTCTATAGTATAAGCCTATTCATTTTAACATGGGGCTAAACTTGAAACACCATCATGTGGTGAATAACACAAAACTTCCTGAGCATTTGTTGCTACAACTAACTCTTCCTCAAAATCTATTGAGCAAGCGCCTGTGAATAAAAACTAAAAAGTTCTTTCTTAATGTCATCATCTCTCAGAAAACTTTACCAATTTTGAGATTTGTTTCGACTCTGGATTCGTCTTTGTATTCTCTTACCCCTAAGTGTATTTCTTTTTTCTTGTGGCAGCATTCAAACTACCGGTATTTTCTATATATGCATTCATCCACTGTTACAGTTTCAAGTTGTTTCATAACGAGTATGCTGATAGGGTATTATGCCCTTATCTTAAAAAGCATGAAACTATTATGATAAAGTCTTGGATGCATATGACAGTTGTAGCAACACATGTTCAGGATATTCTATCTTTACCGCCGTGATGCGTTTCAAGTTAAACACCATATTAATACATATGTATTAAAAGGCTGACACTAGAATCATGGTGCATGTGTCTGATGCAGTGAAACACGAAATTAAACAAGTCATTATTCGAACAGTCGTTACTGATGATGCTGTCATTACTGTTTCGCTATTCCGTGACATAGGGGTAGACGAACTATGGATTGTGTTTAAGAGGAGGAAAAGCTTTGGATAAATATATATAAATGACCTTCCAAATGCACTCGCGATTAGGGATCACACACAAATATTGTGATCCATTTTCCGGTTGTGATGCGGTTCTCTGTTTTCTTGAAAAGGTGGAAAAAGACTGTTTGGGAGACATTGATAGCATTTGAAGATGTGACTTTAACTTAAAGAATGATAATTGATCCGCCTAAATCACCGGTGTTTACTGTAAGATAGCAAAAAATAATCATATGGGGTTAGCATGGTTAACAAAGCAAGAAATATCTATTTACGCAAAAGGGTAGGTTAATTGATGTTATCAACTTAGTCTAGTCTTTTCCAGCATGCAAAATGTACAATATACTAAGACACGTGTTTAGGGGACGAGCCTGAAATTGGCTCGTATGCTACCAAGTCCAGGCGCTAATGGATGACGACGGGACAAAGAGGATCACTTTTAAAAAACTCTTTCTGAGGGCTCATCATGTTGTCAGAAGCTTGCACATTGTGGATGTAAGAAAGGTTGTCGCGGTTGTTTTTATGAGGAAAATCAAGTCTCCCGTGCCCTGCGTCGTGTACATGTGGTGGTAACTGGGAATTTACAAGTTTTTTTTTGCCAAATAGTGGTAATTTTTAAAAGGTTTAGTACTTAAGTGATTGTATTTTGATTAAATCAATCCATCCAAAGCTCTACATCGAACATATGGAGTGAGGACTCATCTTTGACATTTACGCCTTATTGTTTTTTTTTACCGGAAGTGTTAACTTTGTATTTAAATATTAACTACAGAATATGATAAGTGGTTTAGAGGATAAATTAAAGCCTAAAGTTGATGACCACCACAAAAAAAAACCACTTTCTTCACATTTTGAAAAAAAGATAAATATCAAAATAAAAAAAATACATATTTATGTCCTCCATTTTGAATATTACCGGAAGAAAGGATTTTTAAGACATATATCTTATCAATTGTATCCCTTGGAAGCATCAAAGAATTGTTCCTGTACAATTTAATGATAGTAACAATACGTTAAAACACATTTCAATCCCCCTCCCTAAAAAATAAGCTTATTTTAGTCAATGTCCGCCATATTGGATTCTACCGAAAGTAGGGTTTTTAGAGACATTTTATCTATATAATATATCCAAAAGTATTACATAACAAAGGTTTGTACCAAATATTATTATAGCAGCATGCTGATAGATCCTTTTCACATACTGTGGATTCATTATTATTCGTGGGATACCAATTTTTCGTGGATTTCGTTGGTACAGGCAAACCACGAAATTTGATGTTCAACGAATGACAAATTTTACAAAGGCTTGTACTAGTATGCAGACTTCGGTTAAACCACGAAATTAAATATCCACGAATATGTAAGTTTCCCTGAATCCACGAAAATTGGTACCCACGAAAATAAATGAATCCACAGTACTAGCCTTCTATATTGGGCCGATTAAAGTATGATGTCCGCCATTTTTTATTTAACCGGCAGTGAGACATTTTTTTCAAATGCCTTCTTATCTGAAATAAAAGAGTAATATTTCAGGAAGGTCTATGCCAATGTTCATGCTTATATCAGGATGTGCACAACTCGTCTGAAATATACTTGTGGCCGCCGGACTAAATGTGATATTCCAATACTAGACATTGTAACAAAAAGTGAGATTTTGAAAATTCTTCGAAAAAATACGATCCACTTAGAATACTTAGCCCGGTCACAATACGAACAAAGAAGCTCATACAGGATCTATGGAAAAGTGGATTGAATTGGGATAAACACGTTTCGGAAAACTCTAAGGATTACTGTAGCAAGCGACTTTGAGAAAGCGACACACAACGTATTTCCGAGATATTATTTCTCCGGTAATTCTATTTCGGAATAGTCTGGTAACAGCGCTTCTGTCTTCTGTTCTCCGATCTGACTGATTTCATTTTTTCGAGATCCGGGTCACGGTATCATAAATAAAGATGATAGTTAAGGCAATATGTACTACAACAACTGTTCAGCCAGTACATTAAATATACATATTCGTATTCCAAGGCGAAGTCACTGACAGTACGACGTCGACAATGGACAAGTACAATAAATCGGACGTTATGCTCCCGCGATAGGTTAACCAATAATGGCTAACGTGGAGAATCTCTTAGTATGGCCAGTCAACAATAGTTAATTTCCATTTTTAACCCTCTTCTGAAAAATCTTACGGGTCTAAGGCATCAGTGCTATTATTCATTTTAAAGGTAATAACTACCTTTGTCCCTGTTATCGTGGCCCTAGTGGAGAATCTTTTAGTTTTGCTAGTCGGCAACAGTTCAATAAACCCCTTTCCCTTTGCTGACTGACTCGTACGGGTCTAGGGCACAAGTGTTATGGGTCATTTTAGAGTCAATATCAACTTCTACCTCTGGTATAATTGTCGATGTGGAGAATCTCTTAGCTTGGCCAGCCGGCAATAGTTCAGTTCGAATTTGTTGTAAACCGGTATCCCATATCCCCACTTTTAACCCTCTACTTACTTACTCATACGGGTCTAGGGTATAAGTGCTATGGGTCATTTTAAAGTCAATAAGTACCTCTTCCTCTGGTATCATTGTCTACGGGGACAATCTCTTCGTTTGGCCAGCCGGCAATAATTAATTTCGAATTTGTGATATACTTAAGTACCCCCTCCTTATCCTTTCCTGACTAACTCGTACGGGTCTAGGGCATAAGTGCTATCGGCCATTTTAGAGGCAATAAGTACCTCTTCCTCTGGTATCATTGCCCACGTGGAGAATCTCTTCGTTTGGCCAGCCGGCAATAGTTCATTTTCGAATTTGTGATATACCAGGGTACCCCCCTTATCCTTTCCAGACTAACTCGTACGGGTGTAGGGCATAAGTGCTCTGGGCCATTTGATAGGCAATATCAACCTCTACCTCTGGTCGATGTGGAGAATCTCTTAGTTTGGCCAGCCGGCAATAGTTCAGTTCGTTTTCGTTGTACACCGGAATACCATATCCCCCCTTTTAACCCTCTACTGACAAACTCGTACGGGTCTAGGATACAAGTGCTCTGGGCAATTTTAAAGGCAATAAGTACCTCTTCCTCTGGTATCATTGCCCACGTGGAGAATCTCTTCGTTTGGCCAGCCGGCAATAGTTCATTTTCGAATTTGTGATATAAAAGGGTACCCCCCTTATCCTTTCAAGACTAACTCAAACGGGTCTAGGGCATAAGAGCTCTGGGCCATTTTATAGGCCATACCAACTTCTACCTCTGGTATGATGGTCGATGTGGAGAATCTCTTAGTTTGGCCAGCCGGCAATAGTTCAGTTCGAATTCGTTGTAAACCGGAATACCATATCCCCCCTTTTAACCTTTTACTGACAAACTCGTATGGGTCTAGGGTACAAGTGCTATGGGCCATTTTAAAGGCAATAAGTACCTCTTCCTCTGGTATCATTGCCCATGTGGAGAATCTCTTCGTTTGGCCAGCCGGCAATAGTTCATTTTAGAATTTGTGATATACCAGGGTACTCCCCCTTATCCTTTCCTGACTAACTCGTACGGGTCTAGGGCATAAGTGCTATGAGCCATTTTATAGGCAATACCAACCTCTACCTCTGGTATGATGGTTGATGTGGAGAATCTCTTAGTTTGGCCAGCCGGCAATAGTTCAGTTCGAATTCGTTGTAAACCGGAATACCATATCCCCCCTTCTAACCCTCTACTGACAAACTCGTACGGGTCTAGGGTACAAGTGCTATGGGCCATTTTAAAGGCAATAAGTACCTCTACCTCTGGTATCATTGCCCACGTGGAGAATCTCTTCATTTGGCCAGCCGGCAATAGTTAATTTTAGAATTTGTGATATACCAGGGTACCCCCCTTATCCTTTCCTGACTAACTCGTACGGGTCTAGGGCATAAGTGCTATGGGCCGTTTTATAGGCCATACCAACATCTACCTCTGGTATGATGGTCGATGTGAAGAATCTCTTAGTTTGGCCAGCCGGCAATAGTTCAGTTCGAATTCGTTGTAAACCGGAATACCATATCCCCCCTTTTAACCCTCTACTGACAAGCTCGTACGAGTCTAGGGTACCAGTGCTATGGGCCATTTTAAAGGCAATAAGTACCTCTTCCTCTGGTATCATTGCCCACGGGGAGAATCTCTTCGTTTGGCCAGCCGGCAATAGTTCATTTTCGAATTTGTGATATACCAGGGTACCCCCCTTATCCTTTTCTGACTAACTCGTACGGGTCTAGGGCATAAGTGCTATGGGCCATTTTAGAGGCAATACCAACCTCTACCTCTGGTATAATGGTCGATGTGGAGAATGTCTTAGTTTGGCCAGCCGGCAATAGTTCAGTTCGAATTCGTTGTGTCCGGGATACCATATACCCCCTTTGATCCCTCTACTGACAAACTCGTACAGGTCTAGGGTATAAGTGCTATGGGCCATTTTAAAGGTAATAAGTACCTCTTCCTATGGTATCATTGCCCACGTGGAGAATCTCTTCGTTTGGCCAGCCGCCAATAGTTCATTTTCGAATTTGTGATATACCAGGGTACCCCCCTTATCCTTTTCTTACTAACTCGTACGGGTCTAGGGCATAAGTGATCTGGGCCATTTTAAAGGCAATAAGTACTTCTTCCTCTGGTATCATTGCCTACGTGGAGAATCTCTTCGTTTGGCCAGCCGGCAATAGTTCATTTTCGAATTTGTGATATACCAGGGTACCCCCCTTATCCTTTTCTGACTAACTCGTACGGGTCTAGGGCATAAGTGCTATGTGCCATTTTAGAGGCAATACCAACCTCTACCTCTGGTATAATGGTCGATGTGGAGAATCTCTTAGTTTGGCCAGCCGACAATAGTTCAGTTCGAATTCGTTGTATCCGGGATACCATATACCCCCTTTGAACCCTCTAATGACAAACTCGTACGGGTCTAGGGTATAAGTGCTCTGGGTCATTTTAAAGGCAATAAGTACCTCTTCCTCTGGTATCATTGCCCACGTGGAGAATCTCTTCGTTTGGCCAGCCGGCAATAGTTCATTTTCGAATTTGTGATATACCAGGGTACCCCCCTTATCCTTTTCTGACTAACTCGTACGGGTCTAGGGCATAAGTGCTATGGGCCATTTTAGAGGCAATGCCAACCTCTACCTCTGGTATAATGGTCGATGTGGAGAATGTCTTAGTTTGGCCAGCCGGCAATAGTTCAGTTCGAATTCGTTGTAAACCGGGATACCATATCCCCCCTTTTAACCCTCTACTGACAAGCTCGTACGGGTCTAGGGTACCAGTGCTATGGGCCATTTTAAAGGCAATAAGTACCTCTTCCTCTGGTATCATTGCCCACGTGGAGAATCTCTTCGTTTGGCCAGCCGGCAATAGTTCATTTTCGAATTTGTGATAGACCAGGGTACCCCCCTTATCCTTTTCTGACTAACTCGTACGGGTCTAGGGCATAAGTGCTATGGGCCATTTTAGAGGCAATACCAACCTCTACCTCTGGTATAATGGTCGATGTGGAGAATGTCTTAGTTTGGCCAGCCGGCA
Source organism: Mytilus galloprovincialis (assembly GCA_037788925.1). Lineage (NCBI taxonomy): Eukaryota > Metazoa > Mollusca > Bivalvia > Mytilida > Mytilidae > Mytilus > Mytilus galloprovincialis. The sequence goes on from CM075336.1 coordinate 59,416,450, forward strand.
ATAGTTCAGTTCGAATTCGTTGTATCCGGGATACCATATACCCCCTTTGAACCCTCTACTGACAAACTCGTACGGGTCTAGGGTATAAGTGCTATGGGCCATTTTAAAGGTAATAAGTACCTCTTCCTATGGTATCATTGCCCACGTGGAGAATCTCTTCGTTTGGCCAGCCGGCAATAGTTCATTTTCGAATTTGTGATATACCAGGGTACCCCCTTATCCTTTTCTGACTAACTCGTACGGGTCTTGGGCATAAGTGCTATGGGCCATTTTAAAGGCAATAAGTACTTCTTCCTCTGGTATCATTGCCCACGTGGAGAATCTCTTCGTTTGGCCAGTCGGTAATAGTTCATTTTCGAATTTGTGATATACCAGGGTACCCCCCTTATCCTTTTCTGACTTACTCGTACGGGTCTAGGGCATAAGTGCTATGGACCATTTTAGAGGCAATACCAACCTCTACATCTGGTATAATGGTCGATGTGGAGAATCTCTTAGTTTGGCCAGCCGGCAATAGTTCAGTTCGAATTCGTTGTATCCGGGATACCATATACCCCCTTTGAACCCTCTAATGACAAACTCGTACGGGTCTAGGGTATAAGTGCTATGGGCCATTTTAAAGGCAATAAGTACCTCTTCCTCTGGTATCATTGCCCACGTGGAGAATCTCTTCGTTTGGCCAGCCGGCAATAGTTCATTTTCGAATTTGTGATATACCAGGGTACCCCCCTTATCCTTTCCAGACTAACTCGTACGGGTCTAGGGCATAAGTGCTCTGGGCCATTTTATAGGCAATACCAACCTCTACCTCTGGTATGATGGTCGATGTGGAGAATCTCTTAGTTTGGCCAGCCGGCAATAGTTCAGTTCGAATTCGTTGTAAACCGGAATACCATATCCCCCCTTTTAACCCTTTACTGAAAAACTCGTACGGGTCTAGGGTACAAGTGCCAAAAGCCATTTTAAAGGCAATAAGTACCTCTTCCTCTGGTATCATTGCCCACGTGGAGAATCTCTTCGTTTGGCCAGCCGGCAATAGTTCATTTTCGAATTTGTGATATACCAGGGTACCCCCCTTATCCTTTCCAGACTAACTCGTACGGGTCTAGGGCATAAGTGCTCTGGGCCATTTTATAGGCAATACCAACCTCTACCTCTGGTATGATGGTCGATGTGGAGAATCTCTTAGTTTGGCCAGCCGGCAATAGTTCAGTTCGAATTCGTTGTAAACCGGAATACCATATCCCCCCTTTTAACCCTTTACTGAAAAACTCGTACGGGTCTAGGGTACAAGTGCCAAGAGCCATTTTAAAGGCAATAAGTACCTCTTCCTCTGGTATGATTGCCCACGTGGAGAATCTCTTCGTTTGGCCAGCCGGCAATAGTTCATTTTCGAATTTGTGATATACCAGGGTACCCCCCCCCTTCCCCCCTTATCCTTTCCTGACTAACTCGTACAGGTTTAGGGCATAAGTGCTATGGGCCATTTTAAAGGCAATGATAAAAATTGTTAATGTCAAGATTAATGACAGAGATTGGTCTCCGTAATTTTGAAGAATTATATGTCATTGAAATAGTACTTGACAGTTTTTATTTTTCTGTTGTTTTTATTTCTGCAATTAACTATGTTTCTATTTTTTCTGATCTGTTTAAATAGAAAATACTGTCTGTATTGTATGTTTTAGTTTCATGATTGGACTATATTTGTAGACAACGAACAACGAACAAATTATGGAACGCCCATATGACCATCAATTCTCTGTAATTCCTAAATTTCTATACTAGTATTCAATCATTTTTTTTTATTTATTGTAGCTTACATTAATTCAATAATCACAAAATTTTAATAAGAACTGTTCTTTACTTTATTTGTTTGTTGTAATGTCCCATTAAATTTCTATATTTAATTATATTTATTTCAACTTGTTATTGCTTCAGTTTACATTATTTCTCTTATCACAGAATGTTAAAAGACCATTACTTTGTTTTATATTTATGGAAGCATTTGCATTGTTTTTATTACATTTACAATGTTATTTAAAGACGCAGACCTAGAAGTCCTTGAAGAAGACCAAAAGTTAATTTAGTAAACGCGGACCTCGAAGAAGACACCCATTGACATGCCTGTTTGAAGTAATATCACATATAAATAGGAACGTTATTTAATCATAGTTATCGTTCATAGTTTCTAACAACACTTCTTCGAACACAAGTCATCTCATGAATATTATTGCCGGCTCATGAATATTATTGAAGGCTGGCCTCATGAATATTAACGCCGGCTGCTATCGACGGCTAGATCCACACTAGTGGGTATAAGTGCTATGAGCCCATTTTAAAAGCAATAAGTACCTCTTCCTCTGGTATCATTGCCCACGTGCAGAATATCTTCGTTTGGCCAGCCGGCAATAGTTCATTTTCGAATTTGTGATATACCAGGGTATCCCCCTTATCCTTTTCTGACTAACTCGTACTGGTCTAGGGCATAAGTGTTATAGGCCATTTTAGAGGCAATACCAACCTCTACCTCTGGTATAATGGTCGATGTGGAGAATCTCTTAGTTTGGCCAGCCGGCAATAGTTCAGTTCGAATTCGTTGTACACGGGGATACCATATCCCCCCTTTTAACCCTCTACTGACAAACTCGTACGGGTCTAGGGTATAAGTGCTCTGGGCCATTTTAAAGGCAATAAGTACTTCTTCCTCTGGTATCATTGCCCACGGGCAGAATCTCTTCGTTTGGCCAGTCGGCAATAGTTCATTTTAGAATTTGTGATATACCAGGGTATCCCCCTTATCCTTTCCTGACTAACTCGTACGGGTCTAGGGCATAAGTGCTATGGGCCATTTTAGAGGCAATACCAACCTCTACCTCTGGTATAATGGTCGATGTGGAGAGTCTCTTAGTTTGGCCAGCCGACAATAGTTCAGTTCGAATTCGTTGTATACGGGGATACCATATCCCCCCTTTTAACCCTCTACTGACAAACTCGTACGGGTCTAGGGTATAAGTGCTATGGGCCATTTTAAAGGCAATAAGTACTTCTTCCTCTGGTATCATTGCCCACGTGGAGAATCTTTTCGTTTGGCAAGCCGGCAATAGTTCATTTTCGAATTTGTGATATACCAGGGAACCCCCCCACCCCTTATCCTTTCCTGACTAAATCGTATGGGTCTAGGGCATAAGTGCTATGCCCCATTTTAGAGGCAATACCAACCTCTACCTCTGGTATAATGGTAGATGTGGAGAATCTCTTAGTTTGGCCAGCCGGCAATAGTTCAGTTCGAATTTGTTGTATACGGGGATACCATATCCCCCCTTTTAACCCTCTACTGACACACTCATACGGGTCTAGGGTATAAGTGCTCTGGGCCATTTTAAAGGCAATAAATACCTCTTCCTCTGGTATCATTGCCCACGTGGAGAATCTCTTCATTTGGCCAACCGGCAATAGTTCATTTTCGAATTTGTGATATACCAGGGTACTTCAACCCCCCTTATTCTTTCCTGACTAACTCGTACCGGTCTAGGGCATAAGTGCTATGGGCCATTTTAGAGGCAATACCAACCTCTACCTCTGGTAAAATGGTCGATGTGGAGAATCTCTTAGTTTGGCCAGCCGGCAATAGTTTAGTTCGAATTCGTTGTATACGGGGATACCATATCCCCCTTTTAACCCTCTACTGACAAACTCGTACGGGTCTAGGGTATAAGTGCTCTGGGGCCATTTTAAAGGCAATAAGTACCTCTTCCTCTAGTATCATTGCCCATGTGGAGAATCTTTTCGTTTGGCCAACAGGCAATAGTTCCTTTTCGAATTTGTGATATACCAGGGTACCCCGCCTTATCCTTTCCTGACTAACTCGTACGGGTCTAGGGCATAAGTGCTATGCGCCATTTTAGAGGCAATACCAACCTCTACCTCTGGTATAATGGTCGATGTGGAGAATCTCTTAGTTTGGCCAGCCGGCAATAGTTAAGTTCGAATTCGTTGTATACGGGGATACCATATCCCCCCTTTGAACCCTCTACTGACAAACTCGTACGGGTCTAGGGTATAAGTGCTCTGCGCCATTCTAAAGGCAATAAGTACCTCTTTCTCTGGTATCATTGCCCACGTGGAGAATCTCTTCGTTTGGCCAGCCGGCAATAGTTCATTTTCGAATTTGTGATATACCAGGGTACCCCGCCTTATCCTTTCCTGACTAACTCTTACAGGTCTAGGGCATAAGTGCTATAAGCCATTTTAGAGGCAATACCAACCTCTACCTCTGGTATAATGGTCGATGTTGAGAATCTCTTAGTTTGGCCAGCCGGCAATAGGTCAGTTCGAATTCGTTGTATACGGGGATACCATATCCCCACTTTTAACCCTCTACTGACAAACTCGTACGAGTCTAGGGTATAAGTGCTATGGGCCATTTTAAAGGCAATAAGTACTTCTTCCTCTGGTGTCATTGCCCACGTGGAGAATCTCTTCGTTTGGCCAACCGGGAATAGTTCATTTTCGAATTTGCGATATACCAGGGTACTTCAACCCCCCTTATCCTTTCCTGACTAAATCGTACGGGTCTAGGGCATAAGCGCTTTGGACCATTTTAGAGGCAATACCAACCTCTACCTCTGGTATAATGGTCGATGTGGAGAATCTCTTAGTTTGGCCAGCCGGCAATAGTTCAGTTCGAATTCGTTGTATACGGGGATACCATATCCCCCCTTTTAACCCTCTACTGACACACTCGTACTTGTCTAGGGTATAAGTGCTATGAGCCATTTTAAAGGCAATAAATACCTCTTCCTCTGGTATCATTGCCCACGTGGAGAATCTCTTCATTTGGCCAACCGGCAATAGTTCATTTTCGAATTTGTGATATACCAGGGTACCTCCCCCCCTTATTCTTTCCTGACTGACTCGTACGGGTCTAGGGCATAAGTGCTATGGGCCATTTTAGAGACAATATCAACCTCTACCTCTGGTAAAATGGTCGATGTGGAGAATCTCTTAATTTGGCCAGCCGGCAATAGTTCAGTTCGAATTCGTTGTATACGGGGATACCATATCCCCCTTTTAACCCTCTACTGACAAACTCGTACGGGTCTAGGGTATAAGTGCTCTGAGCCATTTTAAAGGCAATAAGTACTTCTTCCTCTAGTATCATTGCCCATGTGGAGAATCTTTTCGTTTGGCCATTCGGCAATAGTTCATTTTCGAATTTGTGATATACCAGGGTACCCCGCCTTATCCTTTCCTGACTAACTCTTACGGGTCTAGGGCATAAGTGCTATGAGCCATTTTAGAGGCAATACCAACCTCTACCTCTGGTATAATGGTCGATGTGGAGAATCTCTTAGTTTGGCCAGCCGGCAATAGTTCAGTTCGAATTCGTTGTATACGGGGATACCATATCCCCCCTTTTAACCCTCTACTGACAAACTCGTACAGGTCTAGGGTATAAGTGCTATGAGCCATTTTAAAAGCAATAAGTACCTCTTCCTCTGGTATCATTACCCACGTGCAGAATATCTTCGGTTGGCCAGCCGGCAATAGTTCATTTTCGAATTTGTGATATACCAGGGTATCCCCCTTATCCTTTTCTGACTAACTCGTACTGGTCTAGGGCATAAGTGTTATAGGCCATTTTAGAGGCAATACCAACCTCTACCTCTGGTATAATGGTCGATGTGGAGAATCTCTTAGTTTGGCCAGCCGGCAATAGTTCAGTTCGAATTCGTTGTACACGGGGATACCATATCCCCCCTTTTAACCCTCTACTGACAAACTCGTACGGGTCTAGGGTATAAGTGCTCTGGGCCATTTTAAAGGCAATAAGTACCTCTTCCTCTGGTTTCATTGCCCACGTGGAGAATCTCTTCGTTTGGCCAGCCGGCAATAGTTCATTTTCGAATTTGTGATATACCAGGGTACCCCGCCTTATCCTTTCCTGACTAACTCGTACGGGTGTAGGCAGAAGTGCTATGGGCCATTTCAAAGGCAATACCAACCTCTCTCTCTGGCTCTGGTATAATGGTCGATGTGGAGAATCTCTTAGTTTGGCCAGCCGGCAATAGTTCATTTTCGAATTTGTGATATACCAGGGTATCCCCTTTATCCTTTCCTGACTAACTCGTACGGGTCTAGGGCATAAGTGCTATTGGCCATTTTAAAGGCAATAATATGAACTGATGAACTGTTAACGTTGAGAATAATGACTCTGATTGGTCTCCGTTTTTTGAAGAATTATATGTCATTGAAATAGTAATTGACTGTTTTTATTTTTCTGTTGTTTTTATTTCTTCAATTTTTAAACTTTGTTTCTATTTATTTTGATCTGTTTGAATAGAAAATACTGTCGTATGTATTTTATCTTTTAGTTTCATGATTGGACTATATTTGTAGACAACGACCAAATTATTGAATGCCCATATGACCAACAATTCTCTCTAATTCCTTAATTTCTATATTTAATCATTTTGTTTTTTATTTATTGTAGTTTACATTGATTCGATAATCACAAAAGAACTGTTCTTTACTTTATTTGTTTGTTGTAATGTCCCGCTAAATTTCTATATTTAACTATATTTTTTAAACTTGTTATTGCTTCTGTTTACATTATTTCTCTTATCACAGAATGTTAAAAGACCATTACTTTGTTTAATATTGATGGAAGCATTTACATTGTTTTTATTACATTTACAATGTTGTTTAAAGACGCAGACCTTGAAGAAGACCCAACGTTGATTAAGTAAACGCGGACCTCGAAGAAGACACCCATTGACATGCCTGTTTGAAGCAATATCAAATATAAATAGGAACGTTATTTAATCATAATGATCGTTCATGGTTTCTAACAACACTTCTTCGAACGCAAGTCATCTCATGAATATTATTGACGGCTCATGAATATAATTGAAGGCTGGCCTCATGAATATTAACGCCGGCTGCTATCGACGGCTAGATCCACACTAGTCTTATACCCTAGACCTGTACGAGTTTGTCAGTAGAGGGTTAAAAGGGGGGATATGGTATCCCCGTATACAACGAATTCGAACTGAACTATTGCCGGCTGGCCAAACTAAGAGATTCTCCACATCGACCATTATACCAGAGGTAGAGGTTGGTATTGCCTCTAAAATGGTCCATAGCACTGATGCCCTTGACCCGTACGAGTAAGTCAGCAAAGGATAAGGGGGGGGGGTACCCTGGTATATCGCAAACTCGAAAATGAACTATTGCCGGCTGGCCAAACGAAGAGATTCTCCACGTGGGCAATGATACCAGAGGAAGAGGTACTTATTGCCTTTAAAATGGTCCATAACACTTATGCCCTAGACCCGCACGAGTTAGTCAGGAAAGGATAAAGGGGATACCCTGGTATATCACAAATTCGAAAATGAACTATTGCCGGATGGCTAAACAAAGAGATTCTCTACATCGACCATTATACCAGAGGTACAGGTTGGTATTGCCTCTAAAATGGTCCATAGCACTTATGCCTTGGACCCGTACGAGTTAGTCAGGAAAGGATAAAGGGGATTCCCTGGTATATCACAAATTCGAAAATGAACTATTGCCGGCTGGCCAAACGAAGAGATTCTCTACGTGGGCAATGATACCAGAGGAAGAGGTACTTATTGCCTTTAAAATGGCCCATAGTACTTATACCCTAGACCCGTACGAGTTTGTCAGTAGAGGGTTAAAAGGGGGGATATGGTATCCCTGTATACAACGAATTCGAACTGAACTATTGCCGGCTGGCCAAACTAAGAGATTCTCCACATCAACCATTATACCAGAGGTAGAGGTTGGTATTGCCTCTAAAATGGCTCATAGCACTTATGCCCTAGATCCGTACGAGTTAGTCAGGAAAGGATAAGGCGGGGTACCCTGGTATATCACAAATTCGAAAATGAACTATTGCCGGTTGGCCAAACGAAAAGATTCTCCACATGGGCAATGATACTAGAGGAAGAGGTACTTATTGCCTTTAAAATGGCCTAGAGCACTTATACCCTAGACCCGTACGAGTTTGTCAGTAGAGGGTTAAAAGGGGGATATGGTATCCACGTATACAACGAATTCGAACTGAACTATTGCCGGCTGGCCAAACTAAGAGATTCTCCACATCGACCATTATACCAGAGGTAGAGGTTGGTATTGCCTCTAAAATGGCCTATAACACTTATGCCCTAGACCAGTACGAGTTAGTCAGAAAAGGATAAGGGGGATACCCTGGTATATCACAAATTCGAAAATGAACTATTGCCGGCTGGCCAAACGAAGATATTCTGCACGTGGGCAATGATACCAGAGGAAGAGGTACTTATTGCTTTTAAAATGGGCTCATAGCACTTATACCCTAGACCTGTACGAGTTTGTCAGTAGAGGGTTAAAAGGGGGGATATGGTATCCCCGTATACAACGAATTCGAACTGAACTATTGCCGGCTGGCCAAACTAAGAGATTCTCCACATCGACCATTATAGCAGAGGTAGAGGTTGGTATTGCCTCTAAGATGGTCCATAGCACTTATGCCCTTGACCCGTACGAGTAAGTCAGCAAAGGATAAGGGGGGGGGGTACCCTGGTATATCGCAAACTCGAAAATGAACTATTGCCGGCTGGCCAAACGAAGAGATTCTCCACGTGGGCAATGATACCAGAGGAAGAGATACTTATTGCCTTTAAAATGGTCCATAACACTTATACCCTAGACCTGTACGAAATTATCAGTAGAGGGTTAAAAGGGGGGATACGGTTTCCCCGTATACAACGAATTCGAAATGAACTATTGCCGGCTGGCCAAACAAAGAGATTCTCTACATCGACCATTATACCAGAGGTACAGGTTGGTATTGCCTCTAAAATGGTCCATAGCACTTATGCCCTAGACCCGTACGAGTTATTCAGGAAAGGATAAGGGGGGTTGGGGGTACTCTGGTATATCACAAATTCTAAAATGAACTATTGCCGGCTGGCTAAACTAAGAGATTCTCCACATCGACCATTATACTAGAGGTAGAGGTTGGTATTGCCTCTAAAATGGCCCATATAACTTATGCCCTAGACCCGTACGAATTAGTCAGAAAAGGATAAGGGGGTACCCTGGTATATCACAAATTCCAAAATGAACTATTGCGGCTGGCCAAACGAAGAGATTCCCCACGTGGGCAATGATACCAGAGGAAGAGGTACTTATTGCCTTTAAAATGGCCCAGATCACTTATACCCTAGACCCGTACGAGTTTGTCAGAAGAGGGTTAAAAGGGGGGATATGGTATCCCCGTATACAACGAATACGAACTGACCTATTGTCGGATGGCCAAACTAAGAGATTCTCCACATCGACCATTATACCAGAGGTAGAGTTTGGTATTGCCTCTGAAATGGCCCAGAGCACTTATGCCCTAGACCCGTATGAGTTTGTCAGGAAAGGATAAGGGGGTACCCTGGTATATCACAAATTCGAAAATGAACTATTGCCGGCTGGCCAAACGAAGAAATTCTCCAAGTGGGCAATGATACTAGAGGAAGAGGTACTTGTTGCCTTTAAAATGGCTCATAGCACTTATACCCTAGACCCGTACGAGTTTGTCAGTAGAGGGTTAAAAGGTGGGATATGGTATCCCGGTTTACAACGATATCGAACTGAACTATTGCTGTTTGGCCAAACTAAGATATTCTCCGCATCAACCATTATACTAGAGGTAGAGTTGGGTATTGCCTCTAAAATGGCACATAGCAGTTATGCCCTAGTCCCTTACCAGTGTGTCTGCAAAGGCTTAAAAGGGGGAGGTGGTAGCTTTGTTAACAACGAAGTCGACATGAACTAGTGCCGTCTGACTTAACTAAGAGACTTTCAACGTAGGCCATTATACCAGAGGTAGAGGTGGGTATTGCCTCTAAAATGCCATGTAGCACTTATTGCCTAGACCCGTACCAGTGTGTCTGCAAAGGCTTAAAAGGGGGAGGTGGTAGCTTTGTTAACAACGAAGTCGACATGAACTAGTGCATTCTGACTAAACTAAGAGATTTTCCACGTAGGCCATTATACCAGAGGTAGAGGTGGGTATTGCCTCTAAAATGCCATGTAGCACTTATGCCCTAGACCCGTACCAGTGTGTCTGCAAAGGCTAAAAAGGGGGAGGTGGTAGCTTTGTTTACAACGAAGTCGACATAAACAAGTGCCGTCTGACTAAACTTAAAGATTTTCCGCATCGAGCGTTATACCAGAGGTAGAGGTTGGTATTGCCTCTAAAATGGCCCATAACACTTATGCTCGAGACCCTTACGAGTTTGTCAGCAGAGGGTTAAAAGGGGGATATAGTTTCCTGGTTAACAACGATATCGAACTGAAGTATTGCCGGTTGGCCAAACTAAGAAGATATTCTCCGCATCAACCATTATACCAGATGTAGAGGTGGGTATTGCCTGTAAAATTGCATATAACATTTATGCCCTAGACCTGTACGAGTTTGTCTGCACAGGGTAAAAAGGGATAGGTGGTAGCTCTGTTTACAACGAAGTCGACATAAACTTTTGCCGGCTGACTAAACTAAGAGATTCTCCACGTAGGCCGTTATAACAGAGGTAGAGGTGGGCATTGACTCTAAAATGGCCTATTGCACTTATGCCCTAGACCCGTACGAGTCAGTCAGCAAACGAGGTGTAACCTAGTGTATCAATAAGTCGAATTGAACTTTTGCCGACTGGCAAAACTAAAAGATTCGGCACTAGGGCCACGAAAACAGGGATAGAGGTAGTTATTAAATTATAAATGTGTAATAGCACTTATGCCTAAGACCCGTACGAGTTTTTCAGAAGAGGGTTAAATATGGAAATAAGCTGTTGTCGACTGGCCATACTAAGAGATTATCCACGTTAGCCATTATTGGTGAGCCTATCGCGGGAGCATAACGTCCGATTCATTGTACTTGTCCATTGTCAACGTCGTTCTGACAGTGACTTCGCCTTGGGCGGAAATACGTACTTGTATAGTATATGTACTGACTGAACAGTTGTTGTAGTACATATTGCCTTAACTATCATCTATTTTTATAATACCGTGACCCGGATCTCGAAAATTGAAATCAGATCGGGAAACAGAAGCGCTGTTACCAGACTATTTCGAAGTAGAATTACCGGAGAAATAATATCTCGGAAATACGTTGTGTGTCGTTTTCTCTAAGTCGCTTGCTACATTAATCCTTAAAGTTTTACGGAACGTGTTTATCCTCTTTTCCATAGATCCTGTATGAGCTTCTTTGTTCGTATTGTTACCGGGCTAAGTATTCCAAGTGGATCGTATTTTTTCGAAGAATTTTCAAAATCTCACTTTTTGTTACAATGTCTAGTATTGAAATATCACATTTAGTCCGGCGTCCACAAGAATATTTCAGACGAATTGTGTAAATCATGCTACAAGCATGAAAATTGGCATAGACCTTCCTCAAATATTACTCTTTTATTTCAGATAGGAAGGCATTTGAAAAAAAAATGTCTCCCTTCCGGTTAAATAAAAAAAAATGCGGACATCATACTTAAATCGGCCCAATATAGAAGGCTAGCTGTGAAAAGGTACTATTATCATGCTGCTATAACAATAATATTTGGTTCACACCTTTGTTATGTACTACTTTTGGATATGTTATATAGATAAGATGTCTTGAAAAACCCTACTTCCGGTAAAATCCAATTTGGCGGACATTGACTAAAATAAGGTTATTTTTTAGGGAGGGTGATTGAAATGTGTTTACCGTATTGTTACTATAATTAAATTGTACAGGCACCTTTCTTTGATGCTTCTTTTAAAGGGATACAATGTATAAGACATATGTCTTAAAAACCCTTTCTTCCGGTAATATTGAAAGTGGCAGACATTAATATATCTTTTTTTTTTTGTTGATATTGATCTTCTTTGAAAAATATGAAGAAAGTGGTTTTTTTTTGTGTGGTTATTAACTTTAGGCTTAAACTTATCTATCATATTCTGCAGTTGATATTTAAATACAAAGTTGACTCTTCCGGTAAACAAACAATATGGCGTAAATGTCAAAGATGAGTCCTCAATCCATAACTTCGATGTAGAGTTTTGGATAGATTGATTCAAACAAAATAAGATCAATTAAGTACTCAACATTTTAAAAATAACCACTATTTGGCCAAAAATATATGTTAATTCCCAAATACCACCACAGGGAACGGAAGACTTGATTATCCACATTAACAACAAACGCGACAACCGCGACAACCTCACTTACATCCACAATGTGCAAGCTTCTGACAACATGATGAGCCCTCAGAATTTTTTTTTTTAAAAGTGATCCTCTTTGTCCCGTCGTAGCATAAGAGTCAAGTTCAGGCTCGTCCCCTAAACATGTGTCTTAGCATATTGTACGATTGCATGCTGGAAAAGACTAGACTAAGTTGATAGCCTCAATTAACCTACCCTTTTGCGTAAATAGATATTTCTTGCTTTGATAACCATGCTAACCCCATATGATTAGTTTGTGCTATCTTACAGAAAACACCGGTGATTTAGGCGGATCAATTATCATTCTTTATGTTAAAGTTACATCTTCAAATGCTATCAATGTCTCCCAAGCAGTCTTTTTCCCTTTTTCAAAAAAACAGTGAACCGTATCACAACCGGAAAATATATGGATCACAATATGTGTGTGTGATCACTCATCGCTGGTGCATTTGGAAGGTCATTTAAATATATTTATCCAAAGTTTTTCCTCCTCCTAAACACAATCCATAGTTCTTCTACCCCTATGTCACGGAATAGCGAAACAGTAACGACAGCAGCATCAGTATCGACTGTTCGAATAATGACTTGTTTAATTTCGTGTTTCACTGCATCAGACACATGCACCATAATTCTAGTGTCAGCCTTTTAATATTAATATGGTGTTTAACTTGAAACGCATCACGTGGTGGTAAAGATAGAATATCCTGAACATGTGTTGCTACAACTGTCATATGGATCCAAGACTTCATCATAATAGTTTCATGTTTTTTTATGGTAAGGGTATAATACCCTATCAGCAAACTCGTTTTAAAACAACTTGCAACTGTAACAACAGGGGATGAATGCGTACAAAGAAAATACCGGTAGTCTGAAGGCTGCCACACGAAAAAAGAGCTACATTTAGGGGTAAGGGTGTACAAAGACGAATCCAGAGTCAAAACAAATCTCAAAATTGTTTTCTGAGAGATGACAACATTAAGAAAGAACTTTTTAGTTTTTATTCACAGGAGCTTTCTCAATAGATTTTGAGGGAGAGTTAGTTGTAGCAACAAATGCTCAGGATGTTCTGTGTTATTCACCACATGATGATGTTTCAAGTTTAGCCCCATGTTAAAATGAAGAGGCTTATACTATATAATCAATATACATGTGTCTGATGCAGTGATATACAGATTTAACTGAGTCATGACTTGAACAGTCGATACAAAAAAAACCAGTTTCTTTACATTTTGTAATAAAGTTGAATATCAAAATAAAATAATGATATTTTATGTCCGCCAGTTTGAATTTAACCGGAAGTAATGATTTTAAAGACATATGTCTTATTTATTGTACCCATTAGCAGCATCAAAGAAAGGTTCCTGAACAATTTAATGATAGTAGCAGTACGTCAAAACACGTTTCAATTACCCTCCCTAAAAATAAGCTTATTTTAGTACAATGTCCGCAATGTTGGATTTTACCGAAAGTGGTTTTTTTAAAGACATCTAATCTATATAATATATCACAAAGAACTACATAACAAAGGTTTGTTCGAAATATTATTATAGCAGAATGATAAAACCCGCTTTTCATACACTAGCCTCTGATATTTGGATGATTTAAGAATGATGTCGGCCATTTTGAATTTTTACCGGAAGTGAGACATTTTTTTTTCAAATGCCTCCTTATCTGAAATATAAGAGAAATAGATGAGGGAGGCATATGCCAAATTTTATTCCTGTAGCAGGATTTGCACAATTTTTCACAAAGCGGTCGTATTGATTTCTGGTACATCAGATCATCGAATCCGCTATTCCATAACATACTAAGTACTTTTGTGTTTTGTACGCATATAGTACCTTTTTCTTCTTATCTAGCTTACGTATATCCACACTGTTTGACGTTCAGGATCGTAGATAGAATCCAGTTTCCTCCATCATTGTTCTCCCTTCCTTATAGTCAGCCCAACCTCGTTCTGTAAACTTAACAGAATGTTGTCCACATACAAATCTCTTTCCATCAATGTAGCTGTTATAGTGTTATTACGTTGTAAATGTTAAGTATCGTGGCGTTTGGTATAAACGGTGAACAAGTCGCTCCGAACAGAACGGATTTGAACTTCTAAGTCTGTAAATTACTTGTTGGGTCGGATGGGTTACTTAGCCACCAGAAACGTGTAGCGTCTCGATCACCCTTTGTTAATCCTATATGTAAAAAAAGCTTTTTAAATATACGTTGTTACGTCGACAAGATTGGCTGTATATCTCATCAGAATTTTTTTCAGGTCGTTTAGCTTCGGCGGTGTTTCCAAAACGCAGTCATTCTTTAACATATCTGAGTTTAGAGTAAGTCTTTGAAGGACGTTTTCTGTCCTTCTGTTCGTGACTGCTTAATTTTTAGTCAATTCATCACGTTTCCAAGGTAACCTAGCGAAATACTTATTTTCTCAGAACTCAATTGATCTGTCCTGATAGACTTTAATATATGCATTGTCGTCTTCGTCTTCCTCCCTACTATTTATTCCTATTGAATCTAAATTCCAAATCTCTCTAGATTGTATTCTTCAACTTTTTGTGATACTAGAACATTAAGCATACTAGTATTCGACGTGTTTGTTTTCTTACCGTATGTAAGTATCGAAAGGATATATCCGATCTTGGATTTCACGGCACTCGAATCGTTTCCACGTACTATATAATCTTTAACAATGTCCCTGTAGTGATATGCGCCTACCATCAACGATATCTCGAATGAATCGTGCTTTGTCACCGTGTGCGCTAACTTTAAGCCACGCAAATAACCGTTTTGTGTATCAATGTTACGTATGTGATTCTGTAGAGACATGTCGATCATCTGTACTATCAGTACTTTGATTGACAAGACGTGTCCTGCATCGGTTTTCGGATAGATTGTTGACTTTTCTATGTGTCTCGCGTTTTTCTCCCAAATGCCAATAAATATATTATTTCTTTTCCCGCTATCTGTAGATGTTTGCGCTCCTTCGTCAAAAAGAATATTCGTATCGATAAAATACTGATTCGAGCCTACTTGTGTTACGGCAGTTTTCAAAAGTACATTTGATTGCAATTCTGTCAATTGAGAATACAAAATAGTAGCTTTATGTTCAGTATCATGAATGTCATTCACGAGTTGAACGTTGGTCGAATTCGAAGATCATAGTGGGTGTAACGGGTTGCTGCTCTGATTATCTTTTGCGCGAAAATTCGTATGCGCTGAGTTATTACCCTTGTTTCTAAAACAGTGTTTGTTTTTGCACAAGTTTTCCGAGTGTTGAAATAACTTCTACTCCATCGAAATTTGTATTCTCCTTTGCTTCATTTAATCTTCGGAATACCTTGAACTACACGTATTTTGCGACGGAATATCTGAACAACGGAAACGAAACTACGTTAGTGATTGCGAAAGCAGATTAGCGCAAGTGAAAAACCTTACATAACCGCAACTAGAACTTATGGCCGCAGTTATTGGAACTAGACTAGCTTTTCATGTAAAATCGACCTTTGAATAAAAAAACGTGGTTTTCTGGTCGGATAGCTGTATAGTATTGCACTGGTTAAAATCATCGAAACCGTTTAAACGATTTATTGTGAATCGAGGGCGAGAAATAACAAAATCTACAAATTCAACATTAATGGAGATATTGCCCAAAAGAATGCAACCCAACCTATCTCTTAACACGAGGAATTGGCGTCGATCAGTACATCAATAGTGTCATTAAAAAAAGACCGAATTAGTTAACGGTATTGACAATTACAGAAGAAAACGAAGACGAGGAATTGCTAAAGAATAAAGTTCATACTGATCACTATGGTACCAGTAACGTTATAGACAGTTCGAAATATGGAACTTTCAGGAAAGTGATTTGAGTAACTGCTTACGTTCAGCGGTCCATATCCAACTACTTATATACCGATATACCAAACATCTGAGATAAAAACACAAGAAAATATCCTAGCATTAGACAATTAGGACTCTTCATAGATGACGGTAGCGTTGTGAGATGCAATGAAAGGATTCACATCGCAATGATTTCAGAGAATACCAAATTTCCGTATTTTTACCTGAGAATCATTTACTTACCAAACTGATAGTGACAGACGCACACGAGCGTTCACTTCATTTTGGACGCTTACTATTGGGTACCGATACTTAGACAATTTGTTTAGGAGTAATTGATCAAGTTTTCGCTGCTGTTAATCATTGTAATGTTACCTAAGTGTGACTGTGACGTGTTGACATTAGAGTCCAAATAGATATACATACATTCTATTCGCTTTTGTTATTGTTAGCTATATAGTTGTCCGATGTATCCTCTCAACGATATTGGTGTCAAGTGACCAGGATGAATTTGAAGCTGAAATCGATACTAGCAGGACATAGAAGCGCTTTTCCAGAATATTCCAGAAATTCGACGAAAATGGGGAGAGCGGAACAGAACTTGTTGATTCCGATGAACTTTCGAAACAGAAATCGTTAACTCTGATGAGTATTTATTTAATTTAGAAACAAACATACGTCAAATAGCAAAATTTATCTAAGTACAAACATCAACGCTAAACGCAAATGCCACAAGTTCACAACATCACGCAAAAGTGCATGAATGCATTATTTTACATAACTTCATACAAGAGCTTACGTTATTTTTTACGACAAAATTGAAACATATGTACGTGGTTTAGAATCCCTTGGTCTGTCAGAGAATACATATAGCCCATTATTGGTCCCTAATATATTGAAAAAGTACGCATAAATCAAACAAGACACCATGAATCAAATGGTTGGCAATTAAATGAACTACTACAAATACAATCTCACGAACTCAACATTATGGAGGAAGACAATTCCTCTGATCATACGGAAACTTATGCCACTACAGCAGCATTTCACACCAATGCAAAGGTACGTACAAAATAAATCGACAGACAAATAAACGTAAAATCATATGTACTTTTGTAACGAATCACATGTCCCCGTTAACGGCACTAAGATAATTGATCACACAGCAAATATTTCTATTGTTAAACGGGATCGTTTATGTTTTAACTGTCTTTGTCCTCCCAATATAGCTGATTGCAAATCACACCAAAGTTGCAGGAAATGTAAAATATGGCACCATACTAGTTTATGCAAAGACGAGGTTGAAAAGATGAAAAACAGAGTAACACTGATGTAAATATTAACACAAGGAAACACAACACAACGCGAAGAAAACGTGTACATTTCTTTACTCACAGACACTGACTAGAATCTGCCGTAATAGCGCCATTAAGTTCGGGCATTCAATGTACTAACACAAACACATTATTTGACAAGGGCGCACAGATGTCCTTCATCACAGAAAAGTAGCTACAGAGCTTGATTTGATAAATATCAGACAGGCGACCATAAACTTGTCAGGATTTGGTGATACAAGTGATGGCAAAAAAGTTCGATATCTAAATAATGGTACCCTTTGCCTACTTACAGACAACGGAAAATTTCCTATCAACGTTTTGATTGTACCATAAATAGCTGTTCCAATGAAGACTTATGTACATAATATTACCAATTTAAATTATTTGTTTGGCTTGAAATTAGCCCATCCGGTCTCACATGACCCAATGGTTGAATTCTATCTAATTCGATTATTACTGGTCAATTGTCTATGATAGAATAGTATGAGGAGCAGGAACTACTACCGTCAAGTTTGAAATCCGTAACCTTCCATACAGCACAATCAATTGAATACCTGCAAATCCAGACCAAACACTTACGTCAATGATGAATATATTAGTAGGTCACACAGTTGAAGAGCATATATTGGAGAAATTTTGGGAAGTTAAAGCTGCTAGTATAAATAATACTGACAACAAATGTGAAAACATTCAATTCCAAGATGTATATGAATCAAATATCAAGGTTACCATATGGAAACAAAAAGATATGTTGCTAAGTTATCAATGGTTATCTTGTAAGGAGGAACACCACACCTTACTAGACAACAGAAGTATTGCGCAACGGAGAACAGAAAACGTCATTAAGCGTCTTAGTCGTGAACTTACACTTTTACAGAAAAACGGGAAAATCATAAATGAACAAGAAAAACGTGGATTTATCGAGAGAGTTGATGAACTATCAACCAAAACAAATATTTATTCCATACTGCAACATCATTTCCGTAAAAAGTCGTCAACCACGCCAGTCTGAATCGAATTTGACTGCAGCTGCAAACATTCACTTGTTATTCTAAGCTTAAATGATTGTTTGATGGATCTTTGGCCAAACTTTAATGATTTAACCGAAATTTTTCTCCGATTTAGAATGCACAAATACGCCGCGTGTCGACAGATATAGAAAAAGCCTTTCTTAATATTGGTTGGATGAAGAGGATCGTGATGTTACTAGATTATTTTAGCTTAGCAACCCATATGACCCAAATAGTCAACTAACCGCAAACAGATTCAAGTCAGTATAATTTGGAGCAACTTTCTCTCCGTTTATCCTAAATGCTGTTATACGTAAACATTTACCTGCAATTCCACAGACTGGACAACTATTGTTGTGAATTATTTATTTGCTTAACGTTTTACCGCCATTTACGTAACAATAGGCCCGCAACGTCGTCACTTGCCGACGTATCTTTGTATATCATAGACTCTAGTAAAGCATACGAAACATAGGTCATTTCTTGAATCATGTCTTTCACCGGAAAAGATCGTTAATTTCGCACGCCTTTATGACGTCATTTACCAGATAGAAGGCGTGCCTGTATCCCTGCTCTATTGAATGTTTCCAGCACTTTCATAAACGTCATTATGTAGGGTAGTATAGAAATAATTAATGTTCCGTAAGAACATAATCGTGATTGTCGTATGACTGAGGGAGGGTGACCATCCTTTTAGATTTTAATTTCCCAAACATTTAGTGCAGTATAAGATAAAACTTTTTCACCCGTTTGCTCAACATTTGTAGAAATTTTCTATGCATACATTTTTGTCACGTGGTGATGGAAGTCACATGACAGATTCGTCTGAAAACCGTATCCCGGAACTAGCCTATTGAAGACGCTTTTGTGTTTACTCGCCTTTATTATCGATACGTCCAAAACAACTATGTTAAAGAAAGACTTTTATGTTGACAATATCATTTCGAGCTTTAATAAACAAAGAGCTTTGTTAGACTTCTTTCATGCATCACGTTTAGTATTTGTAAATGATTTGTATGATGCGAGAGCATAAGAAATTGAACATTTATCAAAATCATCATATGGAACCGAGAAGCTTAATTCTTATGGAGCAATTCTGTTCGGCGGATGGTGGGAGAGATTGAGAGGAATAACGAAAAACTGCATTAAAAAGGAAGAAAGACGAGCACTTATGAAAACACTCAACACGATAATTACTGAAGTAGAAAGTTTACTCAGTGATCGCCCACTAACATACGTTTCATCTGATCAAACGGACGACGAACCCTATACTCCGTCACATTTATTATATTGAAAACGGACCAAGACGCTACCGTATAACGGCTTGAAGACTGTAGTTCACAGCCAGGAACCACAGACACTACGCATGAACCAGTAACTGGCTAGACAATCGAAGTTTCTTTCATTAATTCTTAAAGACTACATAAAAAGATGGAAGCAGGAATACATAAATTCGCTATTACCGATACACAGATCGAAACACATAGAACATTAAAGTCAGAGATGTAGTTCAGATTCAGGACTATGTATCAAGAGTAAATGGGACTTTCACGATTATTGACAAATTAGTTTACGGCTAAGATGGACTTACACAATCAGCCATAACTCGAACGAAAATTTGTTTGATATCTAGACCAATCATCAAACTTTATCATTTAGAACTGAATTCTTTGGAACTTGAAAATATAGCAGCTCAGAGTGAGGCAAAGACGAAAAAAAACATTAGCATATGGACATTAAAATGAATATAAACCATGGGCTGCTAAATATTTTACATATAAACTTTAAAGTTTTAATTTATTTTATTAGAACTTTAATAATTTAAGTTGTGATCATTTTTATTTATTGTAAAGTAATGTAATTCATGTGCGGCCCAGCATGTTAAGAGCAAAATCACAAACGTAACGTTCTCGCTGTCGCTATTCATTGTAACGTCACATAAGTGTGACATGTAGACATTAGAGCTTGAATAGAGAGATTTGTTATTTTTAGCCATATAGTTGCCCGATTTATCCTCTAAACGATAGCCTAGACCCGTACGAGTTTGTCAGCAGTGGGTTAAAAGGGTAGTTACCCGGTTTACCACCAAGTAGAAATAAACTATTACTGGTTGGCCAAACGAAGAGAATTTTTACGCAAGCCATTATATCAGAGGGAGAGGTATTCGTTGCCTCTAAAATGACCCAAATCTTTAATGCCCTAGACTCGTACGACTTATCCAGGAAAGGATAAGGTTGGTACCTTGATATATCTCTAAGTCGAAATGAACTATTGCCAGCTGGCCAAACCAAGACATTTTCCACATTGGTCATGACACCAGAGTTAGATGTAGTAGTTGTGTAATGGCCCATAGTACTTTTGTCCTAGACCCGTACGAGTTTGTCAGTAGAGGGTAAAAGGGGATGTGGTACTCCGATTCATCACGAAGTCGAAATAAACTATTGCCAGATGGCCAAAATAAGAAATTCTCCACGTGGGTCATTATATCAGAGGAAGAGGTAGGCATTGCCTCCTAAAATGACCCATACTACTTATTCCCTAGACCCATACGACTTAGTCAGAAAAGAGAAAGGCGGGTACTTTTATATGCCTCAAAGTCGAATTAAACTATTGACGGCTTGTCAAACTAAAAGATTCTCCTCATGGACCAGGATACAGAGGTTAAGGTAATAATTGCCTTTAAAATGGCCAGCAAGTAAAAGAGGGACGAAAGATACCAAAAGGACAGTCAACTCATCAATCTAAAACAAACTGACAACGCCATGCATGACTAAAAATGAAAAAGGCAAATAGACAAACAATACTGCACATGACACAACATAGAAAACTAATGAACAAACAACACGAACCCCACCAAAAACTAGGGGTGATCTCAGGTGCACCGGAAGGGTAAGCAGACCCTGCTCCACATGTGGCACCCGTCGTGTTGCTTATGTGATAACAAATCCGGTAAAAAGTCTAATTCGGTAGGTCACTTTCATAAAAGGGGATTGTAGTTACGACGTAAGGAACAAATCCGATATCATTTGTGAAACGGTTATTCCATAACGGTCAACCAACTCGTGATGGCGTCCGTAAAATTTAAGAAGTGATGATAGAAGTATGTTGAATATTTTGATATACAAGAGTACTTTCCTAACCCTTTTCCTACCAATACGTACAGATCTATGATATACGATATATTGGCCTTTTTTTTTTATAGATAAATCACCTACGCTAATCTTTTTCATAGCCAACAAGGAGAATCTCTGATTTTGGTCTTATACAAGAGTACTACTTTCCCTTTGCTGTCCAACAGGTACGGGTCTAGGACATAAGAACCATGGGTAATTTTCGAGGCAACATTATATTCTACATCTGATATAATGGACAACGTACGTTATCAGGGTTAGTGCTATGGCCTATCTAAAAGGCAATGACTATCATTGCTCACGTGGAGAATCTCTTCGTTTGGCCAGACGGCAATAGTTCATTTTCGAATTTGGGATATACCAGGGTACCTCCCCCCTTATCCTTTCCTGACTAACTCGTACGGGTCTAGGGCATAATGGCTATGGGTCATTTTAGAAGCAATACCAACCTCTACCTCTGGTATAATGGTCGATGTGGAGAAAATCTTAGTTTGGCCAGCCGGCAATAGTTCAGTTCGAATTCACTGTATACCTGGATACCATATCACCCGTTTTAACCCTCTAATGACAAACTCGTACGGGTCTAGGGTATAAGTGCTATGGGCCATTATAAAGGCAATAAGTACTTATTCCTCTGGTATCATTGCCCACGTGGGGAATCTTTTCTTTTGGCCAGCCGGCAATAGTTTATTTTCGAATTTGTGATATACCAGGGTTACACCCCCCCTTTATCCTTTCCTGACTAACTCGTACGGGTCTAGGGCATAAGCGTTATAGGCCATTTTAGAGGCAATACCAACCTCTACCTTTGGTTTAATGGTCGGTGGGGAGAATCTCTTAGTTTGGCCATCCGGCAATAGTTCAGTTCGAATTCGTTGTATCTTGGATTCCATATCCCCCCTTTGAACCCTCTAATGACAAACTCGTACGGGTCTAGGGTATCAGTGCTATTGGCCATTTTAAAGGCAATAAGTACCTCTTCCTCTGGTATCATTGCCCACGTGGAGAATCTCTTCGTTTGGCCAGCCGGCAATAGTTCATTTTCGAATTTGTGATATACCAGGGTACCCCCCCTTATCCTTTTCTGACTAACTCGTACGGGTCTAGGGCATAAGTGCTATGGGCCATTTTAGAGGCAATTTCCAACCTCTACCTCTGGTATAATGGTCAGTGTGGAGAATCTCTTAGTTTGGTCAGCCGGCAATAGCTCAGTTCGAATTCGTTGTATCTTGGATTCCATATCCCCCCTTTGAACCCTCTACTGACAAACTCGTACGGGTCTAGGGTTTAAGTGCTATGGGCCATTTTAAAGGCAATAAGTACCTCTTCCTCTGGTATCATTGCCCACGCGGAGAATCTCTTCGTTTGGCCAGCCGGCAATAGTTCATTTTCGAATTTGTGATATACCAGGGTACCCCCCCCCTTATCCTTTTCTGACTAACTCGTACGGGTCTAGGGCATAAGTGCTATGGGCTCTTTTAGAGGCAATACCAACTTCTACCTCTGGTATAATGGTCGGTGGGGAGAATCTCTTAGTTTGGTCAGCCGGCAATAGTTCAGTTCGAATTCGTTGGATCTTGGATTCCATATCCCCCTTTGAACCCTCTACTGACAAACTCGTACGGGTCTAGGGTATAAGTGCTATGGGCCATTTTAAAGGCAATAAGTACCTCTTCGTATGGTATCATTGCCCACGTGGAGAATCTCTTCGTTTGGCCAGCCGGCAATAGTTCATTTTCGAATTTGTGATATACCAGGGTACCCCCCCCTCATCCTTTTCTGACTAACTCGTACGGGTCTAGGGCATAAGTGTTATGGGCCATTTTAGAGGCAATACCAACCTCAACCTCTGGTATAATGGTCGGTGTGGAGAATCTCTTAGTTTGGCCAGCCGGCAATAGTTCAGTTCGAATTCGTTGTATCTTGGATTCCATATCCCCCCTTTGAACCCTCTACTGACAAACTCGTACGGGTCTAGGGTATAAGTGCTATGGGCCATTTTAAAGGCAATAAGTACCTCTTCCTCTGGTATCATTGCCCACGTAGAGAATCTCTTTGTTTGGCCAGCCGGCAATAGTTCATTTTCGAATTTGTGATATACCAGGGTTCCCCCCCCCCTATCCTTTTCTGACTAACTCGTACGGGTCTAGGGCATAAGTGCTATGGGCCATTTTAGAGGCAATACCAACCTCTACCTCTGGTATAATGGTCGGTGTGGAGAATCTCTTAGTTTTGCCAGCCGGCAATAGTTCAGTTCGAATTCGTTGTATCTTGGATTCCATATCCCCCTTTGAACCCTCTACTGACAAACTCGTACGGGTCTAGGGTATAAGTGCTATGGGCCATTTTAAAGGCAATAAGTACCTCTTCCTCTGGTATCATTGCCCACGTGGAGAATCTCTTCGTTTCGCCAGCCGGCAATAGTTCATTTTCGAATTTGTGATATACCAGGGTACCCCCCCCCCCCCCATTATCCTTTTCTGACTAATTCGTACGGGTCTAGGGCATAAGTGCTATGGGCTATTTTAGAGGCAATACCAACCTCTACCTCTGGTATAATGGTCGGTGTGGAGAATCTCTTAGTTTGGCCAGCCGGCAATAGTTCAGTTCGAATTCGTTGTATCTTGGATTCCATATCCCCCCTTTGAACCCTCTACTGACAAACTCGTACGGGTCTAGGGTATAAGTGCTCTGGGCCATTTTAAAGGCAATAAGTACCTCTTCCTCTGGTATCATTGCCCACGTGGAGAATCTCTTCGTTTGGCCAGCCGGCAATAGTTCATTTTCGAATTTGTGATATACCAGGGTACCCCCCCCCCCCCCCCCCTTATCCTTTTCTGACTAACTCGTACGGGTCTAGGGCATAAGTGCTCTGGGTCATTTTAGAGGCAATACTAACCTCTACCTCTGGTATAATGGTCGGTGTGGAGAATCTCTTAGTTTGGCCAGCCGGCAATATTTCAGTTCGAATTCGTTGTATCTTGGATTCCATATCCCCCCTTTGAACACTCTACTGACAAACTCGTACGAGTCTAGGGTATAAGTGCTATGAGCCATTTTAAAGGCAATAAGTACCTCTTCCTCTGGTATCATTGCCCACGTGGAGAATCTCTTCGTTTGGCCAGCCGGCAATAGTTCATTTTCGAATTTGTGAGATACCAGGGTACCCCACCTTATCCTTTTCTGACTAACTCGTACGGGTCTAGGGCATAAGTGCTCTGGACAATTTTAGAGGCAATACCAACCTCTACCTCTGGTATAATGGTCGGTGTGGAGAATCTCTTAGTTTGGCCAGCCGGCAATAGTTCAGTTCGAATTCGTTGTATCTTGGATTCCATATCCCCCCTTTGAACCCTCTACTGACAAACTCGTACGGGTCTAGGGTATAAGTGCTATGGGCCATTTTAAAGGCAATAAGTACCTCTTCCTCTGGTATCATTGCCCACGTAGAGAATCTGTTCGTTTGGCCAGCCGGCAATAGTTCATTTTCGAATTTGTGATATACCAGGGTTCCCCCTTATCCTTTTCTGACTAACTCGTACGGGTCTAGGGCATAAGTGCTATTGGGCCATTTTAGAGGCAATACCAACCTCTACCTCTGGTATAATGGTCGGTGTGGAGAATCTCTTAGTTTGGCCAGCCGGCAATAGTTCAGTTCGAATTCGTTGTATCTTGGATTCCATATCCCCCTTTGAACCCTCTACTGACAAACTCGTACGGGTCTAGGGTATAAGTGCTATGGGCCATTTTAAAGGCAATAAGTACCTCTTCCTCTGGTATCATTGCCCACGTGGAGAATCTCTTCGTTTCGCCAGCCGGCAATAGTTCATTTTCGAATTTGTGATATACCAGGGTACCCCCCCCCCCCATTATCCTTTTCTGACTAATTCGTACGGGTCTAGGGCATAAGTGCTATGGGCTATTTTAGAGGCAATACCAACCTCTACCTCTGGTATAATGGTCGGTGTGGAGAATCTCTTAGTTTGGCCAGCCGGCAATAGTTCAGTTCGAATTCGTTGTATCTTGGATTCCATATCCCCCCTTTGAACCCTCTACTGACAAACTCGTACGGGTCTAGGGTATAAGTGCTCTGGGCCATTTTAAAGGCAATAAGTACCTCTTCGTATGGTATCATTGCCCACGTGGAGAATCTCTTCGTTTGGCCAGCCGGCAATAGTTCATTTTCGAATTTGTGATATACCAGGGTACCCCCCCCCTCATCCTTTTCTGACTAACTCGTACGGGTCTAGGGCATAAGTGTTATGGGCCATTTTAGAGGCAATACCAACCTCAACCTCTGGTATAATGGTCGGTGTGGAGAATCTCTTAGTTTGGCCAGCCGGCAATAGTTCAGTTCGAATTCGTTGTATCTTGGATTCCATATCCCCCCTTTGAACCCTCTACTGACAAACTCGTACGGGTCTAGGGTATAAGTGCTATGGGCCATTTTAAAGGCAATAAGTACCTCTTCCTCTGGTATCATTGCCCACGTAGAGAATCTCTTTGTTTGGCCAGCCGGCAATAGTTCATTTTCGAATTTGTGATATACCAGGGTTCCCCCCCCCCTATCCTTTTCTGACTAACTCGTACGGGTCTAGGGCATAAGTGCTATGGGCCATTTTAGAGGCAATACCAACCTCTACCTCTGGTATAATGGTCGGTGTGGAGAATCTCTTAGTTTTGCCAGCCGGCAATAGTTCAGTTCGAATTCGTTGTATCTTGGATTCCATATCCCCCTTTGAACCCTCTACTGACAAACTCGTACGGGTCTAGGGTATAAGTGCTATGGGCCATTTTAAAGGCAATAAGTACCTCTTCCTCTGGTATCATTGCCCACGTGGAGAATCTCTTCGTTTCGCCAGCCGGCAATAGTTCATTTTCGAATTTGTGATATACCAGGGTACCCCCCCCCCATTATCCTTTTCTGACTAATTCGTACGGGTCTAGGGCATAAGTGCTATGGGCTATTTTAGAGGCAATACCAACCTCTACCTCTGGTATAATGGTCGGTGTGGAGAATCTCTTAGTTTGGCCAGCCGGCAATAGTTCAGTTCGAATTCGTTGTATCTTGGATTCCATATCCCCCCTTTGAACCCTCTACTGACAAACTCGTACGGGTCTAGGGTATAAGTGCTCTGGGCCATTTTAAAGGCAATAAGTACCTCTTCCTCTGGTATCATTGCCCACGTGGAGAATCTCTTCGTTTGGCCAGCCGGCAATAGTTCATTTTCGAATTTGTGATATACCAGGGTACCCCCCCCCCCCTTATCCTTTTCTGACTAACTCGTACGGGTCTAGGGCATAAGTGCTCTGGGTCATTTTAGAGGCAATACTAACCTCTACCTCTGGTATAATGGTCGGTGTGGAGAATCTCTTAGTTTGGCCAGCCGGCAATATTTCAGTTCGAATTCGTTGTATCTTGGATTCCATATCCCCCCTTTGAACCCTCTACTGACAAACTCGTACGAGTCTAGGGTATAAGTGCTATGGGCCATTTTAAAGGCAATAAGTACCTCTTCCTCTGGTATCATTGCCCACGTGGAGAATCTCTTCGTTTGGCCAGCCGGCAATAGTTCATTTTCGAATTTGTGAGATACCAGGGTACCCCACCTTATCCTTTTCTGACTAACTCGTACGGGTCTAGGGCATAAGTGCTCTGGACAATTTTAGAGGCAATACCAACCTCTACCTCTGGTATAATGGTCGGTGTGGAGAATCTCTTAGTTTGGCCAGCCGGCAATAGTTCAGTTCGAATTCGTTGTATCTTGGATTCCATATCCCCCCTTTGAACCCTCTACTGACAAACTCGTACGGGTCTAGGGTATAAGTGCTATGGGCCATTTTAAAGGCAATAAGTACCTCTTCCTCTGGTATCATTGCCCACGTAGAGAATCTCTTCGTTTGGCCAGCCGGCAATAGTTCATTTTCGAATTTGTGATATACCAGGGTTCCCCCTTATCCTTTTCTGACTAACTCGTACGGGTCTAGGGCATAAGTGCTATGGGCCATTTTAGAGGCAATACCAACCTCTACCTCTGGTATAATGGTCGGTGTGGAGAATCTCTTAGTTTGGCCAGCCGGCAATAGTTCAGTTCGAATTCGTTGTATCTTGGATTCCATATCCCCCTTTGAACCCTCTACTGACAAACTCGTACGGGTCTAGGGTATAAGTGCTATGGGCCATTTTAAAGGCAATAAGTACCTCTTCCTCTGGTATCATTGCCCACGTGGAGAATCTCTTCGTTTCGCCAGCCGGCAATAGTTCATTTTCGAATTTGTGATATACCAGGGTACCCCCCCCCCCCATTATCCTTTTCTGACTAATTCGTACGGGTCTAGGGCATAAGTGCTATGGGCTATTTTAGAGGCAATACCAACCTCTACCTCTGGTATAATGGTCGGTGTGGAGAATCTCTTAGTTTGGCCAGCCGGCAATAGTTCAGTTCGAATTCGTTGTATCTTGGATTCCATATCCCCCCTTTGAACCCTCTACTGACAAACTCGTACGGGTCTAGGGTATAAGTGCTCTGGGCCATTTTAAAGGCAATAAGTACCTCTTCCTCTGGTATCATTGCCCACGTGGAGAATCTCTTCGTTTGGCCAGCCGGCAATAGTTCATTTTCGAATTTGTGATAAACCAGGGTACCCCACCCCCCCCCCCCCCTTATCCTTTTCTGACTAACTCGTACGGGTCTAGGGCATAAGTGCTCTGGGTCATTTTAGAGGCAATACTAACCTCTACCTCTGGTATAATGGTCGGTGTGGAGAATCTCTTAGTTTGGCCAGCCGGCAATATTTCAGTTCGAATTCGTTGTATCTTGGATTCCATATCCCCCCTTTGAACCCTCTACTGACAAACTCGTACGAGTCTAGGGTATAAGTGCTATGGGCCATTTTAAAGGCAATAAGTACTTCTTCCTCTGGTATCATTGCCCACGTAGAGAATCTCTTCGTTTGGCCAGCCGGCAATAGTTCATTTTCGAATTTGTGATATACCAGGGTTCCCCCCTTATCCTTTTCTGACTAACTCGTACGGGTCTAGGGCATAAGTGCTATGGGCCATTTTAGAGGCAATACCAACCTCTACCTCTGGTATAATGGTCGGTGTGGAGAATCTCTTAGTTTGGCCAGCCGGCAATAGTTCAGTTCGAATTCGTTGTATCTTGGATTCCATATCCCCCTTTGAACCCTCTACTGACAAACTCGTACGGGTCTAGGGTATAAGTGCTATGGGCCATTTTAAAGGCAATAAGTACCTCTTCCTCTGGTATCATTGCCCACGTGGAGAATCTCTTCGTTTCGCCAGCCGGCAATAGTTCATTTTCGAATTTGTGATATACCAGGGTACCCCCCCCCCCCCCATTATCCTTTTCTGACTAATTCGTACGGGTCTAGGGCATAAGTGCTATGGGCTATTTTAGAGGCAATACCAACCTCTACCTCTGGTATAATGGTCGGTGTGGAGAATCTCTTAGTTTGGCCAGCCGGCAATAGTTCAGTTCGAATTCGTTGTATCTTGGATTCCATATCCCCCCTTTGAACCCTCTACTGACAAACTCGTACGGGTCTAGGGTATAAGTGCTCTGGGCCATTTTAAAGGCAATAAGTACCTCTTCCTCTGGTATCATTGCCCACGTGGAGAATCTCTTCGTTTGGCCAGCCGGCAATAGTTCATTTTCGAATTTGTGATATACCAGGGTACCCCCCCCCCTTTATCCTTTTCTGACTAACTCGTACGGGTCTAGGGCATAAGTGCTCTGAGTCATTTTAGAGGCAATACTAACCTCTACCTCTGGTATAATGGTCGGTGTGGAGAATCTCTTAGTTTGGCCAGCCGGCAATATTTCAGTTCGAATTCGTTGTATCTTGGATTCCATATCCCCCCTTTGAACCCTCTACTGACAAACTCGTACGAGTCTAGGGTATAAGTGCTATGAGCCATTTTAAAGGCAATAAGTACCTCTCCCTCTGGTATCATTGCCCACGTGGAGAATCTCTTCGTTTGGCCAGCCGGCAATAGTTCATTTTCGAATTTGTGATATACCAGGGTACCCCCCTTATCCTTTTCTGACTAACTCGTACGGGTCTAGGGCATAAGTGCTATGGGCAATTTTAGAGGCAATACCAACCTCTACCTCTGGTATAATGGTCGGTGTGGAGAATCTCTTAGTTTGGCCAGCCGGCAATAGTTCAGTTCGAATTCGTTGTATCTTGGATTCCATATCCCCCCTTTGAACCCTCTACTGACAAACTCGTACGGGTCTAGGGTATAAGTGCTCTGGGCCATTTTAAAGGCAATAAGTACCTCTTCCCCTGGTATCATTGCCCACGTGGAGAATCTCTTCGTTTGGCCAGCCGGCAATAGTTCATTTTCGAATTTGTGATATACCAGGGTACCCCCCCCTTATCCTTTTCTGACTAACTCGTACGGGTCTAGGGCATAAGTGCTATCGGCCATTTTAGAGGCAATACCAACTTCTACCTCTGGTATAATGGTCGGTGTGGAGAATCTCTTAGTTTGGCCAGCCGGCAATAGTTCATTTCGAATTCGTTGTATCTTTGATTCCATATCCCCCCTTTGAACCCTCTACTGACAAACTCGTACGGGTCTAGGGTATAAGTGCTATGGGCCATTTTAAAGGCAATAAGTACCTCTTCCTCTGGTATCATTGCCCACGTGGAGAATCTCTTCGTTTGGCCAGCCGGCAATAGTTCATTTTCGAATTTGTGATATACCAGGGTACCCCCCCCCCTTATCCTTTTCTGACTAACTCGTACGGGTCTAGGGCATAAGTGCTATGGGCCATTTTAGAGGCAATACCAACCTCTACCTCTGGTATAATGGTCGGTGTGGAGAATCTCTTAGTTTGGCCAGCCGGCAATAGTTCAGTTCGAATTCGTTGTATCTTGGATTCCATATCCCCCCTTTGAACCCTCTACTGACAAACTCGTACGGGTCTAGGGTATAAGTGCTATGGGCCATTTTAAAGGCAATAAGTACCTCTTCCTCTGGTATCATTGCCCACGTGGAGAATCTCTTCGTTTGGCCAGCCGGCAATAGTTCATTTTCGAATTTGTGATATACCAGGGTACCCCCCCTTATCCTTTTCTGACTAACTCGTACGGGTCTAGGGCATAAGTGCTATGAGCCATTTTAGAGGCAATACCAACCTCTACCTCTGGTATAATGGTCGGTGTGGAGAATCTCTTAGTTTGGCCAGCCGGCAATAGTTCATTTCGAATTCGTTGTATCTTGGATTCCATATCCCCCCTTTGAACCCTCTACTGACAAACTCGTACGGGTCTAGGGTATAAGTGCTATGGGTCATTTTAAAGGCAATAAGTACCTCTTCCTCTGGTATCATTGCCCACGTGGAGAATCTCTTCGTTTGGCCAGCCGGCAATAGTTCATTTTCGAATTTGTGATATACCAGGGTACCCCCCTTATCCTTTTCTGACTAACTCGTACGGGTCTAGGGCATAAGTGCTATGGGCCATTTTAGAGGCAATACCAACCTCTACCTCTGGTATAATGGTCGGTGTGGAGAATCTCTTAGTTTGGCCAGCCGGCAATAGTTCAGTTCGAATTCGTTGTATCTTGGATTCCATATCCTCCCTTTGAACCCTCTACTGACAAACTCGTACGGGTCTAGGGTATAAGTGCTATAGGCCATTTTAAAGGCAATAAGTACCTTTTCCTCTGGTATCATTGCCCACGTGGAGAATCTCTTCGTTTGGCCAGCCGGCAATAGTTCATTTTCGAATTTGTGATAAACCAGGGTACCCCCCCCCTTATCCTTTTCTGACTAACTCGTACGGGTCTAGGGCATAAGTGCTATGGGCCATTTTAGAGGCAATACCAACCTCTACCTCTGGTATAATGTTCGGTGTGGATAATCTCTTAGTTTGGCCAGCCGGCAATAATTCAGTTCGAATTCGTTGTATCTTGGATTCCATATCCCCCCTTTGAACTCTCTACTGACAAACTCGTACGGGTCTAGGGTATAAATGCTATGGACCATTTTAAAGGCAATAAGTACTTCTTCCTCTGGTATCATTGCCCACGTGGAGAATCTCTTCGTTTGGCCAGCCGGCAATAGTTCATTTTCGAATTTGTGATATACCAGGGTACCCCCCCCCCTTATCCTTTTCTGACTAACTCGTACGGGTCTAGGGCATAAGTGCTATGGGCCATTTTAGAGGCAATACCAACCTCTACCTCTGGTATAATGGTCGGTGTGGAGAATCTCTTAGTTTGGCCAGCCGGCAATAGTTCAGTTCGAATTCGTTGTATCTTGGATTCCATATCCCCCCTTTGAACCCTCTACTGACAAACTCGTACGGGTCTAGGGTATAAGTGCTATGGGCCATTTTAAAGGCAATAAGTACCTCTTCCTCTGGTATCATTGCCCACGTGGAGAATCTCTTCGTTTGGCCAGCCGGCAATAGTTCATTTTCGAATTTGTGATATACCAGGGTACCCCCCCTTATCCTTTTCTGACTAACTCGTACGGGTCTAGGGCATAAGTGCTATGGGCCATTTTAGAGGCAATACCAACCTCTACCTCTGGTATAATGGTCGGTGTGGAGAATCTCTTAGTTTGGCCAGCCGGCAATAGTTCATTTCGAATTCGTTGTATCTTGGATTCCATATCCCCCCTTTGAACCCTCTACTGACAAACTCGTACGGGTCTAGGGTATAAGTGCTATGGGTCATTTTAAAGGCAATAAGTACCTCTTCCTCTGGTATCATTGCCCACGTGGAGAATCTCTTCGTTTGGCCAACCGGCAATAGTTCATTTTCGAATTTGTGATATACCAGGGTACCCCCCCTTATCCTTTTCTGACTAACTCGTACGGGTCTAGGGCATAAGTGCTATGGGCCATTTTAGAGGCAATACCAACCTCTACCTCTGGTATAATGTTCGGTGTGGAGAATCTCTTAGTTTGGCCAGCCGGCAATAGTTCAGTTCGAATTCGTTGTATCTTGGATTCCATATCCTCCCTTTGAACCCTCTACTGACAAACTCGTACGGGTCTAGGGTATAAGTGCTATAGGCCATTTTAAAGGCAATAAGTACCTTTTCCTCTGGTATCATTGCCCACCTGGAGAATCTCTTCGTTTGGCCAGCCGGCAATAGTTCATTTTCGAATTTGTGATAAACCAGGGTACCCCACCCCCCCTTATCCTTTTCTGACTAACTCGTACGGGTCTAGGGCATAAGTGCTATGGGCCATTTTAGAGGCAATACCAACCTCTACCTCTGGTATAATGTTCGGTGTGGATAATCTCTTAGTTTGGCCAGCCGGCAATAATTCAGTTCGAATTCGTTGTATCTTGGATTCCATATCCCCCCTTTGAACCCTCTACTGACAAACTCGTACGGGTCTAGGGTATAAATGCTATGGACCATTTTAAAGGCAATAAGTACCTCTTCCTCTGGTATCATTGCCCACGTGGAGAATCTCTTCGTTTGGCCAGCCGGTAATAGTTCATTTTCGAATTTGTGATATACCAGGGTACCCCCCCCCCTTATCCTTTTCTGACTAACTCGTACGGGTCTAGGGCATAAGTGCTATGGGCCATTTTAGAGGCAATACCAACCTCTACCTCTGGTATAATGGTCGGTGTGGAGAATCTCTTAGTTTGGCCAGCCGGCAATAGTTCAGTTCGAATTCGTTGTATCTTGGATTCCATATCCCCCCTTTGAACCCTCTACTGACAAACTCGTACGGGTCTAGGGTATAAGTGCTATGGGCCATTTTAAAGGCAATAAGTACCTCTTCCTCTGGTATCATTGCCCACGTGGAGAATCTCTTCGTTTGGCCAGCCGGCAATAGTTCATTTTCGAATTTGTGATATACCAGGGTACCCCCCCTTATCCTTTTCTGACTAACTCGTACGGGTCTAGGGCATAAGTGCTATGGGCCATTTTAGAGGCAATACCAACCTCTACCTCTGGTATAATGGTCGGTGTGGAGAATCTCTTAGTTTGGCCAGCCGGCAATAGTTCATTTCGAATTCGTTGTATCTTTGATTCCATATCCCCCTTTGAACCCTCTACTGACAAACTCGTACGGGTCTAGGGTATAAGTGCTATGGGTCATTTTAAAGGCAATAAGTACCTCTTCCTCTGGTATCATTGCCCACGTGGAGAATCTCTTCGTTTGGCCAGCCGGCAATAGTTCATTTTCGAATTTGTGATATACCAGGGTACCCCCCCTTATCTTTTTCTGACTAACTCGTACGGGTCTAGGGCATAAGTGCTATGGGCCATTTTAGAGGCAATACCAACCTCTACCTCTGGTATAATGGTCGGTGTGGAGAATCTCTTAGTTTGGCCAGCCGGCAATAGTTCAGTTCGAATTCGTTGTATCTTGGATTCCATATCCTCCCTTTGAACCCTCTACTGACAAACTCGTACGGGTCTAGGGTATAAGTGCTATAGGCCATTTTAAAGGCAATAAGTACCTTTTCCTCTGGTATCATTGCCCACGTGGAGAATCTCTTCGTTTGGCCAGCCGGCAATAGTTCATTTTCGAATTTGTGATAAACCAGGGTACCCCACCCCCCCTTATCCTTTTCTGACTAACTCGTACGGGTCTAGGGCATAAGTGCTATGGGCCATTTTAGAGGCAATACCAACCTCTACCTCTGGTATAATGTTCGGTGTGGATAATCTCTTAGTTTGGCCAGCCGGCAATAATTCAGTTCGAATTCGTTGTATCTTGGATTCCATATCCCCCCTTTGAACCCTCTACTGACAAACTCGTACGGGTCTAGGGTATAAATGCTATGGACCATTTTAAAGGCAATAAGTACCTCTTCCTCTGGTATCATTGCCCACGTGGAGAATCTCTTCGTTTGGCCAGCCGGCAATAGTTCATTTTCGAATTTGTGATATACCAGGGTACCCCCCCCCCCCCCTTATCCTTTTCTGACTAACTCGTACGGGTCTAGGGCATAAGTGATATGGGCCATTTTAGAGGCAATAATATGGACTGAATTAAAGATTAAAGACTCTTATTGATCTCCGTAATTTTGAAGAATTATGTCATTGAAATAGTAATTGATAGTTTCTATTTTTCTGTTTATTATATGTCTTCAATTAACTATGTTTCTTGTTTTTCTGATCTTTTTAATTGTGTGATACTATCATATGTATTGTATATTTTAGTTTTAGAATTGGACTATATTTGTAGACAACGAACAGATTATGGAATGCCCATATGACAATTAATTCCATTTAATTACCCTATATTTAATCATCTTGTTTTAATTACTAAAGTTTACATTGATTCAATAATAACAACATTTTAATGATCATAATTGTTTTGTGTTGTGTGAGGCAATGCAATTAAACTTTTCATTTACTTTCATTTTAAATGACGCGGACCTTGCAGAAGACACCTATTGGCTTAATATTTCTTAATTACTTTATATTGCTATAAATAGCATAACCATAATGGATATTGACAGCAAAATTTATTTTATTGTCACAATCTAATAACTACCCAAAACATTTCATCGAACGCGGTTTTGATCTTATGAATATTATTGACGGCTAGCCTCATGAATATTAACGCCGGCTAGATCCACACTAGTCTTATGAATGCTTGTTTGGTGTCTGTGTTGTAAACTTATATTCTAATGATTTCGTAGTTTATGACTTCTTTCAATTTGTGTTACTAAATAAATCAAATCAAATCAAAATCAAATATATTTTATATTTTATTGTCAATTAAAGACGCCCATTACAGGCAGAATAATCACAAATTAAATTTGGTACAATGATTACAAAATGATTACAATTATTTGAATACAATTAAATCAATGATTACAACGAAAAGACAAGAAACACACAATATGTATTTATAAAATGTATCGTGTTTCAACTTTGACAAATACAGTGATCCTAAAAAATATAGGAAACTGAATTTCAATATTCTGGTTTTTCCCCTGGTGCTTTCATGATCCTACATTTACAATAAGAAGCTTTACAAATATCTAAATTTCTAAATTATGCCACTGTCTTTTTACAGTAAAATATATAAACTCACTAGGTTTCTAATAGTTGTTTTCGAACAACATTTAAATTATTAATTAAATTGCTTACTTGATTAAAAATGTGACTAATATGTTTAGCATAAAAACAACGCAGCCAAATTCATAATTGTTATTTTGTTATTTATTTACACGATAAGGCTCAAATTTTAACACAAATGCATTGAATGGGACTCATACAATTTTTCAGAGGCAATTGCATCTTTTGCTCCTTTAGACTGGTCATTTGAAGCTGTTGGTGATACTGATTTAATTGAAGACACAGTGGTTTCACTAAATAAAGATGATGACAAATTAGATGAAAACAATAATGACGATCAACAGGGTTTGCCAAAAACAACTAAAGTTCAGTGCGACATCTGTTTTAAAATTGTTCAAAGAAGATGTCTAACATGCCACATGAGAACACATGGGGATCAACTGCTTTGTTCTCATTGTCCATCGAAATTCTCGGATAGATGGGCTTTGACCCAACATGAAGCACGACATTCAAACCCTTTAATGTGCGATGTTTGCGGCAACACATATACTTCAAGAATCGGCCTAAGTCGTCATTTAATAGACCATGTTAGTAAACGCCCAATAGAGTGTGATATTTGCCATCAACGGTTTAACGATTACAGACATTTTGAAGGTCATCGCAACAGTAAACATTTAAACTACAAACCGTTTAAATGTACCGTATGCAGCAAGGCTTTCGCTTATAGACAATACATGGCAAGACATGTCAAATATTGTCAAGGGAATAAGTCCTACAACTGAATGGAATGTAATGCTGTGTTTAACAGCAAGCGTTCACTAGACCAGCACCATAGTGGGAAACGCGGGCAGAAAGAGCATACATGTATGTGTGGAAAGTCCTTTCGTTTGGTTCGATCTTTCACCAGACATAGTAAAATATGTAAAACAAAATATTTTATTAAATAATAAGTATTTAATATATTGAAAAGTTGATTTTTGATTCATTTCTAGCATTCATAATGTTTAAATTACATATTGTCTCATTTTCAAGATAATGACATTTTTAGATATCATAACATGCTCTTTTATGAGGACGGATTTTTTCTTCATCTTTCCTATGGTACTGACGTATTCCTTGAGCACCATGTGCAAATCCATCATATGGGTTCACGATTGCACTCTTACGTTTAGCAGTAAATCTTCGGGGTTAGACAAACATTGCATGGCTTCTGAAAGAAAGAAATGTAGTAATGTTTGATTAGTCCTTTTGGAATCATGTTTATAATATGACTGCTGCAATAAAAGATTTAAAAATTAAGAAACAAATATTGAAAAATAGGATCCTCTCAATATTGTTTCATATAATGCTATGCAATGAAACTACGTACAGTGTTAATATGCCCGCGTCACACTGTCCCGATTTTTACGTAGGTAGAACGCATTTTTAGATCGTTTGTTTACTTGTATTATGTACATACATGTATTTTACATTTATATATCTTGTTTATTTTCCAGAGAAGACGGAACCAAAGACGACGAAGAAACCCCAGCACCCCTCCCTTTTCCTCTTCCTCTCCCTCTCTCTGATTTTGGTGGCATTATATGCAGAGACTCAGAGTCAAGTTTTACCCTTCAAGCCCACGGTCTTCCGTCTTATGATTAAACCAGAAATGAAATGTTCAATATAATATATATTCAATTTTGATCAAACAATTGAAAAACGCGTGATGCCTTCGGCATATCACTTAAATGCATCGTAAGCTGTACACGACGTCTTTTAGACTTCGTATAGCCATCGCGCCATCATCGTAATCCATCGTGTAGCCTTCGTGATCCATGGTGTAGGCTTCGGCTGAGATATGAAGCTTAAATACCTGTCTTCGGTTAACCTTCGTATGTTCATCTTTTGCTATCGTATATAATTTCGGCACCATCGTATAGACTCCGATATTCATCGTACTTGCTTAGGTCACTTTTTGGTATTTTAACTACATCGGGACCAACTTCGTACGAACTTACAATTTTCGCATTCGGATGTCCATCGTATATAAAAATCGGGACAGTGTGACGCGGGCATAAATATTTATCGTTATCTATTGCTAGACATAATTCAAAGATGCACGTACAATATATGTAGATAAAGACACCATGT
The DNA here is from genome assembly GCA_037788925.1 of Mytilus galloprovincialis. Lineage (NCBI taxonomy): Eukaryota > Metazoa > Mollusca > Bivalvia > Mytilida > Mytilidae > Mytilus > Mytilus galloprovincialis. The sequence goes on from CM075336.1 coordinate 59,454,198, forward strand.
TCTGCCAGAAACCATTATCAATTGATGCATTTCACAAGGTGTGACTTATCACAATATTTTACTCACAATGTCCGACATAATGGCTGTCCCTTATGATACAGGATCACCTCGCCCTTCAGGAGCGAGCGTGCAGCTTAGAGAAACCACAATTCATGACGGAGTTTGCGATGCTGCTGACTATTTCATGAGTTATGCTTTCGTGATATCATCAACATATCAAAGATTGGTAATATTATGAATATAAGAATTAATAGGAGTTTCAATTCATTTTTTTTTATCAGTAAGAGAAGGGATGATATGTCCCGTCACGATGACAAATAGCTGCTAACATCTACATCATTTGATCTCAGGTGGATAGTTATCGCATTGGCAATCATATTGCATCTACTTATAACATTTTACTACATTGTATGTGCGTATTTGTATCCTTTTATGTTTCAAATGGAACGATTTTTGTTAATTTTGATAGTAACTCTTCATTATACACGACAAGAATAACATAACTGAACCATGTCGAACATGAACTTAACCATGACAAGAATGAACCAAACCATGACACAGATATTTCAGTAATTTTGAATTGATTGCAAAAGTAGGTATTTTTCAGTATAATTGACCGCAGTGTTATATCACGAAGATATATGTGATGTAATAGACTGTAAGAAAATAACTTTTTTTATGCACGATAAACCAATTAGCAAGTTTTAAATTTTGACATACGCAAGCTTTTTTCTGTGTTAAATCATTAACCATATGATACAACTTATGATGTACTAACATATTTACTTTATACAAAGGTACTTACCAGCTTGAATTAATGATCAGAAGTTCCGTTTACAAAATATTCCAATGTTTACATTTTTGCATTGATTGTCATCAAAAAGACTTAACACCGTCATGTCAAACTTATCCAAACTATGACAAAATCACTGTACTAAACGCACCTCGATATGACGACCTTACTACCCGCGAGAATAATTGCGAACATTTTGCATCCTGGTGTCGATATGGATCTGAAATATAAGTACAGGTATTATAGAAATTAAAACTCATATTAAATGGAACCATTTATCATACGGCTAAATTATATAACATTAAAAGAGATAACATCTGTTTACTTATTTGTTTACGGTCGTTGAATAATTACACGATGTAATTCCATAAAATTATAAATCGAAATTCTAAGAGGGATAACTCCTAATTTGTGTCTAGTTATTGTGAGTTTATAAATGAAAATAACTTGTTTTTTTTCTCGAGATGTTTCTGTATATCTTATTCCGTGAATGCAAATACAAACTTATTTGTTCTTGTACAAAATTGTATTATAAACCTGTTCTATTAAATCATAAAGATACTTAATAAACCATGTTTCATTACAGTCTGTCACAGCTTTAGTTGTTGGTATCCGACTTCTTTTAGCTGCAGCAATAGTCTGAAATCAGTTTGCACAAAATACATCTAACAAGGATGAGCATGGTAAAATCAATTATTTAATAGTTAATTATAAGAAAAAGTGGTATTGGTGTCAATGAGACAACTCTCCATCCAGATCACAATTTGTAAAAGTAAACCATTATAGGTCAAAGTACAGAATGAACTTACTGAAAATAAAATGTGTTCAGATCTTTAGGAAAATATTCAAAAACCCACTCAGTATGATACATGTGCAAGTTTTGGCCATATAATGTAATTGATATTCGGTCAATGGTACAATTTTATTGACATTTAAAACGTGTCAAAAACGTAAAAATGAGCTGTTCTATTTAATATAGATATAAAACAAAAATAAGGATTACCATGATGATCATGATCATATTGATCATCAAAATAAAATACTTTAAACTTTTCCGACTTCATCTACATTTGTTGTTTTAATCTTCATGTATTCCAGTGCAAATATTGGCATATATTGCATTTTTTTTTAACAGAATTCCCAACGACATATTCGATACATGTACTATTCAATATTTTAAATACATGTATGCTATTACATATTTTGTCAATTAAAATGATAAAGAACCACATTTTACTTTAACATGTAACATTGGTGTTGGTCATTGGTGGTGACTTATATCATTGTACATTTTACTAATTTTATCTATGGTTTTCTTTTTATAAAACTAAGGCTGTTTCTCCAGCATGTCCAGTAAGAAGTTTTGACTAAATATAGTATTTGCTACTTTAATAAAATTATCTTAAAAGATGTCTTTTCAGATTCTACCTTGATGAATTATAGGTAGCAGTGAATTACAGAAATGTTTCGACAAATGTTTCTGACTTTTGTATTATATACCTGTATTGTATTGAATTCTGTTGCGTTCCATGTAATACTGATAAAGCATTTATAGATGAATAGACTCCCAGAAAAAAACAATAAATTGATATATTATTTCCATAAAATATTTTTAAATATTTTCTATATAATTTGAATAAACATGTACATTGGGCATTTATAAGGATTATGTTGTCGTGTAATATCCTGTTTAATGTTGTAGTATCATGCTCTTTATAAAAGAAGTCGAATATTGCAACTGACATATATAACGCACACAATATTCACTTAGTTTGCAAATTTAATTTTCCTTCGTTTCTAGGTTTTAAAATTTTTCTCGAGTATAGATTCGCATGGCGGGAGATGTAAGCTAAGCAGACAACCCTTAAAACCATATCGATGTACCTATGCTATCATGTTTCATCGTGAGATCGTAAAAAAATCCCAAACTTTGTTTGTTTCCATCCTTTGTCTTTTTAAGTCAACGCGATATGAACCTCGAAAAACTACTTTCACATTAATGACTAGACCCATTTTGTTTCATCTTAATTTCAACAACATCTGAACGATAACCACTGTACGGTATAAAATAGTTCCTTAAGTTTTGATTTCAGGTTGATCAGAATATGCACATCAAATCTTTCACAATCTGCACATTTTCCACATAAGTATTATCAAAACATATGCTGAGTTATAATGCCGTGTATAATATCTTAGTCTTTTGGTCTCTTCGACTAATGAAAGTAATCACTCTTTTTATTTTTTTTTGAAACTTAGAAACATTCATATACATGTAACCACTATCTCTTGCCATATACATGAAATACATGGATGTTATTGTTATTGTTATGATATGATATTTGGAGTATTCAACAGATTTTGTATTTTTATTCTTGTATTAAATATGATAATAGATTACAGATTTTCTGATTGTTTGAAGAAAAGTGTTAGTAAAATGAATGATCTTACATCCATCAACATAAAAACATAATTTCATTAGTTTGTTTTATGTAACTGTCATTATGATTTAGAAGAAACTGTTTATGCATTATAATTGTGAGATATCATGCTCTTTTTTTCTTTGTATTTTTATAGTTTTATATTTGAACATTCTAAAAATAACAACAACTAAGCGTAAGACAACATTTAAAACCTATGTCATAATTTCTTTTATTTACACGAAGAAGACAACTGTGTGTTAAAGTAATAATAGTAGAATCTCTGAAAAATAAGACAACCGCAATAATTTTGAGCGTACTATACGCGAGAAGATGTCTCAAAACAGTTGAACTTTTATGTGACCAATGGTTCAATACTAATATGTTAGATGTCATATGAACATTTTCAACCCTATATGCTAGAACATGGCTTTATTGTATCTTACCTTTACTCTTAATGTTCTCCTTTGCCGTATTGCAATTAACCTTTTCAGAATCTAACGGCTTATCCCATTGTTCGTTTACATGTACCTAAATAAATATAATAAAACGTCAATGGTTATCTCCCTTTAGTGACTAAGTTGACAATTTGATCCAAACAAACATAAATATTCTATATTTGATAAATCTGTATGCATAATGCAAAAAATCACTTTTTTTCTTTATTTCTATTAACAACCAAACCCATGAATTGCAAATTTGTCTAAAAATTTAAAGATTTAACCGAAGAAGTTAGAACTTAAAACTTTATTAACACTCTAGACAGTTTACAATGTAACAAGAGGCAGACAAATGATACAGTCACATGATAATTTACAATGGTTAACAAGAAAGAAAGAAATATACATACAGTTCAGAATACCTAATTCTCTGTACACAAGAAAAAGAAGTATACCTATTGTTTAGTGCTACTGCTATTGAAGACCCATTTGTGACCTTCGGATGTTTTCTTCTCTATGGTCATTTTGTTTTACTTTTATACACATTTCCCATTTTAATTTTCTATTCTATCATTTTAATCTAAGATGGCGGTATGCTATTGATCTTCATGAAACCAATCAACAACCTTGTGGTGTACACTTTCGCAGATATTACCCAGGAGGCATCATATTCTGAAATTGTGAATTGCCTGTACAAATCACCGATAATATAATCTACATGACTATTCTTGTTTGATATAATTCTATCAAGCTGCAAGACTCATTGTTAAAAAATGATCTATATCATATAAAAAATAGTAAAGTTATTACCTACGAAAATAAAGGAATCAACAGTCATGGGTTTAATGCGTTGCTGGAGGCCGTACGGTGATATGCAGTTGCTTACATCATTGTCATTAGTTTGCAGTTACATTTTGCGTCACTGACAGTCGTACAGATTCTCAAAAGTTGATGGTATAAATGCAAAACACAATGGTTCTATTTTGTTCCTGTCCTTTTAAAATAATGTATAAACAGATCACTCTGCATTTCTGACCGTATTTCCTTTTTTTTATTTAGATATGTGTTCATTAATAAAATGCTTGTTGACATCGGAAAATTGAGCTCTCGGGCAAGCCCGCGTTTAGAGGTCGTCAAAATAATTTAGTTTTTAGGAGACCGAATAAAGCGATTGTTGCAAAGACGAAGATCACGCGCTCGTAGTTCGAAACATACATTACAAACTGCGCACTGTTAAGGTGCAGAGAAAGCTCAATATTGATTGTGTAATGATCTAGTAGTACCAATTGTCATTAAGTTCGAATATGAAATTGTCATAGCAGTGTGTTATTTTTTACGATTGTTCAACACATTTCAAAATCATTGATTTAATTTTTGGAATATTTGAAAGTGATCAAAACAAATTGTTACAAATGTTAAATACTATTTGTGTTAACAGATGAATTATATTTGAGAAAAAAAAAACAGTTTGTGAATGAATTGATATCTGAGCATGTATTTAATTTGAATGTAATATGACCTATTAACATGTACACTAAAGATAAACCTGATTTTCATAATATATCACGTTTCATACACAAATATTACTATCAATTGATTGAATTTTTCATCCGTGTCATTCAAATGTTTTTTAAGCGTGGGAAGTTATTGTTAGGTTTCAAGTAACAAATTTGAAAGGAAGTCCTAAAATAAAGTTGAAATATTTGTGTAATGTTTTATTGGTGGATATATATGGTTAAAAATAGGAAGGATCTTATTGTACCAATTCGTGATTGATGTTGGAGAAGTGGTTGTGAAGATTTACAAAATTGCCGTGGTCGAAGGTTATAGGGATGTTTGTAATCGATCATATATATATCTATAATACTAAAATTACGCGGTCCAATTTATCAGCCGTCATCACCTAAAAACGACGAATCAAAGAATTCAACTTTATATATAACTAATATAGTACAAAGGTGTAGATTAAAAATTACACCACTCCAGGCCCTTTTGTTTTCCACGTAATTAATATTGCCAATAATTAACAAGTTCCGGATCGAGTCCGATACCGATACCATGCAATAGTTTATTCACCTGTTACCTATTACCTTATATGTACGTTCCGCATCTGACAGGCGCACCAACAAACGGTGTATTCAGGATTACTATGCTATATACACGGGTCATAATCACAGGGTTGACACTACTAAATTGTCAAATTGTTACCTATTGTAGTATTTTAATCAGTAAGACTTTCTAAGATAGCAATACGAATACTAAAAATCTGGACTAAAAATAAGGCGTAGGTACAGTTTTCAATTTGTTAGCGTGCATGACGTAAAACAGCGAATCAAAGAATTCAACTTTATTTATAACTAATATAGGACAATGCTGTTGATTAAAAAATACTCCATTCCAGGACCTTTTGTTTTCCAAATAATTATTATTACCAATAATTGATAAGTTCCAGTTCGACGGGTTCAAACAGAAAGATTTGAAAGCAGAGAAAACTGTTTTTGGGCAATTCGTATATTTTCCCTTTGATCTTACTGCCTAATATTTTCGAGTATCAACGTACTGGCTGTATCACTGAAAATATTAGGCAATACATTGTGTGACGTCATAATTACCGATAAACAGAATAATAGGTAGTTTCGTTTTTGATCCTGACTATACCATCTGGAGTATCTAAACTCGCCCTAACGGACCCGCGATATCACGGGTGTGTTCTAGTATATATATATATATATATATATATATATATATGTTCTGGTAGGGAAACATAAAGAGACTAGTTATACCAAGAAAATATTTTATTCGACCATATGTAAAAAAAAGAATAAAAAACGCAAATCAAGGCTGTCAATTGCCTATCAATAAACAGTTAATAAATCAGCGATCGCACAGCGGTTTATCATATGCCATTGTGGCTATAAAACTGGGTACAAGGTAAACGTACAAATTAATCAGATTGTAAGAGCAGACTGTAACATTCGAATGACACTCTGCATCATTTTGCACTGTGTGGTAGTGACAGACTCTCATAGTTAGGCTCCAGTCACACAAGACCATGATCGAACTACGCTCACCGCGATCTTAAATAAATTCAGATCGAGGTGAGCTCCAGTATGACCGGCATGAAAATGTAAAATTTTAGTTTCAATAACGTTGCTACTCATTACGCGTCTTCATCGATCCCGCCATGATTATACCACGCTCTCACCACGCTTATTCTGAGACCTTATTACGGTTATCACGATCTTTCAACGTTCATCAAGTTCTTCCTACGACCACACTACAATTTATCCGATAGCAACAAGATCTTACAACGCTTCTGCTACGATTATAGCCCGCTCGTACCACGACATAATACGATCATACCACGTACATATCGCGATCTTACTACGCTTCCAACAATATAAATAATGTATCATTTCTTCTGTTTATCATTGATACGTTGAGTTTCTCGGAAACAACGCAGTCATACAATCAAAATCTACGTAATTGTAAGGGGTTGGATAGAGACATAGGGAGATATGATAGTATCAAGTCATGATCGATACAATATAGTTTGGATAGACCAACCCAACCTGAATCAAAACATATTGCTGGTCCATCAAGATCAAATGACGATGCTTTAGTTTACGGTATGCGGAATGACACAGATGTTTCAAGAATGATTATCTTACTATTGGCCTGAGTTGCAATCTGGCGTAAACGCATATGCCGCTGGTTGCGCTAAAAGTACTAGAAGATAAACCTCAAATGATAAAGAAGAGTGCATCAATGTGGTTAGAAGAGGACAATGGCCGTCACAAGAGTAATGAACTAATAGCCTGGGTTGATGATTTTGTGATTGATTAAATATATAAATATGTAATTTGTAATTGTAAATAAATCATGCGAGGCGATGATTATTGTAATGTTTATTGGTCGCTATGGTTACACATAAGGAAGATTTTACCAATTAATTGTTCACGCTTCGAAAAGTGTTTTACAGTTTTTGAAGATTAGCTGGACACTAAGCGAACGGGTAGAAGGTTTTAAGGGTATTCGTGAAGGGTACTCTATGTTTCGTAAGTGGAACATTTAGAGAACACCCATATCAAGAACAAAATATGTACTGTGAAGTCATTAATATTTGTTGGATCCCATTTTTTGTGGATTTCGTGGGTACAAGATAATAATAAAAAATGTTCAACTTATTACATATATTCTTAAGCAATGTATGCAGACTTTGTCAAAACGACAAAATTTAAATTACCACGAGTATGAAAGTATTCCTCAAACCACGCAAATAAATATAGCGAAAATAAACGAATCCACTGTATTCGACAACGGGATATAAAAGAATTTAAACCCCAATCGGGACTTTCAGTTACAATTTTATTTGTTAATGAGCTGTCAATAGTATAAAGAAGAAGACCAGTACCCAACAGAGTTAAGGGCATACGATACAGTTACAGGAGAGGTAATGACGTTGGTAACGTAAATTGTAATGTTCGCGACGTCAAACCATGACTTTTTTGGAACCGATTCGGTTATCGACTGGTTTTGATTATTCAAACTTATTTATCTTGAACACAAGTTCAAGGCCCTTCTTTTTTCAAATTGCCATTTGGATTGATTACGCGAGAAGATTATGTGTGCCAATTTCAATGAAAACGTAAATAGTTCATTTTATTTTAAAGTTGATAAATTTACAGCAAAGAAATGATGATGTTTTTTCTACATTCATGAACATTTTTAAATAAAAAATGTATTTTTTTTTTCAGGATATCTATTTAATACAGAAATTACAAACTAATTAACAAAAAAACCAATTTGTGTTTATCTTTTAAACAAAAAGTTGTGTCTTTCTTTCGAAAAGGAAAATACTGCCACAAATCCGAATTTTAAGCAAATATACAAATGTCGACCTCATTTTGCTCAGAAAGTAGCACATGAAGGTTAATTTTTATTACATATTTGATTTAATCAGGTAAAAATAATGTAAGGCCACACCAATTAAATTCTTTGTTCGACGGACCCGCCCGCACCTATTTTCTTCAAAACAGAATTTTGTTATCTTTATTATATTCCCGCTTCCCGCATCCGGGAATGTAATCATGTCCATTTCCCGCACCTTTTTTTTATAAATATTATAAAAAGATCTCAACATTTGTTTTTAAAATCACAGTCTAACCTTTATATAACGATTTTAAACCTAAAAGCACCCCACAACACTGTAAATATCTGTGAGAATATTTGTTTCAGCATGAAACCAATTTATTCCAAGTGGGAGTGCTCCGATATAAATATTTAACAGCAGAAATACCTGTACAGAACAAAACATTGGTTTCTTTCCCCTGACATGTATTCCCTATCGAAAAATGTTCTTTGTTATACAAACAACTTCTGAAGGATTTGCCTTCAACTGCAATTATATTGTATGCTGACGGCCATACCCGCTGCAGGTTTGTACACCTGTCCTGATTGATTCAGGGACCTGTCGTTCTGCAGTTATCGTTTGTTGATGTGTTTCATTGGTATTTTCCCATTTGGAAATATAAGTTAGATCGTTGGTTGTGTATAATACTAATTTTGTGGTCCCTTATAGCTTGATGTTTGGTCTGGAACAAAGCTCTGTGTAAAAGGCCGTACTTTGACTTATGTTTGTTATAAACAAGTTGGGAACAACTCTTCCTCAGACAAGGGCCTTGATGGGGTCATTTTACCATGTTCACTGTTGTAGAAAATAAAATAGAAATACTAAGGATTTGTATAGTGCTACTATACAGAACCTTTGAAAACTTAGAATTTTTTACTCAAATAGATGAGAAATACATTTTATTTTAAACAACATTTCTAAAAGAGGGGTCACTTATTTTTAATAATATTAAACTGTTTAAGTAAATGTGTTAACATGGTTAAAGTCCAAGAATATTACAGAATTCTCGGACATGTTTTGACCATTTAATACCATATAGGTATTATAGTTCTTTGGGAAAATATTAGCCCGTTTGTACTAAAAGTGAAATATATTTGACTTGGATGGAGAATTGTCTCATTGTCAGTCACACATACATAAACCAGATTTAATTATTCAATTATTTCTTGTTGAACAGGGAAAAAATACTTTATAAATTAAAGAAATGTCAAAGTACATGTGAAAAATCAAGTTTTAATATAGTCAAAACATCCTATTTTTTGTTTACAAAAAAAAATTATAATCGCTCGCCTTTACTTCTTAAGCTTCGCCTCCAAAATTTGCAAATAAAATATTTTTTTATTAGAATTTTCAAATCGCTCTCTCGCCCCAATTTTTGGAGTCAAAAAATCCGTAGAACAAGAAATCAAATTGGTGTGACCTAAATGATTTTTTTTTATCAAAATGTAAATACGGGATCAAAATTGTATCATATGACTTTAAGTAGTAAAATTGAGAATGGAAATGGGGAATGTGTCAAAGAGACAACAACCCGACCAAAGAAAAAAAAAACAACAGCAGAAGGTCACCAACAGGTCTTCAATGTAGCGAGAAATTCCCACACCCGGAGGCGTGCTTTAGCTGGCCACTAAACAAATATATACTAGTTCAGTGATAATGAACGCCATACTAATTTCCAAATTGTACACAAGAAACCAAAATTAAAACAATACAAGACTAACAAAGGCCAGAGGCTCCTGACTTGGGACATGCGCAAAAATGCGGCGGGGTTAAACATGTTTGTGAGATCTCAACCCTCCCCCTATACCTCTAGCCAATGTAGAAAAATAAACGAATAACAATACGCTCATTAAAATACAGTTCAAAAGAAGTGAATATATTAGTTGCATTGTATTTTAAATTGTGTGCGTCATACCCGTTTTTATTGTAAACTATAAACACATTATTAGTTTCAAACTATCGAATATCAGATTTTCCTGGTGACTTTATTTTGATAGACTTTATATGAAAAAGCCATTGTGTGTTTTTTACACTCCCAGGTAACATTCTTTTTGAAGGAGCGATTTAAATAAGTAAGTACAAATTTGAATAAGTTTTTAACACACCAATCTATACAGAATTGTCTTTTTGCGACTTTCGTAGTAAATTTTGTAAATTATATTGCAATATAATATTCAGGTTGATCTCACAAATATAGCCATATTTTTTACCAATATTTTGTTGTTGAAACATTGCGTAAATAATAGACTACACAATGGCATCTCTATTAATTTGCGATTTTAACATCATGTAAATGAATGAATGAAAAAGGCGTTTGACCACTGCAAACAAATGCTGAAACAAATTGAAATCTCTCAATCTATATTCTAATATGAAATTGTCATAGCAGTGTTATATTTTTTACGATTGTTCAACACATTTCAAAATCATTGATTTAATTTTTTGAATATTTGAAAGTGATCAAAACAAATTGTTACAAATGTTAAATACTATTTGTGTTAACAGATGAATTATATTTGTGAAAAAAACCCAGTTTGTGAATGAATTGATATCTGAGCATGTATTTAATTTGAATGTAATATGACCTATTAACATGTACACTAAAAATAAACCTGATTTTCATAATATATCACGTTTCATACACAAATATTACTATCAATTGATTGAATTTTTCATCCGTGTCATTCAAATGTTTTTTAAGCGTGGGAAGTTATTGTTAGGTTTCAAGTAACAAATTTGAAAGGAAGTCCTAAAATAAACTCATTACATTTAAATTCATGTGTACTTACATCTCCGTAAAATATCGGAGAATTCAATATGTTGAAATATTTGTGTAATGTTTTATTGGTGGATATATATGGTTAAAAATAGGAAGGATCTTATTGTACCAATTCGTGATTGATGTTGGAGAAGTGGTTGTGAAGATTTACAAAATTGCCGTGGTCGAAGGTTATAGGGATGTTTGTAATAGATTATATATATATATATCTATAATACTAAAATTACGCGGTCCAATTGATCAGCCGTCATCACCTAAAAACGACGAATCAAAGAATTCAACTTTATATATAACTAATATAGTACAAAGGTGTAGATTAAAAATTACACAACTCCAGGCCCTTTTGTTTTCCACGTAATTAATATTGCCAATAATTAACAAGTTCCGAGTCCGATACCGATACCATGCAATAGTTTATTCACCTGTTACCTATTACCTTATCTGTACGTTCCGCATCTGACAGGCGCACCAACAAACGGTGTATTGAACAGCATGGTATAAGCGTGGTATAAACGTGGTATAGTCGTAGTGGAAGCGTGTTTGGGTCGCAATAAGAACGTGATGGTCGTAGTGAGGTCTTTGTAAAGTCGCTGTGAGATAGTAGCGTAGTCTCCTCGACTAGAATCGCGCTTTCGCTATGGTGACGTTACGATGGTACAGCGACCTTTGCGATCTTACCAAGTTTCTAGTACGACCTGATTTCGCCAAGACCACACCATGATTGTTAATACAAAGTATTAGAGTAAACAAAGTATGCTGGTCACTAAGGTATGCACTTATCTTACTATTGGCCTGAGTTGCAATCTGGCGTAAACGCATATGCCGCTGGTTGCGCTAAAAGTACTAGAAGATAAACCTCAAATGATAAAGAAGAGTGCATCAATGTGGTTAGAAGAGGACAATGGCCGTCACAAGAGTAATAAACTAATAGCCTGGGTTGATGATTTTGTGATTGATTAAATATATAAATATGTAATTTGTAATTGTAATTGTAATTTGGAACATTTAGAGAACACCCATATCAAGAACAAAATATGTACTGTGAAGTCATTAATATTTGTTGGATCCCATTTTTTGTGGATTTCGTGGGTACAAGATAATGATAAAAAATGTTCAACTTATTACATATATTCTTAAGCAATGTATGCAGACTTTGTCAAAACGACAAAATTAAATTACCACGAGTATGAAAGTATTCCTCAAACCACGCAAATAAATATAGCGAAAATAAACGAATCCACTGTATTCGACAACGGGATATAAAAGAATTTAAACGTCAATCGGGACTTTCAGTTACAATTTTATTTGTTAATGAGCTGTCAATAGTATAAAGAAGAAGACCAGTACCCATCAGAGTTAAGGGCATACGATACAGTTACAGGAGAGGTAATGACGTTGGTAACGTAAATTGTAATGTTCGCGACGTCAAACCATGACTTTTTCGGAACCGATTCGGTTATCGACTGGTTTTGATTATTCAAACTTATTTATCTTGAACACAAGGTCAAGGCCCTTCTTTTTTCAAATTGCCATTTGGATTTATTACGCGAGAAGATTATGTGTGCCAATTTCAATGAAAACGTAAATAGTGCATTTTATTTTAAAGTTGATAAATTTACAGCAAAGAAATGATGTTTTTTCTACATTCATGAACATTTTTAAATAAAAAATGTATTTTTTTTCAGGATATCTATTTAATACAGAAATTACAAACTAATTAAAAAAAAAAAACAATTTGTGTTCATCTTTTAAACAAAAAGTTGTGTCTTTCTTTCGAAAAGGAAAATACTGCCACAAATCCGAATTTTAAGCAAATATACAAATTTCGACCTCATTTTGCTCAACAAGTAGCACATGAAGGTTAATCTTTATTACATATTTGATTTAATCAGGTAAAAATAATGTAAGGCCACACCAATTAAATTCTTTGTTCGACGGACCCGCCCGCACCTATTTTCTTCAAAACAGAATTTTGTTATCTTTATTATATTCCCGTTTCCCGCATCCGGGAATGTAATCATGTACATTTCCCGCACTTTTTTTTTTATCAATATTATAAAAAGATCTCAACATTTGTTTTTAAAATCACAGTCTAACCTTTATATAACGATTTTAAACCTATAAGCACCCCACAACACTGTAAATATCTGTGAGAATATTTGTTTCAGCATGAAACCAATTTATTCCAAGTGGGAGTGCTCCGATATAAATATTTAACAGCAGAAATACCTGTACAGAACAAAACATTGGTTTCTTTCCCCTGACATATATTCCCTATCGAAAAATGTTCTTTGTTATACAAACAACTTCTGAAGGATTTGCCTTCAACTGCAATTATATTGTATGCTGACGGCCATACCCGCTGCAGGTTTGTACACCTGTCCTGATTGATTCAGGGACCTGTCGTTCTGCAGTTATCGTTTGTTGATGTGTTTCATTGGTATTTTCCCATTTGGAATTATAATTTAGATCGTTGGTTGTGTATAATACTAATTTTGTGGTCCCTTATAGCTTGATGTTTGGTCTGGAACAAAGCTCTGTGTAAAAGGCCGTACTTTGACTTATGTTTGTTATAAACAAGTTGGGAACAACTCTTCCTCAGACAAGGGCCTTGAAGGGGTCATTTTACCATGTTCACTGTTGTAGAAAATAAAATAGAAATACTAAGGATTTGTGTAGTGCTACTATACAGAACCTTTGAAAACTTAGAATTTTTTACTCAAATAGATGAGAAATACATTTTATTTTAAACAACATTTCTAAAAGAGGGGTCACTTATTTTGAATAATATTAAACTGTTTAAGTAAATGTGTTAACATGGTTAAAGTCCAAGAATATTACAGAATTCTCGGACATGTTTTGACCATTTAATACCATATAGGTATTATAGTTCTTTGGGAAAATATTAGCCCGTTTGTACTAAAAGTGAAATATATTTGACTTGGATGGAGAATTGTCTCATTGTCAGTCACACATACATAGACCAGATTTAATTATTCAATTATTTCTTGTTGAACAGGGAAAAAAAACTTTATTAATTAAAGAAATGTCAAAGTACAAGTGAAAAATCAAGTTTTAATATAGTCAAAACATCCTATTTTTTGTTTACAAAAAAAAATTATAATCGCTCGCCTTTACTTTTTAAGCTTCGCCTCCAAAATTTGCAAATAAAATATTTTTTTATTAGAATTTTCAAATCGCTCTCTCGCCCCAATTTTTGGAGTCAAAAAATTCGTAGAACAAGAAATCAAATTGGTGTGGCCTAAATGATTTTTTTTATCAAAATGTAAATACGGGATCAAAATTGTATCATATGACTTTAAGTAGTAAAATTGAGAATGGAAATGGGGAATGTGTCAAAGAGACAACAACCCGACCAAAGAAAAAAAAACAACAGCAGAAGGTCACCAACAGGTCTTCAATGTAGCGAGAAATTCCCACACCCGGAGGCGTGCTTCAGCTGGCCACTAAACAAATATATATTAGTTCAGTGATAATGAACGCCATACTAATTTCCAAATTGTACACAAGAAACCAAAATTAAAACAATACCAGACTAACAAAGGCCAGAGGCTCCTGACTTGGGACATGCGCAAAAATGCGGCGGGGTTAAACATGTTTGTGAGATCTCAACCCTCCCCCTATACCTCTAGCCAATGTAGAAAAATAAACGAATAACAATACGCTCATTAAAATACAGTTCAAAAGAAGTGAATATATTAGTTGCATTGTATTTTAAATTGTGTGCGTCATACCCGTTTTTATTGTAAACTATAAACACATTATTAGTTTCAAACTATCGAATATCAGATTTTCCTGGTGACTTTATTTTGATAGACTTTATATGAAAAAGCCATTGTGTGTTTTTTACACTCCCAGGTAACATTCTTTTTGAAGGAGCGATTTAAATAAGTAAGTACAAATTTGAATAAGTTTTTAACACACCAATCTATACAGAATTGTCTTTTTGCGACTTTCGTAGTAAATTTTGTAAATTATATTGCAATATAATATTCAGGTTGATCTCACAAATATAGCCATTTTTTTACCAATATTTTGTTGTTGAAACATTGCGTAAATAATAGACTACACAATGGCATCTCTATTAATTTGCGATTTTAACATCATGTAAATGAATGAATAAAAAAGGCGTTTGACCACTGCAAACAAATGCTGAAACAAATTGAAATCTCTCAATCTATTGTCTAAGATCATCATATCTTGTTTGTGAGTTATCTCCATTTTTTTTAAGATATGCAATAATCAGAAAAAGAATAATTCAATAACGTTTTAATATAAAAAAAAAAAAAACAATAATATTTTTTTTCAGAATTTCGAAATTGTATGTCAATTTAAAAACCAAAAAAAAAACATGTTGATAACTTTCAAAATATATATGCAATACTATTTGTCTACATTGAATCAAATAACTTATGTTCAAATCTTTGAAATATATGTCACATTTTTAAATGTTCATTCAAAAAATTAAATGTATGTGCAAATTTGATTGAAGATGTTGTCAGAAATAAAGAGATTCCATAATTGCATTCTGGATAATATTTGTACTGATAGCAAGAAAACTCACCCCATTGAAATTTGCGCAACCCTTCAACCAACTGTCCGCACTTTTTGAATACTTTCCATATTTATTTTTAACCAAGTTGAACCGCCCCACCTATAAAAAAGGCTTATAGATTCCCCCAATTAAATAAGCAAATGAACACTGATGAAAACTATAGAAAGGCATCTTTGTTTTTTTATTTACTTTTTTCAAACAAATCGGACGTTGAGAGAATTTGCTATATGTAGTAGTGATTTTTGGCTACACCGAGGTCAAGGATTTATCAACTTGTTGTTTTTTGAAAACGGCATTGCGACGTTAAAAATATCTTCATCCATGACCGTTGGAGCTAATTTTAAGTGCGTCAGCTCTCGGATGAGAGATTTTATAAGAAGCTAGACTATGACCCAACTTCCAAGTATACCTCCAAAATTATCACTGCGTTACAAACCATGTACAATGACGGTCACATAAACGAGGAAACAATTGTTTATTTAAAACAAGAGAATGCCAAGCCCAGTCGATTGTATATTCTTTTCTGAAAATACACAAGGTTAACAACCCTGGTAGACCCATTGTATCCGCAAACTGTATGGTCAACGTAGCTATGAGTCGTTAAAATTGTCTAAATTTGGTAAGATTGTTCATAAAATACATATGTGTGTGCATAAACAATATTTTATGATGTTCAATTGTGAGAAGATAGGATTTATTGTATGTTTTAAGAAAATAAAAATAAAAATTGGTTTTTCTTGGTAAAAATAAATCAATTCCATATTAGTCCCATATATTTTTTTTAATTAAATAAGTATCTCCCCTTAAATGGCCCATTTGAAAAAAAAATGATTCTAAAAACAAAAACAAAATAATATTTGTTTAAACCTTTTGGATAATACAATGAACATGATGAATAACCAAGTTTTCTTTTTTACAAATAAACAGACTAACCATTAAATTGGAAATTGTCTCTAAATTTGCAGATTTGGGCAAATAATTAGACCTATTTTGTACTGTGATTGTACAATCCAAGATCGCGGTATGCCATGAATCTACAATTAGCCTAATATAGATGTATGGTGTTAGTTGGGTTTATCTAATAATGTAAACATTTTTTTTAAAATATATATATTAAATGGTATATAAAGCAACTTAATAAATAAAAAAAAAGATACCTTTAGTTTAAAAAACCAAGAAATCAAAATAATCATGATACTATATATTAGATCGCAATCGTTGATAACCTTTTGAAAATTGTAATGTGTTGCAAATTTGCAGAATCTTTTTTTTATTTCACTTAAATTTCAATATTAGAAATTTAAGACATGTGGCATGCAAGAAGCATGTTAATATGGTTTGGTAACATCAGTACAGGTGTGTTTTACAGGTAGAAAGCCCTATTTAAACTCGTAAATTAATTATCTATGCCATTCAAAAGGCCTCACGATTTAAGTTTAACAGGATATTGCAAAATCTGCGATGAATGTTTGTTATAATGTATTACTCTCTGACCAGGTGTGATCTGTTTCAAGAGTTTGTCTCAAATAGGTGGTATATCAATGTATACATCAACACTTATCAGAAGAATAATTAAAACAATTTTGTTATTTTTTATAATCTTTTTTTCCATTTGGATATAGCATGTATAATATGTCTCAATTTATTATAATAGATATATTTCTAATATACGGCTGATCGATTTCAGTGATTTTGTTGGCTGTTGTTACTTCATATAACAGATAATTATATGACTATTGTATGTAACCATGACCTCTATGTAGTTTTGATAAGGAATTTAGTCAAATTAAGATAAAAAAAAACCCAAGAAAAACAAGAACCTCCTTAAAAAGGTTTTATACCCTCAGTGTTTTGGGGAAACAGAATATGATTAAATTATTATATAAGATATTTTTGTTCATCTATCTCTATTTGATAAATCTGAGAATCATTCAAGGATGTAAAAAATTATTTTATCATCTTTATTCTATTGTGGTGGTTGTCATGTCAGTTTATAAAAAGAAATTTATTTTACCACTCCAAATTAAAAAAAACAGTTGTGGTTATTTGGTCACGTATGATTCAGACAGGTCAAATACTGTTCAACCCTTTGGCCAAGTATGGTTAAGACTAGATAAAAAGGTTGAGAACGGGTTACGTCCGTGTACATTTACGCCAAACATTTTTCATTTTAAAATGAAAAATAAATTTTCAAATTGCTCTGCAAATCTTAAAGGTAGTTGGTTTGAAAAATGTAACAAAAACCCATAGAAATCACTTTCGAAAAACCATTTTCTCTATGAGATTTGAAATTTGTTATTTTGATGAAATTATATTTTTGATTAAACGAAGATATTGAAACAAATAACAATAACTTTCTGTTAAAAATGATTTTATTTTGTCAAAAGTTTAAAATTATTAAAACATTTGTATTTGCTTGCTTTAGAAAACAAAACATATTTCAATCTCATTCTTAAAAGCAAATATTGAAAATACTGACCTTTAGCATTTTTCAATTTAGTTTACAATATTGACAAATGGAAAATGATCTAACGTGGAGCATTTTTCAATTTGACTAACAATATTGAAAAATGAAAAATGCTCAAGCGTGGAGCATTTTTCAATTTGTCTTCAAATATTGAAAAATGAAAAATGCTCCAACGTGGAGCATTTTTCAATTTGACGTTTAATATTGAAAAATGAAAAATGCTCCAATTTTTCAATTTTCATTTTACTGTGCAATATTCAAATTTGAAAAATGTTCATTATTTAAATGTCTAATAATGGGAACGAAATGTAATTTGTTTCAATGTAGGCGTTTTAAATGTTTAAATTGTTGTCCCTTTTTATCAAATGTTTTACTATTTCCGTTTTTTTTTTTTTGTCTTGTTTTAAGCGCAATATGTCTTGAAGATCTGTTTAAGGTGTGTGTGTGAACTATGTGTGGTATCAACAAATTCCGAACAAGAATGGTACACTGACAAGTACGATAATGACCACAAATCATTCTTTCTTTTTATCTATATACAATGTATATAGCTGTCTTTGTAGCTACGTGTTTATATCTTACTATCTTTCGATCTATCAATCTGTCATTCATTGTATATATCTTGCTATCTGTCTATCTATCTGACTTTTGTTTTTCTTTGTCTTTTCTTTCCGTAAGTCGTTTTTGTTCTGAAAATGGAATTACTAGGCGATGCGGAGTAGACGAAGTAGCATTGAACCATATCGTGGCTGAATGTGTCAAACATGTTAGAAAAGAAGCGAAAATATTAGAATATTAGATATTGTCCATGTCAGTTTCTGTACATGCTCAAGGAGCAGGGTTCGCGATTCGAAAGGGATGGGGAGGGATGGGTGTAGATGTTAAATTATTCTGATCACTGTGCTAGTATATGTTTTCAATTTTGTATTTTTCTACATTGTACAGCGTTTCCTAATTTTGAATCTGTTTAATACAAACTTGTTTTTCCCAAGCTTATGATATTCACAATTTCATTCGCAGAATTTCAAATAAGCAATCATCTTATAAAAGAAAATATGAAATTAACTTGCATGCATGTATGTGTGGTAAATGTATATTTCGAAGAATGAAAGACTTCTTATATTTGCTTTTACCGAAAACAAAATGTAGCAAAGAATATATAATAATAATGTGAATAGTATTTCAACAAACATGAAACAGTTCCCCCGAGGTTCTGTATTATGTACATTCTATCATCATGTCTTTAATATGATTTTACACATCTTCAATATGTGAATTTCAAAGCAAAACGAGTATTATAGGACAAATATGTCGACACAAAAAAGGGGTCTCAGTCAGTGACAATCTTCTTTTGAAATACAAAAAGGAAAAAATAACAGATCGACACAGATCGACACAAATGATCGAATTTCAAACCGTATGCATCATGTACATGGAACTAATACTAGTAGTTACATTTATCAAGCAAAGGAATCAACGTGTGTGAAGCTAGAGTTGGTAAAGCATTAGCGACAGTTAACCCTCGCTACCATCATTTACGACAGCAGCAGTGGTTGATCCAGAACTTTTCATGGCACTAAATGACCTTAAGGGGGTCCAGTCATGCTTCGGCGATTTCCTATATAATCAACCAAATTTTCCCCACAAAAGGGTGGGGGCACCAACGGAAATACATAGTGTTTCAACTTCTGCAATGATGACAGCGTATAATGCACATGGTCGACGCTTCCACAAAGCCAAAGTAAGGGACAACTTCAAAAGTTCAATGTAGGATATTAAAAAATACTTAATTTACATAGTTTTTTCACTGATTCCTTATTCTTAACTTAATTTGTGAAATATTGATTGTAAAAAACGGACATATGTAAAATCGATTTTGGATAAACAAAACTCGCAGCAATTTCACACCCCTCCCCCTCTATCACAAACATCGAGCACGCTTGTATCTGTACTATATGTTTAGCATTTTTTATAACTTGTTTCTTTGTTTGTATACGCCCGTCTAAAACGGGACATATTATGGTATACCGTTGTCCGTCCGTCGTCCACACTTCGGACAATTAATAAAAAACGCTTCCACCAACTTTTATGGAACTTTATCGAATTGTTTATATCTATTGACTTAATCTCCCTTTCGATTTTTATAAAATTCAAATTTTTCGTTGCCATGTTATGAATTTTTTTTCCTTAAAAAGGGGGGAGTTTTCCAGTTTTCGGAGACTAATTCTAAAATGCTTCCATCAACTTAATGAGACTTTGGTGAATTGTTTAAATCTATTGACGTATGCTCTGATTTTTATAAATTTAAGATTTTACGTTTCCGTGTCATGAATTTTTATGCTTAAAAAAGGGGGGATTTTCCAGTTTTCGGACAATCACTCATAAACACTTAAACAAAATTTTATGACAGTTTAGTGAACTGTTTAAATCTGTTGACTTAAGCTACCTTTCAATTTTTTTTTTTAAATTTCAGATTTTACATTTTTTAGTTATGAATTTTTATATTGAAAAAAAGGGGATTTTTTCCAGTTTTTTGGACAATAACTCAAACACGCTTTTACCAACTTTTATGAAACATTTACATTTTTGGAGTTATGGAGTTTTTATTCATAAAAAAATGAGGCTTTTTTCCAGTTTTTCGGATAATAAATCATAAAAATGCTTTAAGCTTTTAATGATTAGACTATGGTGGCTAGTTAATATATCTATTAAACTAAGTACCCTTTTGATTTTTATATAATTTCTGATTTGATGTTGTACAGTTTTGGGGATTTTTTCTTTTGACAAAATGTCGGAAACGGTCAAGGAAATTTTGCATGACGAAATTGAAGAAATGGTGATTGACAGAAAAGAGAGTACTGACAGTATAACATGGAAAGACGGAACAAGAATTGTGGAGCTTTTAAGTCTGGCACTGAATAACTGCAAAACGCTGCACGGCCCAGCGGAATCTGCTCAGCGTAGAGAAAGAAATATTTCAAGGAATTGGGATCTATCTTACTATTCGTTGCTTAAACTGTAACATGCTGAAAAACAAAATTCGGAACAAAACGACCTGCAACAGCTAATTATGAGTATTGGTAGCTGCTTAACGTACAGCGGCAAATATTTTTTGCACATTTATGACATCCAAATGTTATTTTAATGACACTTAAAGAAATGAGAAAACGTATGAACCCGTAATTAATGAGAAAAATTTAACAAAATCTATGGCGCGGAGGGTAGCCGAATCTGGTCTGGTGTTGAAATAAATACACAAAAGTCATTACTACGGCGTGTTGTACAGCTGTGCAATATTTTTCATGACGAGAACAGTTATTTTCATTTATTGATAATGAATTCGAAGTAAATAATACTATCTTGAATTCTTTTCTTGTTTAGCATTTGGCAGCCTCCAAATTTTACGGAGAATTGTCATTGTAAGGCCAAATTTAACAGACTATCAATGAAATAACAAAACCGACTGCATTTGCGAGACTCTCATTGATGGACAAGGTCGTATAACACCTCTATTCGTAAATAGAATAATAAGTAAAGAGAGCCTCAGACTCAGTGTCTCATCCTATTCTGGACTTGAAATTGGTACATAAAAAAGCCGATTTTAATTGATATTTTAAAAACATATAATATTGTATGTGTATGAAGAAAAACTGTCAATAAAAATCCGTTACAAGGATTTCAAAAAAATATATTGGTGTCTTTTTTGGTTTGAATTTAAGCAAAATATTACCAATAGATGCAGCATTGTCACACGTTAGTTTGTTTAATTGGTTGTACATGTATTCTTTTTGTATATGAAACTGGATGTAATAGACCAAAACAAGAAAACGCCCGTTCACATGCTGTTAAAAGGGCTTGTAATTAACGGTGTCTTTTGCTATTGTTCATCATATTTGTATTTTGTTCATTGTTTTGTACTTAAATCAGGCCGTAAGTTTGAGTTTTTTTTGCATTTGTCATGTAGGTGCCTTTCATAGCTTACTATGCGGTATGGGTTTTACTCTTTGTTGAAGGCCGTCCGATGTCCTATAGTCGTTTAGTCATTTGTCTTCTTATTTGTATAAGCATATCCCTATTGTACATTTTTTTACTTCAATGTATTGAGAGATAAAAATTGAAGTATCGGCAAATGTACACTAACTGTAGACAGACAGATCAGAAAGTGTACACACGTTAAAACTCGTCGTATAGTTAGACGATCAGACAGACGAACAAAGTGTTTTCAACATAGCTCTTCTTCTAGACAAACAAGTATGCAAATATTCATACGTATACGCCGTAAAAAAATGTTATGTAACTTATTTATTGATAAAGACATCGTTCAATATCATTCTCTTATACCGGCTGCAGTACTTCCTATGAAATATTATATTACAACTTCATTTTCGGTCGATTGATGCAATAATGGCATGAGTTAAATTGCACAAAACAGCTCTTATTATAAAACAAGAAGTACTGCTCATAATTTAAATTTGAAAGATAATTATCTTTTGAGTGTAAAAAAATAAATAAAATCAAAGTACGTCGGGACCTTTTAAAGTTGACGATACGGTATCGGTTTTGTCATTGTTGACGGTTATATGGTATGATCGCCTCACTTAATTTATAGATGGTTCACGTTTGTCATGTCAATAATGTTGTCTGTCATCCTACAGTACATCAAGCAATTTTGAACTAATGTCGGACGGAGATGCACCTTTATACTTCTAGCAGATCTACATCTGACAAAGCAATCTGCTAGAATCCTTCATTTATATTAAGTATCAACGCTTTGAAAAACACCTGCATAAACTTGACAGCGAACTCGTGTACGGCGGGAATGATTACACGACGTTGTTGCGATTAAAACTTAATTTAACGTAATTTAGCGCCATACTGACAGACGTCGTAAAAAATAAAGATGTATGGCTTTTATTGAAAAAACAAGCACATGGACCCCAATTGTTTTCTTTTGCAATCAATCAAGTACTGTTTCAAGAACACTCCGCCAAAATTTCAGGAAAAAAACAACGATCAAATTTTTTCTGCACTTCAAAAGACGCAAAAGTATGGTCAATTTTTTATTTCGGATATAGCAATCTAAATCCGGATCATGATGATTTGGTTTAACCTTAAACTTGTTTCAGCATGTTGATGTCATGGATCAAGGGAATATTTTACAAAAACCCGGTTAAGTAATGACTTTTCGTTCAAAAGTATTGTTACTTTCTTTAAAAGTCATAATTTATTAAATTTTAGGGATTTTCTTTCAAATATGCAAATTTCGAACCAAATTATCTCTAAAAGTAAGTCATGAAGGTACTTTTTTCTTTGCATATTTAAAAAGTACACATTGAAATTGACCTTCTATCAAAATTTTAAGAAAAAATAAACGAGGGATCTCTACTGTATCGTATGCCCTTAAAGCATAAAGACAAGAGGAGTACCATGCGCTTACAGCGGAGCTCTTTATTTATTTATTTGAAAAGTCTTTTCAAAAGAGGGACGAAAGATACCAAAGGGACAGTAAAACTCATAAATTTAAAATAAACTGACAACGCCATGGCTAAAAATGAAGAAAACAAACAAATAAACAATAGTACACATGGCACAACATAGAAAACTAAAGAATAAACAACACGAACCCCACCAAAAACTAGGGTTGATCTCAGGTGCTTCGAAAGGGTAAGCAGATCCTACTTCACATGTGGCTACCGTCTTGTTGCCAATGTGATAACAAATCCGGTAAATAGTCTAATTCGGTAGGTCACATTCATGAAAGGGAAGGGGATTGTAGTTACGACGCAAGGAACATATCCGATATCATTTGTGAAACGATTCAACTGTTTTTATAATATGCTTTTTATCACTGTTCAATGTTAAGGGGATGGTTGTGCACATAAAACGAGTTTAATCACTAAGAGTCCTATATATGCGCCGTAAAACTAATTTTTCTCGAATGAATTGAATTGTTTTTAAATTTTTCTTTTTGGATTCTCTTATACAGCCCGTAACAGAGAAGTGATCGAATTGATGTTTCTTTACCGTCAAAATTAGCTACGTTATCGACAAACTTAATTGAGTAGTGACCGAACTATTGGTACTTTCACGTTAAAAAGATTGACAATGCTGACAAACTTTCATGTGTCGATAATCAAGTTTAATACCGATAATATTGAAAATAGTTCTAATAATATGAAACAAAATATGTCCATGCACCATTTTGATTGGGAGAAAAGTAGTCATTTCTTTAAAGTCAGAACAGAACAAAAAAGATTTATGGAAGGACGTCTTGGTAGCATTATTTCCTTTACAATTTTACCCAAAACTAAAAGAAATATACTGGTAAACAATTAAAAAGGTGTTTGATAGGAATGAAGTCCTTTATTTTTTCGGACTACAATGTGTACCGTATGTGTGATGGATTTGAATTCAATCAATAACTTTGCAATGTTTTCTCATATGTATACACAAAAGGGAGGACTGGTATTTGTACTTTTGTTAGAATATGTCTTCGTCCGTTTCACATGCACATGATGCATGTGGTGGAGTTGAACAAGTTTAGTTGTATGCCAACCCTACCCCAACAAGTGGTCAAAGGAAAAATCAATGAAAACAAAAGCAGTAACAGACGAACTATAAAAATCACACAGAAATTCACCCAATCTGCTTTTTGGTAAAGAAATATGGTTTAACAAATATTTGTCATTTCTAACTGAATATCCATTTATACATGGGTGGTTAGACTGCACGCAATTGTATATCACAAAAGTAAATACACCAAATACACCTAAAACTCTTTACCCAGTAGGAAAACCTTTTCAATTATCTGGATTCGTGCGTCATTAACGAGTCTTAAATAAAAGAAACGCAGTCTTGCATACTAAATTTAGGTCTTGTACTTTTATGACTTATATTTAGCATTTCAAACTGACATCAGATTTTCATTGGAAAGAATAGGAACGAGAACGAAAATTGGGATTGGCTGGGGGAAGCTGTACATGTGGGGGAGACCAAACTTTACATTCGTATAATCAAAGCTATATCGTTAGAACGAAACATTTTCATTGCTTAAAACAGATGTCAGGGGATCGCACTCCCATGTCTTTGATCTAGGAAGTTTTGGCTACAAACAAAAACATGTATTTCAGTAAACAAGTGCAGTCCTCTCAATATTAGTATAGTATACAGTTTGGTATTTTCATGCACAGAAATTTTGAAGACATGAATACTTGTTAAATGTTTGGAATAATTCATTGCATTGTATATCGAGTACTTTTAATTCATTTTAGACGCTGTATTTCTAAAGAAAAAAGTACTCTATAGCTGACAAAGAAGTGTAAACATTTTGTATTTATACTTCCACGGCCCACCGTGCTTGTGTAAATGAAACAACTAATTAAATAGGAACCAAATTTTGATAGAATCTTGATTGTTTCCAGTGAGTTCTTGAAAATGTTTGGTCGCCACGCTGAAATGAAATGTTGCAAACGCTACTTGCCAAATCTCGACATATCTACTGAAATTACCCTTGATTAGTCTCCTTCAAACGTTGAATCCGGCGACTTCGATCCTCAACCAAGACGATTGCCATAAGGCAGCTTAGTTTACATCTGACCTTCTTTTCTGAACATAGGCACTATCCAAGGCCAAATATGTTGTCAAAAATTCTTACTTTTTAAATCCAGAAGACATAGAAAATGTCCTGTATTGGACGATTCTGTACTCATACTTCACGCGTAGTTGGGTACAAGTGTCCTCGTAGTGAACGCATCCGACTACGCGTGCAGTAAAAAGTGTACTCTTACGTCGGATACCGGGCAGTTTCTTTGTTATATATGTACTTTATCAAATACATGTATACATGTTAATATTTACTTAATATTAAATAGGTAAAAAATGTTGCTGAAAGCCTGTTCAGGGTTTCTTTCTTGTGTATGATTATATACTTTTTCACATGCCTGAACTCAAGTTGACGATAATGTAAGGTGCTCTATTAGAAAAAAATGGATTTCTAGTTCGGGGTTGAAAAAGAAATTTCGCCTGTTCTTGAGCCTGTTTTGTACATTTAGTTTAACAGATATGATCCAATGGAAATTTTCACATGGAACCTTCGGTAAATAGGAAAATGAAAAGATATGGGGTAATTTACAGAGAGACCACACTCCATCCATGAGAAAAACGGAGGGAATTTAAAAATCTATAGGTCTCCACAAGGCTTTCAACAAGGGTGGAATCTCACTCCTTCTGAAAAGCTCTAAATCGCCCCAACGTGTACATTCGTTTGGTCATCAAGAGATTCTGGTTTCTCTTTTTGTGTGTCATAAACATTCAATTCGGATTTGAATTTAATTTACCGAAACATTTCCGTACATTAAGTCTTAGGACGGTCAGAACATTTTAAGGACGCAACAGATCGAAGTACAATTTTAAGTAGTACATAGATGTGCAATAATTCAGCTTCCTGTACATGTTCATGAAGTTCTAAATTTTGAATGTTGATTTCTTTAAAAACCTCATTTTTTTACAATAAAAAATCTCAAAATGTCCGTTAACAATGAAAAAGTTTGACCAGGAAAAATCACATATCTAAGAAAAGCAGTTTAATTGATTATAAGAAAGTTTCAGTATATCATGTCAAATTTCTTTAATTTGAGAGTTTTCCTTTAGTTACAAATGTAGCTCCATGTCTGATGGTGAAATAAAAATGAATGTCTCAGAAAGTGGTGAATTAGTTTCCATAAATGACATATTGACCCAATCGTCGAACTGTATAAAAGATTTGTGTTTATGATTAAAATTTTATATACAACTTCATTTATAAATTAATCTGAATTTCATAGCGCGTCGTCACAATAATGAAAGTTATAAAAAAACAAGAATGTGTCCAAAGTACACGGATGCACCACTCGTACTATAATTTTCCATGTTCCATTGACCGTGAAATTGGGTAATTATCTAATTTGGCATTAAAATTAGAAAGATCATATATATCATAAGCAATAAGTTTCAAGTTGATTGGACTTCAGCTACATCAAAAACTACCTTGACCAAAAACTTTAACCTGAAACTCCCACTTTCATTTTCTATGTTCAGTGGACCGTGAAATTATGGTCAAAAGTCTAATTTGGATTAAAAATTAGAAAGATCATCTCATAAGCAACAAGTGTACTGAGTTTCAAGTTGATTGGATTTCAGGTTCATCAAAAACTACCTTGACCAAAATCTTTAACCTGGACGGACGAACGGACGCACAGACGGACGGACGGACGAACGAAGCCACAGACCAGAAAACATTATGCCCCTCTACTATCGTAGGTGGGGCATAGAAATCTATAACCAGCAGATCTATACTTCTATAAAGAAAGTATTCTTGTACAAAAGGGTATTTATTATAAAATGGTCTTAACTATAGAATAGATAGTTTACCACAGAAATCTTAAACGGACGTTTCCACAATATTAAACAGAAAACTTACACGTTGGACATTAAATATTTTGTCGATGAAGAAAATTAAATTATGTCACTTCTGAAATAAGTTTGTCGATAACGTTACTTATTCTGACGGTAAAGAAACGCGAATTCGAGCACTACTCTGTTACGTAGCTTGTTGTGCGGTAATGGTTTTCATCAATGTTGAAGACTGTACTATGAATTATACTTGTTCAATTCATCATCATTTAATGTCTGGTGGAAAAAATTGTTTCTCTCGCAATCATACCACATCTTTTTTTTTTGTGTGAAATTATGAATAAAACAAAGTTTATCACTAGTATTCGTCAGTTTAGTTACAGAGCATTCCATTCACGAATTGAGTAAATGAATACATGGAGAGCGCAGCGTTATTTATTTTCATGTGCCATACATGCTATACATATATGAATTTTTATAAATGTACATGTATCAATTGGTGATGTTTTTTGTACTTGCTACCTGGGAAACTAAAAAAAAAATAAGATAGCACAGTTTCTTCGGTATTGATTATGTTTATTGATTACGTTACGACCAATAACAATAATAACAACAGTTGAAATTACTGAACAATAAGTGATATACATGTATATTTCACGATTATTAAAAAATGTATTCTGACACGATGAAAGCAGGAAACGTACGGTATCAACAATTCAAGACAAGAACCAGTTGCTCATTTTGATCAGTAGGAAAGGTAGAGAAACAAGGAGCATGTTTTATGCCCAAGTCACACTAGACCACTATTGCACCACGCTCACCGCGATCTAAAAGGTGAGGTCCCGGTACGAGCAGGATGAAAGTTTGGATTTTCATTGTTTTCACGATGCTACTACGATCCCGCTACGGGTCACGTTCTCATCACGCCTATTCTGAGTCTTCAATACGATAATCACGATTTATTACGCTAATCACGTTTTCATAACGACAATACATGCACGATTTATTCGATTGCAACAAGATCTTAACACACTTTTTCTGCGATTATAGACCGCTCTTACATCGACCAGTCTAAGTCCTTTCCACTTTGAAAACGTAATCTGACTACGCTCTCGTCATTATCATCAACATCATATTGCATATACATACTGTTTATAAATACTGTTCCCTTTAATTCTTCTAATTGTCATTTAAAATACGTAGAATTCTCGCAAACAACACAGGCATACCACCAAAATATACCAGAACTAGTGGGCGTGATGGTAGAGATAGAGGTAGAATCAGAGGAGCCTCTGATACGAATTCTGATCCAGTAGACATATATGCATGTCAGATCAACCAATCCAACCTGAGTCACAACGCGATGCTGATCCATCGAGATCAAATGACGATATTTTATTGAACAATAGAGGAAATGATATAGATGTGTCAAGCATGGTTGTGCTTATCAAACCTTGACCAACGTTAAGTTTTTGATATTTGGTCTTTTTTTCTAACACTATATGCAATATGTAATCTTTGTTTGGTGTATGGAAATATTTAATGATGTGCATGTCAGTCTGCCAGGTTTTATTTGGCCTTGACCTCATTTTCACTGTTCATTGCACAGTATTCAGTTTTTTAGTTTTGTTCTGATTTTCTTAAACTATAAGAAATAGGTTAACTTTACTTGCTGTATGGAATTGTAAGTTGTACACTTCTGCCTGCCATGGTTCAGATCATTGACCTTAGTTTCGTGGTTCATGTGTTTAGTTTTCTCGGTTAAGTCTGTTTCTTAGAAACTATTAGCATGGGTCATTTATACTTAGTGATTTATTGTAAGGTGTACATGTATTTCTTGTTTTGTTTATATGACCTTGTCCTAATTTTCTTTGACCATGTTAAGTTTATGTGATAGTTGTAGTAAAGCTTTATATTTAGGACTATCAACATAGAGGGTGGGCAGGACCTTTTTCAGGACGTCAGGATCGGGTGTTTTAGCTTGTGATTTCGGGATTAACCCTTTCGGGACCCGGGATTTTTTTTTTCATTCAGGACCTCGGGATTTCATGTTTTTAAGTCCAGGATTTTGGATCAACATAATATCAATGATTAGTAAAGAAGGCGAGACATTTCAGCGTGTGCACTCTTTCGTAATTTGAGAAATTTTAAATAATTTGAACATTTATCGAAATTGCCTCTTTGTTGATACTATTATATTTTTTGTAGCTCGTCCGCTCCCCTTTTATATTCGTTATGTAAACAGAAAGTCACAACTGTTTTTTTTTTGTTTACAGGGATCACGAAACTTTTATCCTGATCCATATCAGGCTGATAATTCTGAGCATACAATCCATCTTGATCAAAATGAATTTTACAAGTAGCCCCAGAAGTGGGATATAGAGAGGGGGTGCTATTGAGGTTACAAAAAGGGATGGTCGGATATAGGATTATTAAAATCTGGGTAATGAAATCAAGGGGACACCAAAGGTGGGATCTGGAGAACAAACAAAAAAGATGAATTTAGGAAAAGGCGCACACCGAGTCACTCCAACCTCATTCACGTGAATGAAATGAAATCCCATCTGTAATGTCAGAATAAGATTTTAGTGTTGTTTACTTTTTTTTAGGGGGAGGACGGGCGGGCATCATAGGAAGATCTCCCATCTCTGACTCAAAATATGGATAATTTTATGTCAAGGGTTTTATGATTCTCCCTGACAGCTTCAGACATAATAATTTTGTATCTTCTATTTTTTTTAAATAGACAATCCAATTGAGAATGGAAATTGGGAATGTGTCAAAGAGACAATACAATAACCCGACCATATATATAGAACAGACAACAGCAGAAGTTCACCAATAGGTCTTTAATGCAGCGAGAAACTGCCGCACCCAGAGGCGTCCTTCAGCTGACCCCTAAACAAATATATATATACATGTACTAGTTCAGTGATAATGGACGCCATACTAAACAAATTAAAAACTAAAAACCTAATTTAAAAATAATACACAGAGGCTCCTGACTTGGAACAGGCGCAAAATAAGTGGGGTTAAACATTTTTATGAGATTTCAACCCTCCCCTGATACCTCTGACCAATGTAGAAAAATAAACGCATAACCATACACCCAGTAACATTCTGTTCAAAAGAAGTCAAAGTCCGATGTCAGAAGAGGTAACAAAAGAAAATAAACAAAATGATAATAACACATAAATAACAACAGACTACTAGAAGTTACTGACAAGTCAGCTCCAGACCTTAATTAAACTGATTTTAAGATTACGTCTTCATCATAGGAATATCAGGCAACTCCCGTTAGGGGTTCAGTATTATACAAATTATAAAATATTTAAGAGAAGAACATAACCCGTGTCATGCCAACAACTGGTTTTTTAAAAATATGTTTAATCCCGATGTAAAGACCCTATAAGTGAAACAATATTAAAACCAAAATATGCAAACTTCAATAACCTGACAACCACAACAGAATCGTACTATATCCCTTCTTCCTAAGTCTGTTTAACAGGGTTTTTTTTTTTATATTCTATAATGTTCCTTGTTGTCGTTAGTTGATGTGATTCACAAGTGTTTCTCGTTCTGTATATAGATTATACCGTTGTTTTTCCCGCTTGAATCGTTTTACACTAGTCATTTTGGGAACAATTTATAGCTTATTGTTTTATGTGAACCATGACTCTATGTTGAAGACCGTACTTTGACCTATAATGGTTTTTATTTTAAAAATTGTGACTTAAAAGGAAAGTGTCTCATTGGCACTCATACCACATCTTCTTATATCTAGAGAAATGTAAACTAGCTTCACATTTGAAGTTAATTTTTAGCTAAAATGCCACCGCACACAGGCGCGTAGCTGCATATACGCTAACACGCAGTTGCGTGCACATCGATTCGGCATGCAAAAAAAAATATGGCAAAATAAAAATATAAATTAAATGGTGAAAGGAAACACATATGTTGTCACTTTTTTTTAATTAATGAAATGTCATTAAATAACGGCATTTGGTTTCAAAATAAAAGTTTAATTGGAGATCATGACAAAATCGGACAGTAACTTGTATCTTTTACAAGATTTGAATTTGTTATACTCAGTCTAAGACATGTAGTTTCGGAGCACATTTTACTGAGTACGGTTTATCTGTTTGGAATGAGATAATATACCAATCGGCATTATATTTATCAGATATCGAGGCGATGTGTTCGACAGACAACAAGACAATCACCCTGCAAACACGCCAAAACAGTATTGGAAAGTCTCATTATATTTTACGTTCATAGACCATATGATAATGAAACTGGAGAGTGGAGTCGCGTCTGGTATTATTAGAAATTCTAATGCAACAACGTTGGTAACGTTCATTTTGATTGGATAACGTCACTTTCTTACATGGCATCAATTGACATGTGATGCTATGGGGCGTACGCGCAAGCACAGACGGCATATGACAGATTTTAAATACATGTTTTAACGTTGTTTTCTGTCAGTTTCATTAGAATGGAGATAACAATATTGTATTTTAAGCTCCGACGGCACCAATTTGGGATTTGATGGTCGCAAATACCTGTTTACTGTCTCCGCTCAGGCGTCGCCAGTAAACTTAATTTGCGACCATCAAATCCCCAATTGATGCCGTCGGAGCTTAAAATACAATACAGTTATCTCCTAAATCGCTTCTTTGCGCCGTATCTGCTTCCTTGTGTTGTTTGAAATATAACAAACGAAGAAATCTCAACTTTGTCTGAGACATACGAAACTGACCTGGCATGTAATTTTGACGAATTCAATTGGGAGGTCGCTCGATGGCGAACACGTACGCTGATTTATATCACCTCGCGAGTGCTACCGTGGAGATATATCAAGGTACTACGTCTGTTGAAAACAAATGTACGGTCAACAATGAACAACGACAGGTTATCATCGCTAGCATTACTGCATATTCATCGGGAGTTCAGTGTTATTATTGACAAAGTAATAGAGAAGTTCGTTTCTGCCTAGAACCGAAGAGCAGATTTTGGACAATTTTGAGTAATTTCGGTATCACAAAAATGTGTTGTTTATGTATTCAATTTACCATGATTTACTCTATTCAGAAGATTAATTAATAGTTTTCATTCATAAATTGTTTATAAGTCCTTTCTACATGTAGCTCCTCTTTTAATCGTCCTATGACCGAAAACCGAAAAAAAACTTGTCTCCTAAAGACAGTCGTATCTAATTCCACCGAGCACTGACTTAAATGTCTGCTTCATTTCTGATTAGTTTTCCAAAAATAATGTATTTCAGTTAAAAACAGAAAAATCGCTGTAAAATTCAACATCAACCTCGCGGGACCAACATTTAGCATTAGTAATTCGGATTGAGATTCGGAGATGTAAACCACAGCTTGTTCTAGTTGTAAACAGAGACGATGGATGCCAAATGTTATAGCACTATTGGTATTAAAATAGCTAAGTAATACTAACCCCCCCCCAAAAAAAAAAAAAAACAGTGAACAAATTATTTAATTCATTTTATCTAGTTAAGAAAGGGAGCATTGAATGACTTCCAAAATGAGCAGTATTTAGAAGGAAAATGGCATATTAATCAACCTTATACAGAGAGACTAGGAACAGAAATGCTTTCCTAGGTGTTGTTTTTATCTTTACATATTTTCTAAGTTGTCAACGAGCAGGGTTATATATGCCTTGATCTATGCGTGTCCGTATTGCGCAGATGCTATCTTAAATGTATATTAACTTTTTAAAGAAGTTTACAAATGTTTTGCAACGGTGCAAATTCTGAACTTTGGAGTAAAAATAAATATCTCTATCAATGAATTAAACAAACCAATATCCATTTGATTTAACAGATATAAAGAGAATATGTAGTTAACATGAATGTGAATAACAAAATAGGGAAATATAAAGTTAAGGGTTTTAAGCAAGGGAAATAACAATAATTTTTTGCATAATAATCCTGCACCACATCACAAAATTTTGCTGGTGCGTTGTTGTTTTCTTATCTTTTCGGGGTAAGGTAATACATGTGTATACACGGGTTCACACATACACATATGTGTATTATATTTAAAGCATAAAAACAAACTTTGATTAAACAAATTGAAATATCCTCAACACAAAAAAAAAACATTTTCATTTTTGAGAAAAAAAAAATTAAAGATGAAAATTCAACATTTTTCATTTTTCAATATTTCAAAGCAAATTGAAAAATGCTCCACATTGGAGCATTTTTCATTTTTCAATTTTTAAAGGCAAATTGAAAAATGCTCCACGTTGGAGCATTTTTCATTTTTTGATTTTTGAAGGCAAATTGAAAAATGCTCCACGTTGGAGCAGTTTTCATTTTTCAATTTTTAAAGGCAAATTGAAAAATGCTCCACGTTGGAGCATTTTTCATTTTTCAATTTTTAAAGGCAAATTGAAAAATGCTCCACGTTTTAACATTTTTCATTTTTCAATATTTTATGGCAAATTGAAAAATGCTTAAGGTTAGCAATTTCAATATTTTGTCCTTAAGAAGGAGATTGAAATTTGTTTCTTTTCTAAAACAATCAAATTCAAATGTTTTAATTTATTCAAACTATTGATAAGATGAAATCTTTTTAAGACAAACTTATCATTACTTTTAATATTATCCTCGTGAAATTAAATAATGTAATGTCATGAAAATTACAAATTTCAATTCTCATAACGAAAATGATTTTTCAGAAGTGACTTTAACAGATGTTTGTTACATTTATCAAACCAATTAATTTTAAAATTTGTAGGGTATTTTCAAAATCTATTTGTTCAGCTTAAAATGAAAAATGTTTGGCGTAAATATACACGGTCTGGGTTAGAATGTTGCAGACTGGTCGAGCAAAAGTTAGTACAGTCGAGTACAGAAATAAGCCATTTCAGACTTCTATTGGTTTGTAGTGAAAGGGTCAGTAATGTATGATCAACAAAATAAACATCCTTGTCAGAATTCTATTCTAGTCTACAACGTAAGACAGCTTCCTTTGTTAAATACATGTTCGCACATAGACCCAGGTGAGCAACACATGCTCTTTAGAGCCCATAATTGATATCTGTATCCCAAATTATAATAATAATAGATATATTTTTGATAAAAAAAAAGGATTAACAATTTCAGTGTGATAACTATCGAATGTAACCATAAACCTATCAAATTCAATTTCAGGGAATTAGAAAAATAGTGTTTCGGTTAAAAAAAAACCCACATGCTTTACAAAAAGCACCTTACTAACTAAAGTTAGTTTTGTTTACCTTTTTAGAGAATCATGTGAGGATGTGAACATCTGTTTATATAGATATAAAAAGATGTGGAATGAATGGCAATGAGACAATATAAAAAAGAAGATGTGGTATGATTGCCAATAAGACAACTATCCACAAAAGACCAAAATGACACAGACATTAACAACTATAGGTCACCGTACGGCCTTTAACAATGAACAAAGCCAAGTCTACATCAAATTCACAATTTATAAAAATTAACCATTATACGTCAAAGTACAATCTTTTACACGGAGCATTGGCTCGCACCAAACAGCAAGCTATAATGGACCCAACAATTACTAATGTAACATCATTCAAACAGCGCCATAACCACATCAACAAACGACACCTACTGAACATCCGATTCCTTACTTAGAATAGGTGCAAACCATTGCAGCATGTGTTAATATTTTAACAGTATCAAAACTTCACTCTTAACTAAAACAATATCGTAACATCACAACATAGAAAGACACACTATAAACTATCAATTGAAATAGCTTACCTCAATCAAAAGACAAATTAACACAAGTACACATATACCTAGTATATAGATATATCTTTATTTATGTATGGCAGTTAAAAAGATTCCCATTTTAACATAGTCATGACTTAATCATAATAACAACTAATTAAATGACAGGAAATCTCTCTCGATTCTTATAGCCATTTTTCTCCCATGCCAGCAAAAAAACTGGCATGATCTTTTCCCCCAAGGAAATTTTGAATAACTGCTATTCTACCCCCGCGAAAAGATGAAAATCCATATACATATAGCCACTAGCTCCCCATGTAATGACCATTTATTACGTGTAACAGGGATGCTATTTGTTAAATACCCCCATTCATTAATATAATATATCATAAAATTGTATTTACACGTATGACTTACATTGACATGTGTTCCTATTCATAGTTACTGTTGATACTTAAATGTTACTTTAAAAGTTTGAGATTAACACTTTTATCGTAGGAATAAATATAGACAGTCACTTTGTATAAACAAATTTAAAGTATCCTATCCCCCGCCCCAGGATTGACCATTGTATCAATTGCAATCAAAAGTCAACAATTGTTTTATCATATAAATTTACACTGCTTTAAAAATGTTGTAGTATATGCCAAAGCTAATGTTAAAACTGCTACCTGTTTTTACACTATACTAGAAATATATTATATGCTCCTGTAGTTACTAACCTTTAGAAGTTGAAATAATCAATACAGTTTTTTGTATTACAAATTATAAACTACATACATGAAGAAAAAAAATATACATCGTAAAAAAGAAAATAAAAGAAAAACGAGAATTTGCTTCACGTCATTAGCCTACGTCAATGGCGTTGTTTTGGAATATTTATATTTAGATGCGTGGACGTTGTTCCATATCTTATATCAACCGCTGGTATTTTTTTCCCGCAGTTAATGATATATAATTATTGGCCTGTGAAGAGGCTGATACATAAATTATAATACATGGGGAAAACAAAAAATTAATATTCTTTAAATTGAAGAATATTTGACTATGAACAAATCCTAACATTTATATTACATGATCGATTCTAGGATATGATAATTATTTGTTCGCACTTCATATGGGATTTAGCAAACCATCTTATCAGAAACCTGCAGGTAGCTGTCAAAATTTAGATATAAATATATTATGTATATTATTAGTTACATTGTGTGCTAATGACCTAGAACGATATATATGGGTCAGTAAGTTCCATATGGGGTGTGAACACACTATTTTACGAATTTCTCTTACCGACTATCATAACGTGTGAAATTTAGATTTTACGAAAATTACGATTTTTTTCTTAGTACATGTACCGTTTTTTATAAAGGAACGTACTAACCGTGTATGAACTAAGCCCCGCCTCCCTACTATCTTATAAGGAATATAAAGGGACGTAACACCACTACTAACCGTGTATAAGATAAGCCCCGCCTCCCTACTATCCTAATATGACATATACACGGTCACCACGAGGGCGCTTTTAACCAATCACATTCCTAGAAATGTATAGGAGGTAAGATAAATATATATATATATATACCTTGCTCTGGCATTCTATTGTAATCCCTGCGCATAACTCCATTAAGTCGCTAATTATAAAACATAAGGCTGTGAAAATAACTGAGTTTGGTCCGTTTTGATTCTAGCGCATCTTTTGCTTTGCCCTATTAGAACATTTGAAAATTATTGAATATAATATATGCATGTATCTAGTAGTTTTTTTTAAGAAATACATTAAGGCGTTGCGTGATTGTCTAAATACATGACTTTGTTATTTTGTAATTTTCATTAAGATTGACTGACACAATTGGTTACTAAATTTGTTTGACAATTTGTTATTTGTCATTTAACAAAAAAAGCTTTTCTTCAGTTGTAACCTAATAGAAATAATGCATTTCTTTCTTTTTTTTCATCTTGCATGTCTTGTGTGCGTATTCATTTTTGAAAGGAATTAATGCGTCGTCTCCGACCCGTGCTATTTCAAAATTGATAGTGTTTTGCCATGCTACTAGTATTATACATAGAGTACTTTGCTTAATCTTCATACTTTGTGTAGTCCTGAAATGAAATTGAGACACACGTGCTAGTACAAATGTACACTTACCAATTTCACATCGTATATAAGGGTTCCGACAACAAGTTGGTGGTACGCTTTATTATTCACTGCATCTGTTTGAACGTCTGTCAGCACTCTCTATATCGTAATATAGTTCAAGATTGTCTCGACCAATTATTTATATACTTACAGTGTTAAAACCTATTCAAGAAAAATAACTTTTGATTTGTATTTAATAAAAATTGTTCAAGCTCGAGATCAAAAACTTAGATTTTGATGAAGAAATATAGAAACTTTGAGAAACCATTTTAGCTAGATTTAAACAAAAAAATGTGAAATTTGTTCTAGATTTGAATTTTATGATGGAATAATATTTACGTAATTGGAAATTTCATTAGGATTATCTCCCCCTAATTAGTATTCACACAGCCGTTCGCGCTTAAAATATTAAACAAGGCTCAGGTTTACCGACTTCCAGTACGCATGCGTGATTCCCCAGTCTCTCTCGGCGAAAAGTGTTTGCCAAAAAAGATTCGAAAGAGGAGGTGGGTGGGAGCAAATTACGTAAGTATTATTCTGTCATAAAATTAAAATTGGAGAAAAAATTTCCCAATTGTATATTAATTCATAATACTTACGTAATTGGAAATTACATAAGAGATTTCTCAGCTATCCACAGCTGAAGAATCTTTCTGTTCTTTGTATAATGTATTTTCTTCACATCAGTTCAGATATAAATAACACAACACTATGCAGTTAGAAATAATCTTTGCTGTGTCCATAATAAATTTCACAGATGCGCCGTTAAAAAGTGACCAAGATGGGCTCAAGGCTCTTGAAGAATGAGTACGATTTTTTTTGGGTCTTTTTCATTGTAAGGCCGCTAAAATTTTTGGTTTATCCTGTTTTGATAGTCCATGACAAACAAAAGTCACCCCTTTCTTCTGCACAACAATCGACTTTTCTCCAATACACAAAGATTGTAAGTCACTGCATCTCCTGAAAGAAGTAATTGCAATTAAAAATGCAGTTTTCCAAGAAATACATTTCAAATACATGTAAGCATGTTTCATTTGTTCAAAAGGTGCTTGTTTTATTATTTTTAAACTAAGGGTAAGTCCCATTCCGGTAAAAGCACTACTTTTGGAGGTCTTGAGTTAAAAACACCCTTTATAAGACGAGTTATGTAAGAATGTTGTCCTACTGCAATTTTCCCAATTTATGCTTGAAATGAGGATAACATAGATCTATAACATGTATAACCAGATATGGTTCTATACTGAAGACCTTCTGAGTATAAATATGTCAAAACTCAGCCGCCTCCGTCAAAGAGGTAATACAGGGATTAATTTTCCGTCTACTACACCAGTTATTAAATTTTTGAAATTTGACAGAGTAATCTTTCTAAGTCCCAGAGCGCCATGAGGCTCTGCGTAATTTTCTAGTTTCGTTAGAAAGACCT
The DNA here is from genome assembly GCA_037788925.1 of Mytilus galloprovincialis. Classification (NCBI taxonomy): domain Eukaryota; kingdom Metazoa; phylum Mollusca; class Bivalvia; order Mytilida; family Mytilidae; genus Mytilus; species Mytilus galloprovincialis. The sequence continues at coordinate 59,493,288 of CM075336.1, forward strand.
TTCTCTTTAAACTGTTTGCCGATAAAATAAAAAAAATGAATACTGATGGATTTGGATGAAATACGTAAACTTTGTTTTTGGCTGGTGTAATAGATTCTTCCTGACTGGCAGGCTCCATGCATTATTTATTATCTACTTCAGAAGATTTGTGTACCAATGTCTGCGTGGCCAATTTGGGGCCATTAGAATTAACTGAAAATTGTACCTCTTCATGTGTTGCAGTATTTCTGGTATAAGACAAATTGGGGGGGGGGGGGGGTTGCATATGCATACACGTTGTTCGTAAGAATTGTTAGAGCATCTATTGCATAAGCCTGAGGGTCTGGGTTCAAAAAGCAATAGATCTGCGTTTGTCGATACGAGGCGTCTCCCAAATCTGAAACATTGAATATGTTATCTCTTTACTTGATGAACATTCTGTTGGTTGAATTTTTACTTGCTTATATGGTCTGCTAGAATTTTTGTTTTCCTGCAATGTGTACAGCTTCCAGAAAAATTTGATTTTCGAGTGCTCATTGACAAAGTTTGCAAGTTCTCATACAAAGCTAGGGAGAACGAGTGCGTCCTTGTTTTTTTATGTAACGAACAATCGTTGCAATGAATGAACGAATAAGAACATTTTTGTCTTTCAATTTTGGGAGAAAATGTTTTACAGTAAGAAAAAAAGGCCTCCATTTCTTAAGAATTTATATAGAGAAGTTTAAGTAAAAGCAGCTGAGCTACGTGTTAACTCTGGCAGTAAATCTTTAACTTGTTTATTTGTCTCTGAACGATTTTTCAGTTTCTCTTCAAAATCTTTCCCAAGAACACCATCACTTAACAATTTAAGGGATACAAATGTATCATTTAGCTCAGTTATGTCTTCTAGACATGTTTCTAACAAGGTAGTCGTCCTACGAATCAAATGATGAAACGCCCCTCTTCTAGCTGTTTGATCCATTGATTTCAATAACATGGCAAACATGTCTTTGGCCATTTGGACTAGTAAATCAATATTCGGTTCAGAATCAATCAGTTTTTCCATTAATGAACCTTGCATGTATGCGGTTATAATTATCCCATTCTAGTTGCTGGAAGACCTTTGAAAGCCATACTTAAAAAAAATCAGGTTTAGATAAAAAATTATAATGAGGTTTACCAGCATTAGGACCAGGTCGTTTACAAAGTAAAGTTTGAGTAATGCCGTCTAGTTTTTGTAAGTTTAGTATATCAGCCGATTTATCACTCACAGGAAAACTAGGCCTATATTCCTCTATATATGTGACAATAATAAAGGATTATCACAGTGCAATAATTGATTCAAAATATCAATCTGACTTTGATCAATAACAATACCAGCTTCAGATATGTCTGGTTTTGTTTTGGCATCTTGACCAAAAATATCACCAAGGATATCTCTACTGAAATTTTCAGTATCAAGAGTCTTTACCAACTACCGAATATCTCTGAAAACGGTTATGTGTATGTGTTTCACAGAAGATTGTTGGGATCCATTGTCAGAATCTATATCTAAATCAAGACTCGTTCTGTTGTCTCTATTCGATTGAAGCGAAATTGCATCATCAATTGTCATGATTTGCAACACTAGCATGTCTGAGAGAATTCTGCCCACCTGACGTGGCAATGTTCCTAGAGTCCTGCGAAATATTCTGCCCACCGGAAGAGGCAGTTTCTCTGTCCGTCTCTTGATGTCCACCTGAAATGACAGTTTGAAAAACGAACTTTTCGAAAAGAGGTAGAAAAATGTCCATGCGAGAATTAACGGTTTCTTTGACACTAGAAATGTCTGTTCCCAATATATTTTCTACATTCAATGACAAACCTGTTGTCGAAATTGTCTCAGGTGCCTTTCGAGAGAAAAAAATAAAGCGTGTGAATACTTTTCGCCGAGGAAGAAGACTGGCAGTGTAAATTCAATTAGGGGGAGATAATCCTAATGTATAATTTCCAATTAAGTTAGTATAATGAATTAATATAAAATATATACCCGGTATGTATCAGACTATTCACAAATAACTAAGAATAACAAACAAAGGAGAACTCATTTACAAATAAGAAGGATAGTTCCTCTATAGATCACAATGGTTTAACTTGCTTCGGTAAGATTTCAACAAAAAATCTCTTGAAGGTATAATATGTATACAAGATTGTTTGCTGGTGTCAATAATTTGTGTGTTTTGAAAATTAAAAGAAACATCAATTTCAAGAAAAGGAGATTTAACTCTTACGAACTGATATATATTTATATTTATGTTTTATATCATTATTTTGTTGTTTATATGTTTTAACTGTTTTTTCTTCGTATTAACAATTGATTTTTTTTTGTCTTTGCTTAAATCATTCTGCCATAATATGTGCTTTCACATATACGGTTTTATGCAGAATCATTATCGGATATTAATTGTAGTTTGCCACAAACTTCAACATTAAGATTTAACATGACAAAGTTGATAACACATTACACAAGTTAAGACATCCTCAAATGATAGATAGACATGTTGTTGTTTTTATAATCTTGTGAGTCCAAATGTAACGTTGGCCATTCGGAATATTAATTATGGACTGCCAATGTTCCTGTCAGTAAGTTAGTAACTTCTTTTGTTAATGTCACGTAGAAATGCAACATGTATGGTTTAAATTTGTTATTCATTAATATTCAAATATAACATTCTTTATCAATGATTTCAATTGATAAATCAATCGGTTTACTTTGTCAAATATGGTGGCTGTATTTTGATTAGGCTTGAAGAAATAAATAACTACGTTGACAAATTTACGGAAAGTGTATTTGCGCCCATCAAACAGTGATTTTTTAATATAATTCTTCATAAGTTTGTGTTATGACGCAAACCATTCCGTTACAATGCCAACTAAAGCGTCATTACACAAACCATTGCGAATTAACACAAAAATTTTGCAAATCACACAAATCTTAACCATTGTTAACGTTATAACCTTTGCGGTATAACCAAAATATTTGTTTTAACTTATATGTGTTTCAATTTTCAAAGGAAGCATTACGTAAGTTTGTTTAGATCCAAGCAACATCTATTTGACAATGATTGAAATACATGTATAAGATGATGATTTGCACTAATTTTAACTATATTCCCTGCATTTAAATTGCTATTCAAACATTTCTAGAGATAGACCTCACGAGATTAAAATTTAAAACCCCATTATTTATCTAAACAAAAATCTTGATAAAATTCTGATATTTCATATTCCGTTTCTTTTAAAGCCGAAGGGTGATTTTGTTTGTTAGAGTATACTGTTTCACCATTGTATAAACTTTGCTACTTCCAGTATATGAAAATCTTTCCTATACTATCTTTTTTTAGGTTACACTCATATAATTTTCTAATGCATATATAATATGGATTGTTTTTGTAAAATTGTGATACAAGTATTCCCTTATACCTATGTGTGTTGTTTAAATGATATGTCCTTGTGTTTTCGTTAACTAATAACAAACACATTCGTCTTGCAGATGAAATTTACAAAACACTGCTTACAAATAATATAATACAATGTTATTATAAAATGTAAAATTAATATAATTTATTTGTGTATTGTAAAAGAGGGACGACAGATACCAGAGAGACAGTCGTTCGCTTTAAATGTATTAAGAGAAGGTTTACGTTTTAACGCTAGCATGGGAAGAAATGAAGGAAATTGTATGGTTTTTTTAAAACTGTTTCTACTTGCCTTAATACATAATATAATAAATGCATATTACATGGTATTCTTTGTTTGCAGACAATGGCTTCAAAAACTTTGAAAACCCCCCAAAAGCTTATGTGTATAGAAGGAGATTTGATAGAGATTGATCGAGGGCATTATAATCATTGGGCTGTTTACGTTGGTATGTTATAAATTTCATAGACGTTTTTTTAGCTCACCTGACCCAAAGGGCCAAGTGAGCTTTTCCCATCACTTGACGTCTGTCGTCCGTCGTCCGTCGTCGTCTGGCGTCGTTAACTTTTACAAAAAGCTTCTCCCCTGAAACTACTGGGCCAAATTAAACTAAACTTGGCCACAATCATCATTAGGGTATCTAGTTTATAAAATGTGTCCGGTGACCCGGCTACCCATCCAAGATGGCCGCCATGGCTAAAAATAGAACATAGGGGTAAAATGCAGTTTTTGGCTTATAACTCAAAACCCAAAGCATTTAGAGCAAATCTGATATGGGATTAAATTGTTTAACAGGTCAAGATCTATCTGCCCTGAAATTTTCAGATAAATCGGATAACCCGTTGTTGGGTTACTCCCCCTGAATTAGTAATTTTAAGGAAATTTTGCTCTTTTTGGTTATTATCTTGAATATTATTATAGATAAAGATGAACTGTAAACAGCAATAATGTACAGCAAAGTAATATTTACAAATAAATCAACATGACCGAAATGGTCTGTTGACCCCTTTAGGAGTTATTGCCCTTTATAGTCAATTTTTAATATTTTTTAGCTCACCTGGCCCACATGGCCAAGTGAGCTTTTGCCATCACTTGGCGTCCGGCGTCGTCCGTCGTCGTCCGGCTTCGTTAACTTTTACAAAAATCTTCTCCTCTGAAACTACTTGGCCAAATCAAACCAAACTTAACCACAATCATCATTGGGGTACTTAGTTTATAAAATGGGTTGCTGCCCCTGAATTGGTAGTTTTATGGAAATTTCACTGTTTTTGGTTATTATCTTGAATATTATTATAGATAGAGATAAACTTTAAACAGCAATAATGTTCAGCAAAGTAAGATTTACAAATAAGTCAACATGACCGAAATGGTCAGTTTATAGTCAATTTTCAACCATTTTTCGTAAATCCTAGTTATCTTTTACAAAAATCTTCTCCTCTGAAACTACTGGGCCAAATTAATCCAAACTTTGCAAGAATCATTTTCGGGGAGTATAGTTCAAAAAATGTGTCCGGTTAACTGGTCAACCAACCATATGGCCGCTATGGCTAAAAATTGAACATAGAGATAAAATGCAGTTTTTGGCTTATAACTCAAAAACCAAAGCACTTACAGCAAATCTAACGCAGTAAAATTGTTCATCAGGTCAGGATCTATCTGCCCTTAAATTTTTAGATGAATCGGACAACCAGTTGTTGGGTTGCTGCCCCTGAATTGGTAATTTTATTGAAATTTTACTGTTTTTGGTTATTATCTTGAATATTATTATAGATAGAGATAAACTGTAAACAGCAATAATGTTCAGCAAAGTAGGATTACAAATAAGTCAACATGAACGAAATGGTCAGTTGGCCCCTTTAGGAATTATTGCCCTTTATAGTCAATGTTTAACCATTTTTCGTAAATCTTAGTAATCTTTTACAAAAATCTTCTTCTCTGAAACTGCTTGGCCAAATTAATCCAAACTTTGCAAGAATCATTTTTGGGGTGTTTAGTTTGAAAAATGTGTCCGTTGACCTGGCCATCCAACCAAGATGGCCGCCACGGCTCAAAATAGAACATAGGGGTAAAATGCAGTTTTTGGCTTATAACTTAAAACCAAAGCATTTCGAGCAAATCTGACAAGGTAAAATTGTTTATCAGGTCAAGATCTGTCTGCCCTTAAATTTTCAGATGAATTGGACAACCTGTTGTTGGGGTGCTGCCCCTAAATTGGTAATGTTAAGGAAATGTTGCTTTTTTTGGTTATAATCTTGAATACTTTTATAGATAGAGATAATCTGTAAACAGCAATAATGTTCAGCAAAGTTAGATTTACAAATAAGTCAGGATGACCGAAATGGTCAATTGACCCTTAAGGAGTTATTGTCCTTGATAGTAAATTTTTAACAATTTTCATAAAATTTGTAAATTTTTACTAACATTTTCATTAACCAGAACAAAAATGCTTATTATAAAAGAAGCATCAAAGGCATTCATTAGCAGTCCTAATTCCTCGAAAAGCCGGTTGAAATATATTCTTAAAAATTATGATTGTTTATATATCCTGTCTTAGTGTTCTAACTTATGCATTTATGATTTAACAATTAACGTTTTAGTAATTTTGAAATGGCATTAGAATAAATTTTCCTAAAAGGTATAACATTGATGTTTTTCATATTCGGACATGTAATACAAAGTTCATCTTTATTAACGTATCTTGATTTTGACGTTGCAGTGAAGAGTTAATGAATTCAAAGTGAAGATACTCTTGTCTGTTATAGTGCTTTCATTTCTTGAGTTAATTATCCTCAGCAGGGTTCATAATGGTGCAAAAGTTAGTAAAAAATACTTTCATGATCATACACATGATAACATATTGGCATAACAATTGTAATGCACAGACACTCATAAATTATTAACATTGCATTTTCTATTTTCTGCACTTCAAATATCCTCGATATTCAATTGCTGCTTAATTAATGCCATTAACATGTCGAAGAGGTTGAAATAAAAATTTGAAAAAAATCGTCGAGTAAGCAAAAGGATATTCAAACTCACGATAATACATCTGTAAAGAAGAAAAACAAACAGACAAACAACAGAACACACAACACAATATACAAAACTCAAGACTGACCAACAAGATCCCTATAATTATCGGGGTGATCTCGCGTGCTTCACTGGTTATTTCCTACCGCAAACGTTCTGTAAAAAAAACAAGCGAATACAGGGTACAAAATAAGCAAACATGGTTGCTCACAATTTTTCATCAAGTTTAAGAGGATCAGTTTGGATGATTAAAATATGGTTATTTTAGGCTATGATTTTTTCTCAACAGGAAATCATGAAGTAGTTCATCTTACTGGGGCTGATGAAGGTGCATCAAACTCAGGACACTCGTTTTCAGTCAGTGGTGTATTGTATAAGAAAGGAATCGTGAAAAAGGAAAGCATATTCAATGTTGTGGGCAGGAGTGGATGGAGGGTCAATAATGATAAAGACAAAATAGTTGGGTAAGTGTGCCTAAAAAAATCAATCAATCAATGTGTTCGTAGATAGTAGATGCGTTTGTGTTCTGTTAAATTGTTCCTTTTAAAATTGTTATACGATGATGACTGATGTACCCATATCTTGACTATTTTATTTATTGTGTCTGTTTATTTAACGCATCAATGTAAATATAACAGAATTTGATGAGACTCATTAAAGTGAGAGGGTAAGCGCAGGTTTAATCCACCATTTTCCACATGAAAATGCATGTACCAAGTCAGGAATATGACAGTTCTTGTCCATTCATTTTTTATGTGTTTTGTTATTTGATTTTGCCATGTGATTATGGACTTTCCGAATTGATGTGAAGTAAGCAGCCGGTTTGTTATTCGTTATTCAATATTCGATATAAAGCAGCCGGTTCTTTTTTCGTTATTCGATATTCAATATGTAATATAGCAGCCAAATCTAATATTTGATAACATTAAAAGCATGATTTTTATAGTTGAAAGGAGCGAAAAGATACATAAAAAATCGTCTGATCACCCCATCAAGTTGTCTTAAAATTTCGTTGTCCTCGAATATAAACCCTTATCAATGCTTAAGTAAGTTGCACAATTGTTTTTATGATATACAAATTTTGAGTTCGAATTCGTATTTTTCCTCATAAACACTGTAAGCCGACTATTTGAAACCTATGATTTATAAATAAGAACTGAAATGTGGCAATAGCTATATAAGTAAAAGGAAAATAAAATGATAGCCTAATTCATCTTCAGTCCAGTTTGCCTGAACGATTTTTGCATTTTTAAATGTAAATCAAACGTAAAGACAAGTACAATCTTTGGTTTCAATTTATAAGAATCAATAAGAACAATTCTAGTATACCGCTTTTTAAAAATGCTGTTTATACTAAATTATCCTCTATGCCTTTGTACATAGGACAACAGCTGTAAAACACTTAATGAGTTAACTACTCTTGCTGCAGTTTTCCTTTTTTACTTTCATCATGAACGTAACCAAATAATCGAAAACCAAGGTTATTAAATAACCGAAACATTGAAAAACTATATAAGTGACCAAAAGTGCCCTTACGATAATAGACAATCCGTCAAAGGTTATTTTTACCTGGGGAACAGTAGATGTTAAAAAGTTGAACAATTTTTAAAAGGAAAATTTAAGAGATAATGTTTAATTGTGTGTCCTAATCAAAAGCACTTACTTCAGATCTCATGACACCATCGGGAATTACTAATTTATCCAAAGCCATATCTATTCAGGGTTATAGAAAAGAATAAAAATAATGAAATCTAAGGATAATTATATAAGAATCGAAACACCTGAAGAGCTACATAAACATGAAAGACTTTAAACAAAAAACAATCTCCATTTCCCTGAGAAGCTGTATACCCTCATCTAGCTGGTTCTTTGTGTGTTCGAGATCTTAAGAATGTCATTGACTCCCTTATACTGTTTTTGTGTAGAGGAATATAAAGTTGGGATATGAGTGCAAATGAGACAACTCTACTTTCAAGTCACAATGTATAAAACGTTAACAATTAAAGATTTAAGAACGGCCTTTAACACGGCATATTTGCTCATACCGAACAAAATTACTAGTGTAAAACAGTTCAGACAGGAAATTCATCAGTCAAATTTTTATAACAAAACGGGAAACTATAAACACGTATGAACTACCTCAGTAAGCAGCAATTAGCGAACAACAGGGCCCTGATTTGGAACAGGTGCGATCAAATGCAGCGGGATTACAATCATGTTATAACAAGCGCCCTTTACCTTAACCGGAAACAATACTGTAACATTACAAGAAAGAAATACACAAACTGTCCAATTTAAAAGGCTTAAATCGATAACACAAAACATATTCAGATCGCCATTAGTTAAGCACCACCTATTTTTATTTCATTGATATTTTTTCCAATTTAAGCATCAATTATTCCTCGAAAAAAGGAAAACATTTTTCAATCACTTTTACTAACACATACCATAAACAAACTGCAAATATAATATTGGTCACTTACGAAGGTTCTATGCATTTAATTTTTGCGTTCATAAAAGTAGTGTAAATTACACAATTACCTTAGCCGTATTTGGCACAACTTTTTGGAATTTTGGATCCTCAATGCTCTTCAACTTTTTACTTGTTTGGCTTTATAAATATTTTGATTTGAGCGTCACTGATGAGTCTTATGTAGACGAAACGCGCGTCTGGCGTACTAAATTATAATCCTGGTACCTTTGATAACTTTTACACAAATCAGAAACGGAATTTAAGTTTCAATGTGATTTTATATTTTTCATCAATTAATCATCCAATATCATTAAAATTTTCTCAAAACAATTTTTGGTATGGTTGGGAAATGTAATGTCAATATTTGAATCAATAGATATAGCATGTATCAACCTCTCTTTCGGTGCTGTTCCATATCACGACGTCGCATACTCGGTAGATTGCAAGTCTTAAAAACTTTCAATGAGAAAATCTAGTCCATTCATCATCAATTGCTACGTGGAAGGCCACAAGATTGTGTAAATGTTTTTTTTAGCTCTTTGGACTCAGTTACAATTTCTTGTCGCCCATGTACAAGGATCGTGACCATGTTGACGCAAGTGTGGGGTTATCAATGTCAAATATTTATAGGCATCATATATCTGGATGTCTGCCCATTAATGTTAGCCGGCAGAATATTTAATCAAGCTTACAACGGTAAAAGATGCAACCCCGTACTGTAACAGCACCAGCACCGAATGCAGTCATTGGGCATATGTTGTTTTTATTATAGTCAATTTAATTTTCTGTCGTAGTTCGTATTATGGTGTCTATTGATCGTAACAGAAACAGACTCTCATCTGATCAATGAGTGTGCTGACAGCTTCTCGTATCGATAGTCATTATCCCATTGCATCCTGACTGTACATATCATGCTTGTTAGGGCAGGTCTCTTGACAACACGTCTTGTTCTTCAGTTACCACTATGAAATCGACGGACCAATGTTCAAACACTAACACGACCACCTAGAAAAACAGTGTAACGCACAAATACCCTCTATTAAAAAGTTGCTTTACTGGTTTATCTGAGTTCAATTCTTTTTGACGTAATGAAGTGTCTTAGTGTATGTTAAAGGCAAATAATAAAACCAAACATAAATGTTTTTTTCGCAATACTTACAAAAATATAGCCAGTTATATTTTGGTGGTGACTAACTTTGTATGTATATTAACGACAACTACACTGAACGAATAAATATGATCTACAAAAGTGGGTAAATTTTCTCGAAATATTCACACAATGATTTGTTTTCGTTATGTTGTAGGTTCGTTCATACAGCCGAACAAATCGTAAAAAGAGCACTCAATATGATAGGTCCTATCAACTACGATGTACTGTGGAACAATTGCGAACATTTTGCCTCGTGGTGTCGAAACAACTACGAAATGTCAGGCCAGGTATTATACACACATGAACAAAAGTATTGCAACACCTTGATGTTTTAAAACTTGAGAAATCAGCCACTTATTTTGGATGGAATATGATAAAATACTTGTAAAATAATACTGAAACGTAGTTAATGGTAACACTTGCATTAAAACGAACAAAAATGTAAGATTTTTTTTTATCTAACCAAACTTTTTTTATAACAAATTGAAGTGTTCTTTATACAAAAAAAAAATGCATTTTACAACTTTTACTGTAGTCGAACTTTACAATGTCAGACATTTCAAAATTAATCATGAGATGATTGTTCACATCATGGTTGATAGTTATACGCAAAATAATTAGTACTTTGTGCGCAGCCTCCATTCAAACGGATAACCGCATCTTAACGTCTTCTGATTTCTGCCAAAAGTCGACTAAATTGTTGCTAAGGTAGCAGCGACAATTCCTGTCGAAGGGTATTGTTTATTTCATAACGTGTTTGAACTGGGGTGTCCTTTCGTGTACTTTATGTCAAATAGTGTCCCACATATGCTCGATATGGTTCAAATTGGGTCAAGGAAGATCAACTGAATTCCATTTGAACAATGGATCTTCCTCCACGATGCTAGTTTCCAAATTTGGCGAGCTATGCACTATATTGGATACGGGCAACTGCGTGTCTGTCTGTAGGCAAAAGTCACCAAAATTGTCTTATCGCACGATGAGCCGATCTCTAACAGTTCTTGTTAAAGGCTCATGTATAGTTATTACTCTCTTTTAAAGATTGTATTGTTTGCAATGGGTTTCCTTCTGACCAACCTTCATTTTGCTAGATTTTCCCTAGAGATAATGTAGACATGTGACCGTGACGTCATCAACGTTTTTTTTTATGGTTTTGTACGGTTTGAAATGAAATATAGAATGGAATTAAAAGAAATGAGTGTAATATGTTTTTCTGTTTTTCGAAATAACATAAAAAATGAGGTGCACACCATTAAATAACCCGCTACGCGCGTTATTCAATGTGCACCAATTTTTTTATGTTATTTCTTCATAGACACAAAAATATATTACCATTATTCCTTGAAGAAATAAAAGAGATATTAAAAGTCACATAGTAATATATCATATATATGATTTGGGAGCTTTGCAAACCCTGCATGTAACTAATTGATCACGTATATATCGTAATACATCATGCACATCTATATGCACTGTGTAACGAATTTATCTAAACGACTGTTTTAACATGAGGTAGACTTGTGGCATTTCTAAGTGACCAAATCTTCAAATAAAAGAACCTACTTTCATTAGGTGGTGTTACCTCTTACAAAGTCTTTCAAAATTACTTGGGCAAATACTACTGCTTAAGCCGGTGCTAGGGGTCATTTTCAAACGTGCACTTAGGTGATCTTTGTTTTTTACTCGGTGTCAACATTTTGGAGCAGGATATGCTTACCCTTACGGAGCATCTAATATCACCCCCAGTTTTTGGTTGGGTTCGTGATGCTTATCCTTTAGTTTTCTATGTTGTGATATGTGTACTATTGTTTGTCTTTTTGTCTTTTTCATTTTAAGCCATGGCGTTTTCAGTTTATTTTCTGACTGTCCCTCTGGTATCTGCCAATCTTCTTTTGAAGGCTTCATTGTGAATTTGAGATTGGTCTGTAACACAGCAAGATAAAACTCGAAAACATAAATTAAACTAAAATTAAAACTATGTATCGGTAATGAAATTTAGTAAATGTTTCGACTAGCTTGTGATATGGGGACGGAGTCCCCAATAACAGTAGAAAATTCAATAAAAAAAAAAAATACGGGAAAATTTCCCGAATTTTTCATTGTACTAATGAACTCAAAATCGTTCAATTTTTTTTTTGTCGTGTTTTGAAATCCCGGACCTGCGCAGAAATGTACAATGCACTTCCTTTTTCCGGTCTCGTTTGTATGAAACTTTGAGTAAAATATATATTTATCAGTCTAGTATAAAATAGGAAGGAACGCGCAATACCAATTTCATTTTTAATAATTCCTTTGTTTACATTGCATATGACGTCATAATTTAAATAACGTCACAACTAAATCCCTAACAACAGAACCAAAATCGGAAACGTTACGGTATTTCCGTTTCTTTTTTTTTATAAACAAATATTTAAGTTACAAAAAAATAATTCATACAGACTTCGTCCCCATTTCCAGGTAATGCCTGCCTCATATTATTAAAAACTATATGATTATTTTCCCACGTAGGTCAATGTCCGTAAAAATTCGAAATATATTCTGTCTTCTGGACAAATGAGTAATGTTCGGAAAAAAAGAGTTGAGTTCCGGGTGCAGCCTTTCTACTTACATGACTTAATTTTGTAAATTTCAAAATAAACCAATGAAATTTGTGTTTTTAAACAGGCTTCTTCAATAAGATCAAAATATAAAAAAAAACCAGTTGAATGCATATTCATGCACGCTTGAGAATCAACACATGAATACAACATGTACAAGGGAAACAACCACAGTGTGTCATTGACATTTTCTTATACTAAGAGGAATAACTCAATTTTCTCACTCCCTAGTTTTATTAAGTATTGTCTGTTTCATCAATTGATCTAGCAATAAACGTTATCGTTTTCTCTGTAATGTTTTATGCAACCGCAAACAAATTCTACCATGTTTTGTGAATTAATGATTTTTGAAATTTCAAATTAAAAAAAAAAATGGAGATCCGAATATTTTTCTTTTCTTTCTTTTTTTTGGGGGGTGAAGGGGGGGAGTGGGGGAGGTCATATTATTTTCTTCGAGGTTCATACAAATTTCAATTAAAGAAAAAAGTCTTTTCTTGGGGGGTGGGTTTGGGTTTCTCTTATCTATGGAATTGACAACCAAAAAATTAAAGGCAGACTTGCATTCACCACAGCTTTCATTGCTTTGACTGTACTTCAATCCTCAGTTCAATTAAATATGATGATGATGGAAGTGTTTAACGACCTTGACTAGCTTTTCGGGCTACGAACGGTCGGTTAAATGTAATTATAGCAGACCAGTCATATAAAATGGAAAGGCATATACTTTCAAAGGAGGTTATAAATGGTTTGCAACAATGCAAATAATACATTTTAGAATATAAATTAATATCTTTAACCAATGCATTCTAAATACCAATATCTATTCAATTTCACAAATATTTACTGAATTAGCATCATGTAAATCACTAAACAAAGAAACTTATAGTTTTAAACAAGGGAAAAAACAATGAAATAAGAATCATTTCTGCCACAAACGTTGCCTTTTTTAAGAGGAGGAGGTTAAGGCAATATTTTTCAAGACAAATTTATAATTTTTTATAAATATTTAATGTCTATTATTGTGTAATTCTTGGCTTATTGTATTAAATACTTTTTTATTATGAAGCCAGAAATGAACACTCTGAAACCTATTATACTTGTCAGGGAGACAACCACATATGCACTTCATATTCAGTCAACGTTCATCACTGTACATTGTATAAATTGTGTGGCGATGAGGAATGATTGGGTTCTATACAATGTTTGTGCCTATGATAAGAAATAAATGCAAACAACAGAATTAAAGCTGGAAATAAGCAAAGAATTACGGTCCATTCAAAATAATTGTCTATGTCAAGTGAAAATACATTGTGATTACATTGCGCATTTCAACTTCCTGTAGAATAAAGAGTGATTGTCCTTTAAAATCTAGTGACAGATAGACTACCGGGCAGTACATCACAATTTGCAAGTGACAATATTATGCAATATCAATATTATTATTTAATCATGGAATTATACAATCACTGTCTTTTAATGATTTTATGGTGTGGTTTTATTGACTTTTAAAGAAGAGAAAGAAAACTGCTATTATCTGAGGCCGATGGCCGAGGTGAAATTGACTTCTTTAGCCGAAACAAAAGACAGTAGTTGTTTTAATTCATATCCCGTTATAAAACAGTGTAAATACGGGAAACAAAAAAAAAAGAAATTAAGAAATACAAAAAAAAAATCATAATTTGTTCAAACTGTATCCACATGTTTTAATCTTCAAAATGTCTTATCTAAAAATTATACAATCTCTACAATACAATGTTAATAATAAAAATCATGGTAACCCTTGTATCGATAATGTTCCATGTTTAAGGGTGGCATATAATCTTAAATTTTAAAACTGATATCAATTGACAAACTAACATTAGTATATATATACTCACATGGAACAAACTGGGATGCGTTATTAAGTAATAAGTGAAAGTGGACGCTATAAATCTAGACACACACAAGAACATCTTTATAGTTTTAAAAGACAACAAAATTTACAAGTATTATTTATATCCACATTAAACACACAGTAATCATATTTAACATTTAAAAATTATCATTTTGTTAAATAAATCAGTCCATTTCAATGTATTACTTCATTGTAAAATTTCATAAAAAAGAAAATTCCGCGAAATGATGTTATTGTCTTTGCATGGTAATGAAACAAGTTGACGTCATAAATATGTTTCCGTAAACAAAAAATCGAATGTAAATACCGGGCGTTTAAAAGCTTCGTGCATGCCTTAGACGAATAAAATTACAATGGAAGAAGATTTGTAAGTGAAAAAGGCTATTAAAAAAAATCATTGATTTATATTTTATAACTAATATCATCAAAATTGGGTTTAACGGTACAGCCAAAACAGTATTGTATGTATAATGCTTTCACGGTTAACAAAATTACCGAATTTGTCCATTAGAATCGAAAGATTCATGGCAGTCGTAGATTTGTTTTCATTTAACTATGGGTTGGGCATTTATATTCGTATTTTACCCCTCGCTAACGCTCAGGGTACAATAATCGAATATAAATGTTTAAATGAAAACAAATCTAAGACTGCCATGAATTTTTATATGTAGTCTTGTCTCCAATTATATTTACAATGTAATGTTGTGTTATTATAAAACGTATACCGTAAAAACGCGAAAAAGCGATATCACGAAAAAGGCGAAAATGCGTTTTCGACTTCACGAATTCGAGTTTTCGCCCTAAATAATATGAAAGGCGAAAACAAAATAACGCTAAAACGCGAAACGGCCGTAACCGGTTACCATAGTAACGGGCAAAATAATAAAGATGTGAACGATTATAAATCACCTCAGCGACATTCAGAAGGAACAATTCATTTTTTTTTAAACAAGTGAAGGTTTAAATAAACTACTATGAATTTTCTTCAAACAAAGATAATACTTACATTGAACACTGCTCTATTCTGGATATCTATTTCTTTAACGGGAAGCTTAATATAAAACTGTATGATAAAAGAGATGAATTTTCATTTTCCATTGTTAATTATATATTTTTAGATGGTTGCGTTCTCTTGTCACATTCTTATGGTGTTTGTTTATCTCACCTTGTTCGGTTCGCACGTGTATGCAGCCACGTATACATGGTAACCAATTTAGACTACTAAAATATCTGCTTACTGACATATATTACAACAGGGTTTTCTTTAAAACAAGCTAGTCCAAACAATTGCTAAATTTTATCACCTGAAAAAGGACAGCATTCGTTAAATCAAATAAACATGCAGACACCTTATACATTCAGGTCTTACACATTCAATCTTTTATGGTAATATTCTTTACAAAACACAAACATTTTGGCATTTAATTAAGAATATAGTTACGGTACTGTTGTCGGGTCATTAAAGAGGGCATGTTTTGATATAAATATTAATTCAGTCATAGGATCTTTGCATCGAAAATCAACATATTCATTCTTAGACCAGTTATTGGCATCATACGGATTATTATATAAAAAAGTGGTATAATTGCCAATGATAAAACTCTCAACAAGAGACCAAAATGCACTAAATTAACAACGATAGATCACCGTACGGCCTTCAAGAATGAGCAAGCCAACACTGCATATTCAGTTATAAAAGGCCCTGAAATAACAATGTAAATCAATACAAACGAGAAAACTAACGGCCTTATTCATGAACGAAAAATGAACGATAAAACAAATATGTAAAACATAAACAAACGACAACCACAGAATTTCAGACTCCTGACTTGGAACAGGCACATACATACATAATGTGGCGGGGTTAAACATGTTAACGGGATCCCAACTCTCCTCCTAACCTGGAATAGTCGTATAACAATACAACATAAGAACGAACTATCATAATCAGTTGAAAAAGGCATAACTCATCAAATGGATAAAAAAACAAGTGGACGTGGCTGGGTATATTCTTCTCATATATTTTATGATGATATGATTCTAAACTCTAAACAGGAAATTGAAATTTATATGAGGAAAACATATTTTAATCAGTTTAACATGTTAGATTTAGGTCTGGAGCTGACATGTCAGTTATTGCAAGTCCCTTGTTTATTTATGTATCATTGTCATTTTGTTAAGTTTCTTTTGTTACCAATTCTGGAATCGGACTTGGAATTTTTCACTTAGTTTTACTATGCGTATGTGTTTATTCATCTACATTGGCTAGAGGTATAGGGGAGGACTGACAAATCACAAATCATATTTAACAATACCCCCTAAAAGAACCGCATGTTTGCGCCTGTATTAGGTCAGGGGCCTCTGAACTTTTTAAATCTTGTTTTTTTTTTATTTTAGTTCATATATATGAACGGCCATTTCAACTTAAATAGTAGACATTTCTGTTCAGAGGCCAGCTGAAGGGCGCCTCATGATGTTAGATTGTCTTGCTGTGTTGCAGAACCATTTGGGGTCTTAGGCTGGTTTTTTTGCACTTTGGTCGGGTTGTTGGCTCTTAGATATATATTCCCCATTTTCATTCTCAGTTGGATTTCATGAAAAATATTCACTATTACGTTACATGTCAAACTTGTAATGTAATGGTTATTATGATGTCTAATTCAAAATCCCATGCATATATAAAAACCTACTAAAATAACACCAAATATGGAATAAAGCATAAAATAATTAACGTTGAGTTTATAATCATTTAGTATACTATACTCTGTTATAGGCTAGAAACGTTGCAAAGGGTTGCGTAGCTGTTGCAGCAGCAGTTGTTGGGGGTAAATTACTCTGGAACTACTTTAAAAAAGGTAAATATAAAATGTATGAACCTATAGGCAATCAATTATCATTCTATATTGTATATTTGATTGCAAAAAATACGCATAAACCAACACAATATGATAACTTTTGTACATGTGCATGCTTGTTTTTCGTGGTGACTTCTATTATTTACGTACCTTTTAATGAGTTTTAAACCGTAACGTCATGGTTTTCTTTTTATAAAAGTAAGGCTGCTGTTAAATATGTATATTTGACACGACATATTATTGGCCACTTTGTATATAATTCTTTCACCAATATCAATATAGTTTTTTTATATTCGATCCCTGTAAATCACAGGTAGGATAAAAATACTTAAATGTTCCATCAATTGTTCCTGTCAATAAAAATTAATTATTTTGGTAAAACCATTTGTAATCAATCTACAATTAAAACGTATTTAGCAACTATTTAAACATAGATTTACATGTATGTATGGTTATCTAGAATGAGACGTTGTTTTGTACATGCACATATATTGTAGATATACATCAAATGGGCGTATACATGCTGTATTTCAATATTGTAGCATGTTTGTTTGATTTAAAAGAAGACACATGTTTCAACTGACTTTTTTTTTGTATGTGTCAAATAAGACAACCCATATTCACCAAGGTCGTGAATGAAACATTGTATTCTCGGTTGTACATACTGAGCATGGATTTGTATGGAAATAGTTACAAGCTTACCCTGTTAATACACCCGTTCTTGTAAAATCTACAGTTCGTGGTATCCCCGCAGTTTTGTTTTTTTTGCCTTTATCTGTCATTTGTCAATCGATTAATGTGATTTGAACATCGATAAAATACTATCGCATTTTATTCAAAGCACAGTTTGCATTGTTTCAAATTCCTAAAAGATTGAAAAAAAACTAAAAGCGAGAAATCCAGACTTGAAATGGAAATCTAAAACATGTTTCACAGGCGGTAGTAATTGCAATAAAGTATGGATGGTACCTAGATTGTGGATTAAAAGTTTTATTTTTGAATACTTTAAGAAAGAACAAATCATGCTGATGTAGGCACTTTCTCTTCCCATACACTTGCACAACATGGATTTTTTGTATTATAATACTATTATTGTTGAAGTATTCAGCACATTTTGTATCCTTATTTCTATATTTCAGATGATGCTGATGTTTCCTGATGAACTATAAATGTTTGAACAATGTTCGGAGAAAGTTTTACAGAAATTAAATGATCATATATTCATAAAACATCATATTTGTTTTCATGTAATGTAACTTTCATAATGATTAATGAATTTGAGATATGTTGATAATTCATTGAAGTGTGTATAGTTAAACATCCAGAAAATAACAACAACTGAATACAATGCAATATCTAAGCATGTGAATGTTCAACAAATATATCACAATCTCTTATAAATTGAAATGAAGACGATTGTGTGTTTAGTAATAGCATTCAAAAATCAGAACAATGAGGGACAAGTTATACTTGCGAACTGTATATGCTAGCACATGACACGACAAATATAATACCTATCCAAATTAACAGGACAAAGGCACATGACATGGAATAATTATTTCAATTATCAAAAACGATAAATATGAATTTTTTTTGCTGTTTCCGTTTCCTCTATCGAGTATGTACAATACATGTTCATATCTAATACGTTTAATAACAAGTAGGGGGAAATCATACGTTTTTAAATACAATATATAATACAACTTTATGAAAGCTGCAATTATATAAAAAAAATTTAGGCTAAATTTGAAAATGATGAGCACGCCAACAGTTACCTAGTGCGCATGTGTTAAACATGTTTGGTGCTAATTGTCACGATCCAGATGAATTTTTATAGAGTAATTCACATATTTATTCAGTCAAACTTGTATATAGATAATGATTTCGAAATTGTCGTAATGATCAGAGAATTGCACTTGCAGTCTTTGCGCAGGACGCCTTTTTTTCACAGTTTATTTTATACATAGTTTTAACATACGCTTTTATGTATATATGTACGTTTGGCCTAAGTTTGGTTCACCTGTATTTAAACGCACACTGATTAGGCTTAGCCTATTTACACACCTGTTGACTATTTTTAAATAGTGGTCAATCGAGTTCTTCGGACAGGTTTAGCTATTTTTAAACAGTGGTCAGATGAGTTCTTTGGACACGTTGTAATTTTATTTCTGCTTGGGATTTTCGTGTGGAAGGATGCCACACTCGTTAGAGCATTTTCATATTTGGTAACTAAATTTAACCTACAATGGTTCTACTGTATTAGTGCATGAATTCCGAAGTAAGTGTTTTATTCTTACATATATTTATACTTTTCTGTGTCTCACTTTTGTTTATCAAATTTCCGAAACTTTCAGACTTCTTCAGACAATTTTCCATTATGTAAATTGTTCAATTTATAATGTTTTGTAAACGGATTTAAAGATATGAAAACCATGTTTTATATTCAGATATTTGCGGTTTTACTAGTGAACAAGAACAAGATTGTTAATTACGGGTACAAATTGAATGTACGTGATATTTATGTGTACAAGGTTCCGAATTTCCTTATGTACGTGAAACTATCATGCAAATTATGATATTTATTACAGTATGACACATTTTGCTACATATAAAATGTATGTGCGTATTTATCTACGTAAATTAATAGAATATATATGTTCATTTTATGAACGTGAGATTATAGAGTTCATGTTTATGTTGCATGAACGTGCAAGTAAAATGCATATCTAAATTGATAATCGTACTAAAGAGTTTGTACAATTATATTATTACTAGGTTCCAGCCTGCACCAGAGTAATACAATGCTGCGGTGTTAAGGAGTGGTCATATTGATTAAACGCATTCATACATAATTCATCAAACAACATATCTACCTATTATAGTGGAACTGTCGTGCACGATACCATAACCGTCATAACGATACCATAACCGTCATAACGATACCATAACCGTCATAACGATACAAAGGGAAGTAATCTGGATATACAAACTACTGAAGCTGTTGAACTATTTATTTGGACTTTAATGTTTAGAATAATTTGATGTATATTTTCTTCTTAATTGTTTTTTTTTGTTTGTTTATTAAATAATTTATTTATTCTAATCGTTGATTCTTTAGTCAATATTGTAAAATAGCACTGAAAGACTTATCCATCCGTCCGTCCGTGACAATTGGTGTCAGAAGTGGGATAAGTCTGAAGTGTCTTTTTTCTTATACATTTTGAAGTTAAATTTATATTTTCTATAGAAGAATTATTATTTGTTTTATACATTGAATATACACTTATAACGTGTAGTAAAGCTTACTATTGTATTTTTCAGAAACTGTAATGTCGACAGAATCCTGATAGTTTGGAACCTCAGAATTTGTAAAATTTCTACACTACATTCCTCGGTGTTGTTGCACGCTGCAAGTACAAACAGTAGATTTAATGTAGGTATTGTTATTTAGAGTAAATTTAGACTAAGGCTATTGTTTATTTTGTGTTGCGATTGACACTTGTGGACCAGGCTATGGTCAACTGTGATACTAAAGCGTTGTGTTACGTGATATAGATATGTGATATATTTAGCATTGTCCTTGGTCTAGTTTATTGTTACATAGCAAGTCATATTAGCAGGAATCAATCATGGAGAGTCTAAAAGAGTTACGACAGTATGGTGAGTCATTGGGGTTAGCCAATGAAGATTTAATTAGGTTCATTGAGTCACAACAGGCGAAACAACGCGATGATAGACGTTTTGAAAGAGAAAGAGAGAAGGAAGAATGGGAAGTTGAAAAGGTAAGATTAGAACATGAATTGGAATTGAAAAGGCTAGATAATACTCGTTTATTTGAAACTGAAAAACACAGGGAAGAAAAAGGTAATGTTAACCCCTCAAAGGTACCTAAACTACCTCCTTTTGAGGAAGGTACTGATGATATGGATGCATATTTGCGTCGTTATGAAAGGTATGCTATATCGCAAAAATGGGACAAATCAATATGGGCCACTCATTTGAGTGCACTTCTTAAAGGTAATGCATTAAATGTGTACGCTTTGCTGCCATCAGATCAAGCATTAGATTATGATGCTCTTAAGACATGTTTGTTGAAGAGGTATAACATGACTGAAGATGGTTTTAAGCAAAAGTTTAGATCTTGTCGTCCAGAGTTTGGTGAAACGTTTCAACAGTTTTCTGTTCGTTTGGGTAGTTATTTTAGTAGGTGGATTGATATGTCTAATGTTTTGAAGACGTTTGATGGACTTTATGATCTTATGTTAAGAGATCAGTTTTTACACATATGTAATAACGAGGTAATGTTATTTCTGAAAGAGAGAGAGTACCGAAGTCCATAGATGATATGACTCGGTATGCTGATCAATTTAAGGAGGCAAGGCGAGTAAATATAGTATCACTTACAAATCAGACTCAAAAAGGTAAGCCACAGCCGTCTCAAAAACCCAACAATGCACGGAACCAAGAACCGCCAAAGCAAAGTGACAGAGATAGAAATAGACATACAGGAGGTTATGGTGGTGGAAACAGATTTGATAGAAAGTGCTTTAAGTGCAACAAATCAGATCACTTGATATCGAACTGTCCATTATTAAAAAACAAAGTTGGTAATGTACAGAATAGTGGTTCACGGGGAAAGGAAACTCCTATTTGCGGTAATGTTATTACTTTAACTGATAGCATTATTACTACACAGGTTAGTAGTCTTACAATACCTGAACAGTGTGAAAAGAAACCAATCAAAATGCCTGTAGCTAAAGGTAAGTTAGGTAACCGTGTTGTGACAGTACTTCGCGATACAGGATGTAATGGAGTCGTTATAAAGAAAAGTCTGGTAAGTATTGATTGTTTTCTAGATGATTATCAGACATGCGTATTAGCTGATGGATCGAGTGTTAAAGTACCTATAGCTATAATTACTATAGACAGTCCTTATTATCAAGGTGAAGTAAAAGCATGGTGTATGGAACAACCATTGTATGATGTTATTATAGGAAACATAGATGGTGCTAGGGAGCCTTATGATCCCGATATATCTCCGTCGGTAAGTGTAGTAACTCGACAGCAAGCGAAGAATAGAGATAATCCATATCCGAAATTAAAAGTTCCAGGAAGTATTAAGGATGTTAGTCTAGAGGACATTGAGAATGAACAGCAGTCTGATGCAAGTTTGTCGAAGCTTAGACAGTATGTTGCTGAAGGCAGAAACTTTGAGAAGACCAATGGTACAAAAGTAAATTACATAGTGAAGAAGAAACTTGTGTATAGAGAATTTATGTCACCAAAAGTAGAAAATGGTAAGTTATTCCGTCAGTTGGTCGTTCCTGAAGTTTATAGAAGCGATGTCATGAAATTAGCACACGAGTCATTGATGGCTGGACATATGGCTACACGACGTACAGTATATCGTGTATTATCAGAGTTTTACTGGCCAGGAGTTGAATCCGATGTCAAGCGGTATTGCCAGTCCTGTGATATTTGCCAACGCACTGTACCAAAAGGTAAGAAAGTGAGAGCACCTTTGGGTAAAACCCCTATCATAGATGTACCTTTTCGCAGAGTAGCTGTAGATATAGTTGGACCTTTAGTACCAGTAACTGATAAAGGAAATCGTTATATACTAACTCTTGTTGATTACGCTACAAGGTATCCAGAAGGAGTAGCGTTACCATCTATCGAGACAGAAAGGGTAGCGGAAGCATTGATTGATATATTTTGTAGGGTAGGTTTTCCAAGAGAGATGTTGACAGATATGGGCGCACAATTTACTTCCAATTTAATGTCTGAGGTGAGTAGACTGATTTCTCTTCGGCAGCTTACTACTACACCGTATCATCCTATGTGTAACGGACTCGTTGAAAGGTTTAATGGTACGATGAAGATGATGTTGAAACGACTATGTGCAGAGCGTCCGCGAGATTGGGATAAGTATTTAGGACCAGCATTATTTGCCTACAAAGAAGTACCTCAGGAGAGTGTTTTATTTTCCACATTTGAATTGGTATATGGTTGGCCAGTCAGAGGTCCAATGACAATTCTTAAAGAATTGTGGACTAGAGAAATTACTGATCCTGAAGTGAGGTCCACATACGAGTATGTTATCAATTTACGAGAAAGATTGGAATCGACTTGTGAATTGGTTAAACAAAACTTGGAGAAAGCTTCACGTAAACAGTCACGTATATATAACAGAAAGTCACGTTCAAGAAAGATGAAGGTAGGTCAAAAGGTATTGGTGCTACTACCTACTAAAGCAAATAAGTTGCTGATGCATTGGAAAGGACCATTCTCTATAGTAGAAAAGATAAGTGATCTTGATTACAGAATTGATATGAGAGGTAAACTTAAAATGTTTCATGTCAACATGTTGAAACTGTATGTTGAACGTGAGCAAACTAACGTGTGCGTTAGTGCACCAGATCACAAGGTAAGTTTTGTTGCTACAGTATCAGTTATAGATCTCGAAAATGAAGATACAGACGATGTGGACAATTACGAAAGTGAGTTAATCGAAACGCCTGTTGCAGTTGCTAAGGAGACATTACAAGATGTTCATATCAACGAAGCTTTAAAAGCAAATGAAACAGTTAAGGTACAGTGTTTACTAGATAAGTTCTCACACGTGTTGACAGATATTCCAGGTAGGACAAATGTACTACAGCACGATATCAAGTTGACTTCTGATGATCCTGTTCGATTTAAACCTTATCCCATACCATATGCTATGCTAGACACGGTAAATAAGGAAGTCGATAAGATGATAGAAATGGATATCATCGAGCGATCAGATAGTCCTTATTCAAGTCCATTTGTGATTGTGAAGAAGAAAGATCAGAGTAATCGGTTTTGTATAGATTTCAGAGGTTTAAATAGTATTACAATTTTCGATGCAGAAACGATGGGTAATATAGAAGAGATGTTTTCAAAGTTGTCTGGTTATCAGTTTATATCTAAAATTGATTTAACCAAGGGATATTGGCAAATTAGTCTTGTGGATGCTGCAAAACCCAAAACAGCATTCTAAACACCTAGAGGATTGTTCCAATTCAAGGTTCTGCCATTTGGCCTGGTCAATAGTGGTGCTACTTTTGTACGTTGTATGAGAAAAGTTTTAGAAGGGTTGGAAAACGTTGATAACTTTGTTGACGATATTATAGTGTACACACGTTCTTTCAATCACCATATGGAGGTTTTGGAGAGTGTATTTGAGAGGTTGGCATCTGCTAATTTGTCAGCAAGACCCTCAAAGTGTTATATAGCGTATAGCAGTCTTGAAGTTTTAGGTCACATTGTTGGAACAGATCGTCTTTCACCAAATCCAGATAAAATTGAGGTAATCAAAAATGCTCATAGGCCTACAACAAAGAAACAAGTCAGAAGTTTCATTGGCATGGCTGAATTTTACAGAAAGTTTGTTCCCAATTTCTCAGATATAGCTAGTCCGCTTACTGATCTGACGAAAAAGGGACAACCAAATCAGGTACGTTGGGAAGATATTCATGAAAAAGCATTTTCAAGTTTGAAGAATGCATTAGTAAAAGCTCCTGTTTTAAAGTTGCCGAACTTTTCTCAGGTATTTATCCTTCAAACTGATGCTTCTGATAACGGAGTAGGCGCTATACTGCTACAGGATGAAGGTAATATTAGATTGCCTGTATCGTACGCTAGTAAAAAACTGAAAGCTAGTGAACGAAATTACTCCACTATCGAGAAAGAATGCCTAGCCATTGTATGGGCAATCAGCAAATTTCAAAGGTATTTATATGGTAAACAGTTTATATTGGAGACGGACCATCAACCGTTGATATATTTGCAAAAGTCTAAAATTGCAAATGCACGATTGATGAGATGGTCACTCTTGTTACAGCCGTATAGGTTCAGGATTGTTGCCATCAAAGGAAAGGACAACGTTGGAGCAGATTTTTTGAGTCGTATATAGGATCGTGGAGATAAATGAAAGTAAGAATACTTTCTTAAATTGGGGAGGTGATGTCACGATCCAGATGAATTTTTATAGAGTAATTCACATATTTATTCAGTCAAACTTGTATATAGATAATGATTTCGAAATTGTCGTAATGATCAGAGAATTGCACTTGCAGTCTTTGCGCAGGACGCCTTTTTTTCACAGTTTATTTTATACATAGTTTTAACATACGCTTTTATGTATATATGTACGTTTGGCCTAAGTTTGGTTCACCTGTGTTTAAACCCACACTGATTAGGCTTAGACTATTTACACACCTGTTGACTATTTTTAAATAGTGGTCAATCGAGTTCTTCGGACAGGTTTAGCTATTTTTAAACAGTGGTCAGATGAGTTCTTTGGACACGTTTTAATTTTATTTCTGCTTGGGATTTTCGTGTGGAAGGATGCCACACTCGTTAGAGCATTTTCATATTTGATAACTAAATTTAACCTACAATGGTTCTACTGTATTAGTGCATGAATTCCGAAGTAAGTGTTTTATTCTTACATATATTTATACTTTTCTGTGTCTCACTTTTGTTTATCAAATTTCCGAAACTTTCAGACTTCTTCAGACAATTTTCCATTATGTAAATTGTTCAATTTATAATGTTTTGTAAACGGATTTAAAGATATGAAAACCATGTTTTATATTCAGATATTTGCGGTTTTACTAGTGAACAAGAACAAGATTGTTAATTACGGGTACAAATTGAATGTACGTGATATTTATGTGTACAAGGTTCCGAATTTCCTTATGTACGTGAAACTATCATGCAAATTATGATATTTATTACAGTATGACACATTTTGCTACATATAAAATGTATGTGCGTATTTATCTACGTAAATTAATAGAATATATATGTTCATTTTATGAACGTGAGATTATAGAGTTCATGTTTATGTTGCATGAACGTGCAAGTAAAATGCATATCTAAATTGATAATCGTACTAAAGAGTTTGTACAATTATATTATTACTAGGTTCCAGCCTGCACCAGAGTAATACAATGCTGCGGTGTTAAGGAGTGGTCATATTGATTGAACGCATTCATACATAATTCATCAAACAACATATCTACCTATTATAGTGGAACTGTCGTGCACGATACCATAACCGTCATAACGATACCATAACCGTCATAACGATACCATAACCGTCATAACGATACAAAGGGAAGTAATCTGGATATACAAACTACTGAAGCTGTTGAACTATTTATTTGGACTTTAATGTTTAGAATAATTTGATGTATATTTTCTTCTTAATTGTTTTTTTTTGTTTGTTTATTAAATAATTTATTTATTCTAATCGTTGATTCTTTAGTCAATATTGTAAAATAGCACTGAAAGACTTATCCATCCGTCCGTCCGTGACACTAATAAGATGGACGGTTTTGTTTAACAAGGGCCATAAGGACGTCACATTATAATTGGTTTGATTTTTTTGGTACTTCTTAATGATATCCCTTACCATATCATTAGATTTAGATGTACAAATCACATACAATGTTATGAAAAAAATGATTCAATCAAGCTACTAAAAGTATCGATAATAAATTACTTATATCAAAGACAACACAAATTATGTTACAGATAATGCATATATTAAGGTTTTACTTGTCATACAACACACTGAAGGGTGTCGGGATGGATCAAGTGACAGACTGACCGTTAGGTGTGTTGTAGGAAAAGAAAAAATAAGAAAAATGCATTATCTGTCTTATATACAGTACAAAATATGGAAAGTTTTGCAGAAGTAGCATCCTATTTTACCGACAACACCAACGTGGGATATTCCTGCCTTATGCGGTTATCTTTTATGCGCTCTATTGCACATTTAAAATGTGAAATATAACTCGCTTATAAATCTAGATACATGCATACACCTTAGAAATCATTATCTAGACACAATACAAATATTACTGTTACTGCATTAAGTAAGACCCAAATCATGAGTTACTACCCAATAACGTTAAATGAAAAATACAAGTCACTTTGTAGGTAATTTATTGTACCAAAGAGATAAATTTTTCAACAATTCTAACCGAATAAAATATTCCGAATAATTTCTTTAGAATAGCAATTCTTATTTTTTAACAAGATAATCAGGATTAAATAGTATACTCTCATCTGGACCCCTCCACCTAATGTACCCATTGTGAAGTATGTGGATGTAATTCAATAGAATATCAGAATATTTTATTAGTTGATCATTTGATATATATATATATATAATATATAGATGAAAAGCAAAGAACTGAGACGAATAGAGCACGAAATCGTTATACATTTACATGAATCGCGAAAACCAGTTTTAAATACAAAAAGGTCATTGTATGCTTCATTTTAAGTGTGATCAGTAAGATGTTTCAAAATCTTACACACGAATGTGTTGAATTTACCTTGTTTCAAAAGTACTTACATTTAGGACAGTTTTACATTACATTCATCACACTTATATGATAGTGTCCCTTCATTGTAGCGATAAATTAACAAACCTATACATTAAATTTTACATTGAGGTTCTGAAAAAGGAAATCACCAATTCACCAACATTCCAACTGACTCCATTTTCAGAAAACGAAATCTGTAACAAACATAAACTGTTAGCCACCGCTTTACAAGCAGAGCCAAATACAATGAAAGTCCCAACTATGTATTGGCTTCCGAAGCTACACAAAACCCCTTACAAATATAGATTTATTTCGTCTTCAAGCCATTGTTCAACTACTAAATTGCCTATTCTTCTTACCAGCACACTTGGTACAATTAAAAACCTGATAATAAATTGTTCAAATAAGGCCTTCGAAAATAGTGGAATAAATTACTTTTGGAGTGTCAAGAACTCGTTGGAAGTACTTGATAAATTGCATGCTTATATTGGTGATTTTGAATCTGTTCAAAGTTTTGATTTTTCTACCCTGTATACCACATTGCCTCACATTCTCATTAAGAAAAAATTCACACACCTAATTAAATGGGCATTCAAAAAATCAGAATGTGAATATATATGTTCAAACTCTTTTAGGTCATTTTTTAGTAGCAATAAACAAAAAAACTATGTTAATTGGACATGCTTTGATACTATATATGCCCTTGAATTTTTACTAGATAACATTTTTGTTCGCTTTGGAGATTCCGTATATCGTCAGATTATCGGAATTCCAATGGGGACTAACTGTGCACCACTTATTGCGGACATGTTTTTGTATTGTTATGAGTTACAATTTATGACAAAAATAAGCAAAGACCCATCGAAACAACATCTGATAAACAAATTTAATAATACTTTTAGATATTTGGATGATATTTTGGCTCTCAATAATGACGACTTCAGTATGTATATTAATGAAATTTATCCTGTTGAACTTACTTTAAATAAAGCTAATACTAACAATGACCACTGCCCTTTTCTTGATCTTGATATCTATATCACTAATGGAAAGCTGAATACTAAAATTTATGATAAAAGGGATGATTTTTCATTTCCTATCGTTAATTATCCGTTTTTAGATGGTGACGTTCCCTTGTCACCATCTTACGGTGTTTATATATCTCAACTTGTACGATTCGCTCGTGTATGTAACAATGTTTTCGATTTTAACGAGAGAAATTTATGTATTACTGAAAAATTATTACATCAGGGTTTTCGATATCACAAACTAGTCAAAACATTTACTAAATTTTATCATCGGTATAAAGACATCATTCGTAAATATAGCTCAACATGCAGACTTCTAATACGTTCAGGCATTTCACATCCAATTTTTTATGGTAATATTCTTTATAAAGCACAAAGGTGTCAGTATTCACCTCAGAAACTTACAAAACCTTTGAATAGACTTATTAAGAAGGGATATAATTACGATACTGTTGTCAAGTCATTAAAGATTGCATATTTTGGCGTTAATATTGAGTCACTGATAAGGTCTTTGCATCGGAACTAAACACATTTATTCTAAAATACAGTTGTTGGCATGACACGGGTTATGTTCTTCTCATATATGTTATGATGGTATGATACTAAACCCCTAACGGGAAGGATTGTGCCTGATGTTCATATGATGAAATCATAATCTTTCAGTCAGTTTAATTGAAGTCTGGATCTGACATGTCAGTTAACTGCTAGTAGTCTGTTGTTATTTATGTATTATTGTCATTTTGTTTATTTTCTTTGGTTACATCTTCTGACATCAGACTCGGATTTCTCTTGAACTGAATTTTAATGTGCGTATTGTTATGCGTTTACTTTACTACATTGGTTAGAGGTATAGGGGGAGGGTTGAGATCTCACAAACATGTTTAACCCCGCCGCATTTTTGCGCCTGTCCCAAGTCAGGAGCCTCTGGCCTTTGTTAGTCTTGTATTATTTTAATTTTAGTTTCTTGTGTACAATTTGGAAATTAGTATGGCGTTCATTATCACTGGACTAGTATATATTTGTGTAGGGGCCAGCTGAAGGACGCCTCCGGGTGCGGGAATTTCTCGCTACATTGAAGACCTGTTGGTGACCCTCTGCTGTTGTTGTTTTTTATTTGGTCGGGTTGTTGTCTCTTTGACACATTCCCCATTTCCATTCTCAATTTTATTATGTGTTTCTTAGAATAAAATGCACGTCAATGACGTCAATGACGTCAATGAACTGTTTTGAAAACCTATTATAGTCTGAACTTTAAAACTAAATCCCCAATTATCAACAACACTATCAAACGAATTAAATTTTGAACTAAACTATAGTTTGCATTTTTATCAAGGTAAACAATTACCTTACACAGGTCATTTTTTTTCTTTGAAGCATATTTCATTGAAAAATAGTTTTGTCCGTGTTCTTTCTTCGAAAGGTATGTAAAGAGTTTTAAGAAATATATTTTGAGAATAAAAAATGTTACAAAATGTTACAAAATGGTTAAAAGATATACTATGCTGTGTTTTTTTTTTATTATCTGAAAATGATTAAGCCTAATCACAATAAAAAAATGTTTTTCAGGTGTTTTTTTTAATGTAATAATATTTTTTTTTTATTAGGCCAAGTTAATTATGTTAGAGGTCCTAGTAAGTTTCTATGAGAAAAAAAAATGTTTTATTTTGCCATGTTGGCTTTACAGCAGTTATCACTGGTTGTAAGCGAATGGTTGTAAGTTATGATTTACCAAAGATGGCAGACAATTCTGCAGGTAAGTTTTTCTTTTCCGATTTTTGTGTAGTAAAGGTTTTATATCAGCCTAACTAATTATCTCAAACACACAAGCCATTTGTACGTTGCTTTTAAGATAAAAATAAAATGAAATATGATGTGTTTTTTTAATGTAATAATATTTTTTTTATTAAGCCAAGTTAATTATGTTAGAGGTCCTAGTAAGTTTCTATGAGAAAAAAAAAATGTTTTATTTTGCCATGTTGGCTTTACAGCAGTTATCACTGGTTGTAAGCGAATGGTTGTAAGTTATGATTTACCAAAGATGGCAGACAATTCTGCAGGTAAGTTTTTCTTTTCCGATTTTTGTGTAGTAAAGGTTTTATATCAGCCTAACTAATTATCTCAAACACACAAGCCATTTGTACGTTGCTTTTAAGATAAAAATAAAATGAAATATGATGTGTTTTTTTAATGTAATAATATTTTTTTTATTAGGCCAAGTTAATTATGTTAGAGGTCCTAGTAAGTTTCTATGAGAAAAAAAAATGTTTTATTTTGCCATGTTGGCTTTACAGCAGTTATCACTGGTTGTAAGCGAATGGTTGTAAGTTATGATTTACCAAAGATGGCAGACAATTCTGCAGGTAAGTTTTTCTTTTCCGATTTTTGTGTAGTAAAGGTTTTATATCAGCCTAACTAATTATCTCAAACACACAAGCCATTTGTACGTTGCTTTTAAGATAAGAATAAAATGAAATATGATTTATTTTTTTCTAAAAGTACTTACAAGATAGTCATCACGCTAATGTTAAATTATCGACAATGGTCGACAAAAGAAGGTCGTCAATTT
Source organism: Mytilus galloprovincialis (assembly GCA_037788925.1). Taxonomy (NCBI): domain Eukaryota; kingdom Metazoa; phylum Mollusca; class Bivalvia; order Mytilida; family Mytilidae; genus Mytilus; species Mytilus galloprovincialis. The sequence continues at coordinate 59,524,665 of CM075336.1, forward strand.
TGAAAGATGACTGTTACTCAATTATTATGACAATTTTTTTATGAAAATATTTTAAAAGTACCTTGCACTTACCATATGCGTGTTGGTAAATATAGATGTCAGATACTAGTTAACTCTGAAAATGATATGAAAATTATATGAAAAAATTAAGTTTAGTGTGGAATTAAAAATTTCTAGACAATTATTCGAATAAAATTAGGAATACAGTTGATGTTCGTATAAAACAATTTGAAAACAATTCTGAAATTAATGATAGGGTCAATTATAGTTCCATTTCTAGAATGAAAAATAAACTCCAAGTTTTTACAAAGCGGTTTGTGTACTACCGGCATACATCACAGCCCATAATGTAGTGCTGGTGTGACGCAAATACTACATGGAAGTACTTCAAATTCTTATACATTCAGGTGCGTACGCTCCACAGAGTGTCAAAGTGTAAACAAGCATATCACTGCCACTTAAAAAAAAACAAGCATTTAGATTGTAGTATTGTACTATTAACTACCTCCCTTACTTTTTTCAAACAACTTTGTATTAACTTTTGTAAAAAACTTATGAAAATAATGGTATTATTAATTTTTGTATGTTAACAACTCTTTAGAGGTTCTAGATAAAATACATGCTTTAAATGGTCTTTTAACTATGTTGACTGTATGATTTTTTTACTCTCTACAATACACTTTCACACAATCTTATTGTATCAATGAAATGGTCGTTCGTAATTTCTGATTGCAAATTTATTTGATATAACTCGTTTGAAGCAATTTGTGTAACAAAAAAGGAAAGTATATTAGATACTTTAATAAGAAATTGGACAATATGATTGAAGCTTAAACTTTTCTCACGGGTAACATATTTGTACGTTTCGGCGCGAAATTGTAAGTGTTTCATTTGTTTGATCAATTCAACACTACCTACCGTTATATTGATGATATTGTTTCGTTGAATAATCCAGAGTTTTCTAAATATACTACCGACATTTAACCGGAGGATCTAACATTAACCCAATTTCACCTAAACAGCTGTGGTTTTTCATTTCTAAATTTAGACATTTTAATTTCTAAAGGGAAACTTCATGCTAAAATTAACGAAAAAAGCAAAGATTTGTCATTCCCTATTTTGAAGACGGTCATGTCCTTTGGCCCCATCATACGGTTTTTATATATTCCAACTCGTTCGTTATGCCCGTGTGTGTAGTGCTGTCGTAGAATTTAACGAATATAATCAACGCATCACTGGTCTATTATTAAGTCAGATATTTCGTAACCATAAACTTCTTTAAACGTATACCAAATTTTGTCATAGATACAAATATGGTAAATTTTACCTTGGCTGAAAACTTTTAAAAAAGGTTTTTCTCATCCCAAATTTTACGGTAGTATTTTACTAAAATCGCGCGGAATTTGATCGGTGTAAACTCACCGAAACTTTAAATAAACTTAGGTATAAGGTTATCTTACCATTGTTGACTTGGATAAACGTGATATAACTGCAGTTACGTATATCCAAAGATGGCGGATGATATTTCTGGTCAATATTTCTTTTCTCAATTTTGTTTATAATAATGTATTACATGTATTCTTTGGTTTTTCGTGTCTTTTTTAACGTATTTCTATATTCAAAACTGAAATACAAATGTGTTTTTTTTCATAATTCAAGATTGAAATGGAGAAAAATGCAATCTAAAATATCGTGATGATATGGGTAACTAAAGTTAATCAATTGTAAATGATTTACGCAACTGGAAATATTGATATCCGTAACTGATTGTATTTCTAAACAGTTCAATGTTTGAAATGAAATACATGTTATTAAAAGTGTAATAAATATGAATCAGAATTGTTCTTTGAGGTCTTAAAATTAGTATGTAAAAATATTGACCGGACTACCAATTCTGTATTTCTATATAGTCAACAGCATGCACAGTGAGCTAGAGCACGGATATTGCGTAGCTTATTACAGATGAAATATAAGTACATTAGAAAACGGACAGTCCTTTAGCAAATGAATAAAAATCTAAATCTCAAACACACCAAACAAATTATTAACAACTGTCATATTCTTGATTTGGTACAAGCATTTCCTTATGAAGAAAATGGTAGCTTAAGTACAGCTATTTGTAAGATCCAGGCAGGGGTGATTCATGTTTGTCTCAAAACTGCCTTATTCTTTTATATAATAGACAGCTAAGAATGAAATAAAGTTTGAAAGCTTATTTTTCTTATTTTTGTTAAACGGTTGCTATGGAAACATGCAGCCATTTTTTTTAGGAATTTATGATGAAATCAGACATGAAAATTGGAAAATGTCTACTTTTTGGTTGCAGCAATTTTATGATAATGACAATTTCAACAACAAAAATAATTTCAACATATAACTGTTTGATTTAGCATTATTTGAAGTCTATATTTTGATGTTAAGGTTGTGAAATTTTTTTTTTGGATATAAGGCTAAATTGAAAAGGTGCAAAAATCTGTATTTTGACATTTTCTGAAAATAGCTTAAATATCATATTCTAAATCAAGAAAAATTGACATTGGGCAAACACGATCATTAGAAACTATGATTGCATCTTAAAGTTCATATATTGAAAAACAGGAAAAAAACATCTGTTTTTTTTTTGTAATTTCTGTTACCAGGGCAACAATTCAAAACAAATTCATTAAACTGATTTTTAAATTTTTTTTTATTAATGTAATTTAACAGACAATAAAACTTATAATTTGTTTGAAAATGATAAAAAAAATATATTAGCTTTAATTTAAGTGGCTCAAAGACCATACCAATATAAGAAAAGCCCTAGCAACTGGTCTGAAATTGCTGAATTAATTCAGAATCAGCATTAAATACATAGTTTTCTCGGTAGTGGATACATATAAATAATGGAGTTGAAGTTATATAATCAACAGTTAGATAGTTAACACTAGATCTGCTTTTGGTAACCATGGGAACAAAGAAGTTCAGATTTGATACAAACCATTATGTACCTTATAATATCTGTTTTGCAGCACTGTAAATGGACTTCATTCAACCATAATCAACAAGCAATCATATTTCTCTATATTGACTACTCATATCACTTGATTTCATGAACGGGTCATTTGGTTATTGACATAACAATGTATGGCATAGAAATTTTAGATGGAGAGACAGAGTTAATAATGTGCGACTGCTGAATTTGGTGGTTCCTCAAAAATTTGCATTCCTGGATTTTTCTAAATATTTATCTCAAAATTCAAATTGCATTTTGGTCTAGAATCGTAAAAGTAAATGAATGCAGTACTTATACATCTTCGCATTTCAAATGTTTGGCTTTGAGCGTTCCAGAAAATCGCGTCCGACACAAGAACATTTTAAATGTGTTGTTTTCAATTTTCTAATTTCTGAATTTGCAGTATCATCAAGAAACAATTTTCCAGTGACACATCTTTTGCTAGACATTGTTATTTAACTGTTGATCTGCCAAATTCAAACTCATTATGACTTTACTAGTCATCTCTCAAGTTTAATATCAATCATTTCAGGGAAACCTTTATGACAAATTGGAAATATATAAAAGAAGATGTGGTGTAATTGCCAATGAGACAACAAAAAAAAAAAAAACAACAAATATGTAAATATGTTAGCAGGATCTCAACTATATATAAATTCATTCTCAACTTAATCTTTATATAGATGAATTAGTAATGATTAAGAATTTTACATATTGTGTAGACACTTATACCTACTAGTGTTGTTGAAATCTGTATAATGTCTGCTAAGTGTCATTAGTTGTTTTTGTCGTTTGATTGCTGGGTTATTGACGTATAACCTACATCTCCTACAGTTTTAGTTCAGTTTTGGTGTACTTTCAAATAGTTGTATGAAAATTCATTACTGAATATAGATGTATTGCTTTTCTTTCTCTCATAATATGCTTAGAGAAAGATGAACCAAGTAGAAATGTGTGATGAACATGGTTCACCTGTTTTATTTTACTAGGGTTCATCTTCTTATTTATTTTTTTCAATCTGAAACATTGTTATACGAACTTGTTTTGTTTGAAAATTGATCAGTTGTCTACTTTCGGTTTTGGTTTGTTTACATTGATATGGGAATTCATAATATTCAGAATCAGTAACGGACAGGTCGTGGTTAGCAAACCCGGAAATATTCCGATCGGTAGTCGTAAACATAAGGGCCGTCATTTAAACGTTTGAGCAATAAGGGTTAGGTAGTCTATAAACATTCATAGGAATAAGATATTTGGTCCAATACCTTAGTATATAAGCTGATGCGCTGTCAGAGCAAGGGTCGTTTGATGGATAATACAGACGCCTTAAAGAAGGAAAAGGTTATTATTTCACTTTATAAAAGATTAAATAGATTCTGAATAAGAATCTATCTCCGTACCTGAATAGGGTTGCAGGAGGATATCAGTGGAACATACGCACCGCTTAACAGGTGCATAGGCGACTGTGAAGTACAAGCGCACAAGTATATCATAAACCAAAGAGTATACTGGTTAAGTAGTGCACAGGCGAACTAGGAAGATAGTGCGCAGAATAACGGTCCACAGGAATAGCAGCTCATTGGTAGAAAACAGCAGAGTTTTGGAAAGTGCACAGGGTAGCACTGGTTGCTGCTGGACAGCAACACGTCCCACATATTGCTAGTGTGTGATAGAGACCAACATAAAAAGTTTAAAAGATAGAAAGCTAAGAAACGGTGCATATATCCAGGGGTAAACTCTGGTACAATACACTGAAGTCACTACACCGAGTACGTGACAAATGTACCTCAATTTAGAAAGTTAAATAGACAGAAAAGAAAGGTTTCACTTTCCAATCTTAAACTCTGCCTATTTTTTCCATTTTTCGTTCAATGAATTGTTTATATTTATTGATGGGAGCTCACTTGAAAATTGTATACGTTTTAGGTTACGGAGAAATGTAATTTTATTCATAAAAAGGGGGGATATTCCAGTTTAAACAATGCTTTGAGCAGTGATGAAACTTTGGTTACGGGTTTATATCTACTAAGATAACCTCCCGTAGGCGATTGACTTTAACCATAAAAATAAATTTTTAATGCACCTACCTAACACACGGCTAAATTATATATCATTTGAAAGCTACACATCTGTACTATCTGTTTTGCCCGGTCGTAAAAAAGTCGTACGGTGCAATTTCCGTCAAATCAAGATCAAAGGCCAAGGACGAATAAGTGCATATTTTCTAAGATTTCAGCCTGATTGCATACTATGACTTTTGTATGCTAAATTCACATATGCAAACAATTTAAACTTTTAGCAGAGAGATTAACAGTCATAATTCAAATGCATTTTTTAATATTTAAAGCGTGTTTTTGACAGATAGCACATGTTTCCTGAAATTCGAGTAAAAGTTAACAAAATGTGTGAAAACCCAAATTTTTCTTTCTGGTGCAAATGCTAATCAATTAAAACTAAGTAAAACCCTGTAATGACTATCAAAGAAGTTTTTGCCATCATAAAATTTCCTAAAATTATGCTTACTTCTAATCAAACAGCAAATCATAACAACTTATACAGTTGCCCAAAATACCGCCATCTGCGAAAAAACAGCTTTTAAGCATTTCTTCCTATTTAAACATTGTATGTGGTCAATATAAGATTTAATAAACAAATTCTTAAGAATCTGAAAAATTTAGAGTAGAAAAAATATGTGCGCGAATCATCTTATTGCTTGAAATAAAGGGTGTGAAACTAAGAGATTGCAATCTGCATTGTAACTACCAGACTGAAATAAACATATTTCGACTTTTCTAATTGTTTGATTTGTAGCTTCATTATAAATATTGATGTAGTGAAAAGACTTTTTATTTATTTAATGTGAATAGAAAATTTAGACCAAAATAAATAGAAAATAAATTGATGAAAATTGAAGTTTCAAAGAATTTCAAAAACTAGTAAACACATTATAAAACTTGACTACTTGATTGCTTAAATTGCGTTGTTCATTGTTTACATGCATTAATTCGTCAAATAAGAATACTTTTGAAGAAAAAATTTCCATTAATACGCAACGATTCTAGTTACAACTAGACTTCCTGAATCGCTTGAATGACTAGTTCATTTTTCATACGAGGATGACTTCATGCAAGAGTTTCTGATGACGACTGAAAAGAAGCTATCATTATCTTGAAACTTCACGTTCCATTATATAGATGATGTCATCTCACTGAATATCGCAAAATTTGTGACAATGTTTGATTCGTATTTTAAATAAAAATAAAAGACTCAAAAGATACAGTTTACTCTATCACGTATCTTGAAATCGATGATGAGGGTTGGTTGAGAACAAGTTTTACGACAAAAGAGATGAGCATAACACAACCTATAAAAACACCCCTTACTACCAAATTATAAACTTTTCATTTCTATGTAACAACATTATAATAGCAACGCCTTAATATCTATACTACTAAAGGAGAGACCGATATGAGCCTCAACTCCTCTGAAATAAGGGCAACTATAGTATACCGCTATTAAATAGTCATCAATCGATTTACTAATAACTGAAATAAATCCGGGTCACAAAGCAAAAACTAGGAAAACGCATCAACCTTAAAAGGAACACAACGATATAACAGAAACACAGAACTGCTAAAAAAACAAACGCCAACATACAAAGAAACAGATTATTCGATACCAACTGCCATATGCCTGACTTGGTACAGGACATTTGAAGAAAAATGGTGGTTTAAACATGTTTTAAACCAGAGTTCAAATGCAAAGTTGAAATCATCCCTTTAAAAATTTCATGGACGACACTACGAGTTGGTTGCAATTATGAGATATCTGTTTCGCCAGATGACGACTGATAAGTTCCATCGACGTAACCAAATTGCCGTCATTTCTGCCGTGAATGTCACCAACCGAATAAGGCTTGGCACCGAGTTAGGAAATACATGAGCCACAAGACGGGTAAGAGAGAGTCGTGGTGTAGTGGTTAGTGCATCGGACTACTAACACAAAGGTTCTTGGTTCGTTTTCGTTCCGTGATGAAAATTTCAGGGACTGAATTTTCGGCTCTTCCTTGACACCATTTGTGAGTATGGTCTTGAGGAAACGATGCAAGTCCGTCGGAAGGGGACGATAAATGGTTGACCCGTGTTAAGAGAGAGCCATATCTCTTGCACGTTAAACACACCTTTCGAAAAAGAGCAGGCTAATGCCGCTACAAGGCAGCACTCGCACCCGCAAAGTGGAAAGCGATTAATTTAAGTTGCAAAACTTGTTTCCCAATCCACTATAAATAAAAATATGTTTAAACTAAGACGGGTGTCACTTGTGGAACATGATCTGCCTACCCTTCGGGAGCCCCTGAGTTCACTCAAAAAATGTTTTGGGGGTTTGTGTTACTCAATGTGTAGTTTTATATGTTGCGTTTTGTATACTGTTGCTTGTCTTGTTCGTTTTTTGCCTGGCTTTGTCAGTTCGTTTTTAATTATGAGTTTGATGTCCCTTTGATATATTTCGTCACTATTCAAGTAGTAAAAGGTTTAAAAATTGTAGATCAGTGTAGCTAAATGTATCATGATAACGATTTGGTTCTATATATATATCATCATGAGAAAATTAATTATTTTCGCGGATATTTGTCTTATTGCGTTAATCTTCTTCACTTTACTTTGAGGTGATTTTTTGACTGATTTTCATCACTGCAAGTTAATGTGTTTAAAGTAAAATAATACCAAAGGGACAATCAACATCTCGAACCATGAATCAATTAAAGTTAATTAAAACCATGAACAAAATAAGATTAAAGTCCAAGAGATGAACAACAGTCCAAAAAACACAGCATACCATGAAAACGAACACTCCTTAAACAGCGAATGATCTTATGAGGTCAGGAAGGGTATTTAACTTTTTCATTTTGTTATTTCACAACTGCTTATAGTGTTTTACATACACAATGACATGCATTTGTATTTTTAAAGCTTATGTAGAAAATACTCAAAGCATATTTTATTCAAATAATTAAAGCGATTAAACTTCTAAACACATTTGATATGACTTACTATAACACGATTTAAAACTAAATAAGAAGCAGCCGCATTTTATTTAGTTCGTTTACATCCCGCTTTAGACAACCAAGTGTTTCTAAACAAGGTTACTTATTTCAATGTTGCCAACGATTTAGTCGCAAAGTAATGTTTGCATTTAAACAAGATTACAAAAAGTAAAACAGTTTGACTTCGTGAAAAACATATTTTAACCTCAATTACCTCGCATATATTCTTTTCTTACTTTAAATACCCCTTCTTTTATTATGGAAAATCATTCTCCTCCCTGAAATTTACAATTAGCGATGTGCTATTTTAACATAGATTAACAAAATGATCGCTATTTGCAGATGGCAGATTTTTGGGCAACTGCAAACACTTCAATAGAAGGCTGTTCCATGAACAATAATTAATAATTGCATCTTAAAATTACAAAACAAATATTCCTTGACCTAAAACATATACATTTATCTATTTTTTTAGCATTCAAATATCGATTCCCCAAGATATATTTTGCTTTTTGAATAATTTTTCATTTTTTTAAGGATTTATGATAAATTTCAATTTTCGGGAAATTTTGCGCATCGAATCTCTTATTTTCTGTTTGATTTGGAAATTATGTATCATGTTCCATAAAGTTCATATGATCTTCTGGAAAATTTTATGGTACAAGAATTAGAAAATGGCGTTTTATTTAGTAATCGCAAAAAATGAAATTTTTTTTCATGACCTTTGACCTTGATTTAACAAAAAGATTTTTTTACGACCGGGCAAAACAGAAAGTGCAGGTTAACAGCTTTCGAATGATATATAATACAGCCGTGTGTTAGGTGGATGCATTTAAGTCGTTAACTAAGCTGCTTTTTGAAATAAGTCACTCGCCTACCGTTACTTTTTTGTCGAGCCTGCAACTTTTGTTGCAGAAAGCAGGACATATGGTTAGTGACAGCGGCGGCGGCGGCGTTAGCTAACTTCTTAAAAGCTTTTTTTTAGAAGGCGGAAGACCTGGATGGTTCATACTTTGTATATTGATGCCTTATGTTACGAAGTTTTCGTCAGTCACATGTCAAATGTCCTTGACCTCATTTTTATGGTTCAGTGACCACTTGAAAAAAAAATCAGATTTTTTGTGATGTTGAATTTTCTCTTATTATAAGTCAAATGATAACTATATTTGGTATAAGCGTACCTTGGAATGTCCTCATGCCCGTCAGACATGTTTCACCTGACCTGGACCTCATTTCATGGATTAGTGAACAAGGTAAAGTTTTGGTGGTCAAGTCCATATCTGGGATATTATAAGCAATTAGGCTAGTATATTCGGTGTATATAAGGACTGTAAGGTGTACATGTCCAACTGGCAGGTGTCATGATATCTGACCTTGACCTCATTTTCATGGTTCAGTGGTTATAGTTAAGTTTTTGTGTTTTTTTCTGTTTTTCTCATAATTTATGCAATATGTCTATTATATTTGTTGTATGAAAGCATTATTAGCTGTACATGTCTGCCTGGCATGGTTCATCTTACATACAACTCATTTTCATGGTTCATTGGTCTTTGTTTAGTTATCTTTGTTAATGTTTAGTTTATGTGAAAATTATAATAAAGCTTTATAATACGGACTTCAACATGATATCAATGATAAGTAAAGAAGGCGAGACATTTCAGCGTGTGAACTCTTGTCATGAATATGTGATATGATATTGAGAAGTTATTACACTTTATTCTTTGAAAAAGCGACGGGCTTTCAAAGTCTAGGATTGGCCCCTAAAGGTAAGAGTACATTTGAACTGTGCAGTATATCTGAGGTAGTTAATGTACACGTTAGCTGTGCATTATCCTGATTGAAACATTCATAACAAAGAGAGTTTACCTTTGATATGTGTGATGTGTTCGTAAAACACCATGACTTTGTTTTCTTTTGGTCTGTCCGTCCATCTGTTTGTACTTTTCACTTTAGTTTCAATTAGGAAATGCTTAAACCAAATGTTTCTATTATTGGTTTGTAAGCTTATATTTATAAGTGATATTTCAAGTTGAGTCTCTTGCTGTTTGGATTAAATTGTTATTGCGCTAGGAACATTAGAATTATGCCAACATTTCTTAATTTCTAACCAGTGGTAAAGGACATTATATTGTCAGAGCAATACTTTCAAAAATTATATGTACCTTGACAATAACTAGAATGTGCTACACTAAAGTAAACACGAAAAGACGCTACGTATTTTCATGCCACTGCCAGTTTATTGTTTATTTTAGACTTTTGATAGTTTGGATAAATGTTTTACATTGTTATAAATCAAATAATAGAAATTTGATTAAAATCGGTGAATACGAATTTGACAGCTAGTGCCCCTTTAAACCTGATTTTATAGCTAATCATCTCAATTTTTCTTATAAGGATCTATGAAAGATTCAAACAAAAACTACCCAACCTCCACTCCTCCCCCACAATGATACAGTGTATATATTTAAATTTGTGGAGTCTTGTCAATGAGCAAAGACAGTCTTGATTGTACCTGAGAGTGAAACAAAGAGTGAATACATGCAGTTATGTTCCCATAAGAAAAATGAACATTATTAACATAATTATATGTATTTTGTTAACATAAAATTATATTATATATCATTTGATTGGCTGTTATGGGTGATATTTGTTACCATGGCAACTGTCGTAATAATACTTAACGATTGTAGTTAAGAGTTAACATATGCTTCTATGTTTTTTTCATAAAGGTTTGGAAACAATTGAGAACATTGAATTCCCTATACTGCAGAATTCAACAAATAATAATTCTGTTTCCAAGGGGAAAATGCGTTAACTTGGTGATAAAATTCAAGAGAGCCACATGCAATAATTTATTTATTTTGGTTAGGTAGTATTCAAACTTTTTTTAACAATGCTAGCTATGCTATGAATGTTTTTAATTTTAGTATATTTTTACAAAAAATCTAAAAGTCGGGGTTGAACTGCAATATTAACTAAGCTCTGAAGCTAAAACCAAGTTATATCGTTGTTATATATATAAATTTTTTGAAAAAAAAAAATGATTCTATTCATAATCAGGCTCTCCAACCAAACGTTATCTTTCCAAGAATCTACATACCCCCCTCCCTTTTTCCAGTTAATCTTTTTAAAACACAAAGTTTTAATGAAACGTAAACACTACTGCATGTTTGTGGTAAAATCCTTTCTTCATCCATTTTCGAAAAAAAATTTGCTAAAAAAACTGACTTGATTGATAAGAAAAAGGTTGAAAATTTTAATACTCAAAAACTACTTATTGTAACTACACAATTTTTTCAAAGAGTTAAGCCTAATCATAACATTTTTTAAATTCATTGATATTCTCCACTTGTATCACATGTTTAAGACATAATTCCAGAACGAGACTTCAACGAGACTGAACGAGATTTAAACGTCAGAAGAGTACATCCTTAAGTAACAATAAATTCAAGGAATTCTAGGTAATTGATTCAAGATAATAACAGTAAAAAAAACAACATGAAAACAACACATTATATTTTGTATTGGAAGGTGACTTTAATAAAATGTTTTTGTGTAATTAAACAAATTATGTTTGTATTTGTTAATGTTTCCAATATATCTCCATGCCGATTTTATATGCACTGTTTCTGAGAAAAACAAAATCTTGAATCTAAATCTAAATTAATGAAAATTGAGAACTTTCTTTATTTTATAAGGTTTCCTTGTAGTTCAGTTTTTTTGTGAGTTTACATTTTTCAATAGGCATATATATATGCAAAAGGTAAAATCCCCCCCCCCCCCCCCCCCCAAAAAAAAAAGAAAAAATCCGCTGCACAGAATTGATTGATATCTCAACTATCACGTCAGAGTTCAACTTCATAGGTATGGGAATGTGCAATGCTGGAGTTATCGTTCGTACTACAATTTGAAACACCAACAAAACGGGTCTACTTTTCTCGGTTGGTCCTCAATGCTCGTCACCTTCGTACTTTGTTAGGCTTTGTTAACTTTTTTTATTCGAGCGTTGATAATGAGTCTTTTGTAGAAGAAACGTGCATCTGAAGTACAACATTTTATACTGGTATCAATGATGAGTGTTT